>HG992187.1:21218334-21234190 GCA_905220545.2 Melitaea athalia
CCACCGAGTCATCGTCAAGTTTACTTCCATCAGTAAAGATGGTAGGGATGGGGCTGGGAAGAGAAGAGAGGTGTTCAGACAGTTCGGTGCCGGAGTAGAAGTATTGGGGAGAGAATGTAATCCTTTGGGCGGGATGGAGGAGACGGTGAGGTGGGGTGTGTTTTTCAAGAGTGATGTCGCTAGGAAGAGATTGACAGATTCCTGTAAGTCGGGCAAGTTCTATTTCTCTGACCTCCTTTATCTTGAGGTCTAGGGGGGTAAGCCGCGCCAGAGCCAATGCAGCGACAGTAGACACCGTACGAAAGCCTTTAATGACTTTGAGTGCAAAGCGCCGCTGCATGCTCAGGAGCAGCCTGGAGACGTATTTCTTCCCAGCGACATGCCCCCAGACACCAGCAGCGTAGGTGACTATGGGCTGGATTACCTGGAGGTAAATGGTGCGGACGTTCTCCGGATGGGCCCCCCATGTGGGTTTACAGTATAAGGTCAGTTTGTGAAAAAGAGCAGTGGCTTTTTTAATTGTGTGGATGATGTGTTTGTGAAAGCGTAATTTGCTATCCAAGATTTTGATAGCAAATTGATTTTGTATATGTATGTTGTAAGTGTACTTTACAATAAATAAATAAATAAAAAGATGACACCAAGGAGCTTGATGTCATCTTGGAAGTGTAGTGTGTGAGAGTTAATGTTGATGTGCGCGTGTTTCGCCTTATCGCTAAAAGCGATGGCCTGTGTTTTATTGGGGCTAAATGTGAGTTTGACTCCCTGTCCCCAGCTCACGATATCGTGTAATGCCTGATTGGTAGTAGCCTGCAAGCCAGCCAGATCCTTGGCGGCCACAATGAGCAAAACGTCGTCAGCGAACGCCTGTACTCGACACCCAGCGGGTAGTTCAAGTTCCAGGAGCTCGTCAAGGATGACGTTCCACAAAATGGGGCCGCAGGTCGAGCCCTGAATACAGCCCTTGGTCATTTCTTTGGAGACGCGAGCGCCAGCATAGTCTAAGGTAACAGTGCGGTCTGTAATGTAGTTCAGTAAGAGTCCGTAAATGTTGGAAGGACAGCCTATGAGTCGGAGTCGGTTTAGAAGGGATGGCCACCAGGCGTTGTCAAACGCAGCCTTGATGTCCAGGGAAACGGCGAGGGTTAGGAGTTTTTCCGATTTTGTCTTTTGAATGTGGTCAATAGCCGCCTTAAGGGCAGTCGTAGTACTGGTCAGTGGCCTGAATCCGAATTGCCTCTCGCTCAGTTTGTCCGTTTTCATAGCAGCGAAAGTCAGCCGCTGGACAAAGAGCTTTTCGAGGACTTTTCCGAATACAGGCAGGAGTCCAATGGGTCTGTAAGAGTTAAGGTCGGTGTAGTCAGTCTTGCCGGGTTTGGGAATGATTTTTACATAGGCTTCCTTCCACTGTCTTGGGAAGTATTGTAGGGTAAGGCAGCGGTTCATGATGTCTGTAATAAGGCTGGGATAGTGCAAGGTAAATTGTTTACAGATATCAGAGGTGAGATGGTCGAGTCCCGGAGCCTTTTTGGGGCTCATGTTATCGAGGATCTCTAGTATCTCGTGATTAGTGAAGGGGAGGTCGGGTTCGGAGTCGGGGAAGGTGTGAGAGGAAGCTCGTAGCTCATGATGTCTAGGGTCAATGTCTGGTGTATCATCAGGGTAGAAGTTATTCAGTAAGGCTCTGGCTGTATCTTCTTCGTCAGTGGTGTATCTGTCGTTGATTTTTAGGGTGGAGGGCGGGCGTCGTGGGCCCGATTCCTTTAAGAGCCTGTTGGTGAGGGACCATACGTTCTCCTTAGTCTGGAGCTCGCAGAATTCCCTAAACTTGGACGTGGATTCTTTCCTGAGTTCACTGGCGTATGTATCCTTTAGAACCTGCAGCTGGCTGGCAAGAGAGTCGATAGGCATGCCGTCTCTCTTGGCAGCATGTAGCGCACGGTGTAGACCGATGACGTCCCGTTTCCGGGACTCCAGGGACTCGGACCACCAAGGAGGCTTAGACTTGGAATTGGGAGCCCTGATGGGCATCGATTCCTCGCAGGCGGTGTGAATGACTCTGATGACTTGAGTGATGAGGAGTTCCAGGCCTTCACGACTGAGCGCGTTGACCTGGGTGTCTAGTATAGATGTGTTGGTCATGAGTGTTGCAAGCGTGCTTTTGAATTTAGACCAACGTGCTTTATGACTATTGTATAGGAAGGTGGATGTGTTGTTATGTTGTTTGGTGATGTTGGATGGGTGAGAGTGATTGAGAGTTAGAGTGTATTCTACTGCGTTATGTTGTGATGTCGGGCAGGCGTCTAGGTTCACCTTCCAGTGAGTAATGTTGTTGTGAGTAGGATAGGTTGCTAGTGTTATGTCAATGATAGATGAACGCGTGCGTCCATTCGTGGTGGCTTCGAAGGTGGGAGTAGAGCCGGTATTACATACGTAAAGGCCATATGCGTGTATCAGCTCCTCTACCCTCTCTCCGCGTGGGTTGGGGCGGCTGCTTCCCCATAAGGGGTTCCAGCCGTTAAGGTCGCCTCCCAGAATGCATTGTGTGTGCGTGTTCTGTTGGAGAAAGTGTTCGGCGAGTGCTAGTGTGTTGTGTTCGTCGGTTCTGGGTTCGATGTAAATTGAAAGTATGTGTAATTGTGTGTGACCTATCTGTGTCCGAGCCACGCATAGGTCAGGAGAGGAGTATTCAGGGATGCCCAGAAGTTTGATAAATGGCTTAGTTATTATGCAGGCCCTGACGGGGGAGCTATTGTCCGGGAACTGATAGACATTAAGCGCATATCCGTGTTGGAGCTTGACCTCTTTCCTATTGCCTATGTACGGCTCAGACACAAGGGCGATGGAGTGTGTGCTATTGATAAAAAAATTTAAAAACTCGTGAAGCGAGTTATTCGATCTATTGAGATTGATTTGGATAATATTGATTTTACTGTGCAGATCCATAATCGATGTTATTGCTGGTCTTGTTTCGCATCGCCCTTACGATAGGGCACGTGTGAGAGGTGGATGTATGTTGAGTAGGGTGCTTATTGTCGGGAAATCTGGTGTTGTGACGGTCGCAGTTAAAACATTTTGGTGATGAGCCCTTGGATGTGCAGTCTTGTGTGAGATGACCCTCCTCCGCGCAGTGTGCGCAGCGTGCGGAAGGGTTTTTACAGTTTTTGAGAGTGTGGCCGAACTGCAGGCATTTGCGACATTGGAGGAACGGGGAGTGCTCCTCCACATGAACCCTTTGGATGTCGACGCGTACCCTACCCATGGCGATTAAGGCACGGAAGGCGTCAGGAGAAGTCATTAGAACCGCGTTGTAGAGCGCGTCATTGCGGTTGTTCCTTTTAAATTTTAGTTCTAAGTGTTTGTTAGTGTTGTTGTTTGCAAACTTACCGAGTTCAGGGTTCTGCATTAGGATGATGCTCACGAGCTCGTCATCAGCGACATCTTTTGAGATGCCCTTGAGGATCACCATGGGCTTAAGCCTGCTGGCGACCTCCGCCTTAACCTTGGAGTGCGAGTTGGAGTTTATAAGTTCAAGTACGTCGTCTCGCTCCTTTTCAGTGTCGAACTCGACCCTTAACTTATCTTTGACTGGGACCACCCTAGCCGGATTGTATTTACGTGTCTTAAAGCTAGCAGCTTCTTTGAACGCTGTAACGATTTCTTGTGGGTTGTTGTTGTTGGGTTTATTCTTGAAGGCCACCACGAGGGCTGGCCTGGTGGTGGGGAGAGTGGCCTCGACGATTCTAGTAGCAGTTTGAGGGTTAGCCGCAGGGCCGGGGGTGCTTTTCGTCTTCTGCTGCTTGGCAGCAATCGTAGCGTACGTCTTGGTGATTTTTTCCGCGGCTAGCTCCGTGTGGTGTTTGTTTTCTTTGGAGATTGAAGTAAGTTTTCCGTCAAAATCCTTTCTGACTTTGTCAAATTTATCATCGAAAATTTTGTTAATCTCCTGTAGTAGTAGGTCGGAGGGGGGGGAGGGTGCTGGCACTTCGATGTGCTTCTGAGCTGTGGTGTTAATATTTTTAGAGAGCTTGGCGATTTCTTCGCCAAGCCCCTTTATATCTTTCTTAAGGTCGTCTAGGGAAGAAGCATCAGTGGCAGGTGCTGGAGTGGAGTTGAGAGAACTAGTGAACCTTTTGTGAGCTTCGAGGGCGACGCAGATTTCCGCCGCGGCCCTGATGGCTAAGTCCCGGTTCGGTGCGGTGACGCTCTTAGCTGTCTCGATTGAGAGGCAATTCTTGATGCAGTCGGCGAGGGCAAACACAGTACTCTCAAAAGACGGAGTGTCAGAGATCGCAGTCGCTCGGATAGGTAGAGGCAAGGGCTCTTGCTTGGCTACTTTAGTTTTTGATTTTTGTTTTGGTTTTTCAGTGACAGCACCACTGTCGGGGGGAGAGGGTGAGGTTTCATTTCCAGGGGGGTGGATGGGCGAGGTCGCCCTGGAGGCGGGTGGGGAGCGAAAGGTGAACATAGTCGAAGTGAACAGGAATTTTTAAGAAAAATAAGAATAAAAATAAAAAAAAGGAGATTTTAAAATTTTATAACTTCAACCCCCTGTGAGGCAGGGGGATGAGAGTAGACAACGGAATATGAAACGTAAGGAACTATTTTAAAATAAGAATAAATTTCAAAAATTTAAAATTTTTGGGGGTGAGGGGGGAGGTTGGGGTGTGTTAGGGGTAGGCGAGGGGGGTAAATTGGTAAGATTTATATAGATGAAAGAATAGTAATGCAAAAAGCGAAAACCGCGATGAAATAGGCCAAATATCTAAAAAGTTATTGAATTTAAAAGAAAAAATGGATATAACTCTTTTCCGCCAACCCCCTGTGAGGCAGGGGGATGAAAAAAATATACAGAGTATAAGTAGCACTAGAAGAAGGATAAAATGTAAAGAAAATTTAGAAAAAATAAAATTTAGGGGGTGGGGTGGGAAAAGGGGTTGTTGGGGGTTGGTTGGGGGTGTACAAAAAATATAATTATGTAGCAAAGGTAAAATAAAAATTTTTGGTGAAAACAGTTTAGAAATCGGTTAAGTGGTTTAGGAGATATGGATTTTCAAAGTTTAAAATTTTCGTTTAATAGACAACTCAAAAATTACGTAACTTGAAAAATCGACTTTTTTCCCCGTGGAAAATCAGGGGAAAAAAGTAGATAATATGATAGAGGAACACTTAAAATGGATTATGTCAAAAGATGATTTAGAAAGGAGGAAAAATAAAGGAGTTACGAGGAAATGAAAATTGTAAATTAAAAGTAGACTTCTCACAACTTTAGTTGTGCGGTCGTGTTAACCGAGGCAGAACTTGTGAGTAGCCCTGGACGTCTTTGTTTTGGTAGTAAAAATCCAACTGCGGTGTTTTTCTGCAGAGCTTATTGTGCTAATAAATGGTGGAGAAAACCACGGAGTATGGATTCACTTCTGATTTTTGGTGACGAATACAACTTTATTGAAATTTCTTAAAACTACAAACTACGTTTGTAATTACTAACTTTGTCTTGCGGCCGTGTTATACGAGGATTGGATCGTAGCGGGTTTAGTTTTTATGATAAAATTATAAATGAGGTGTCTTCTGATTCGGAATAAATCACCGCACAATAGTAAATTAAGAAAAAAGTATGTTGTCACTGTAGATTGTTCACAATTTGGAGACGAAATATGTGGAAAACTGAACGTTAAGCTTGTATTCACTCTTGTGTGTTTATTTTACGGAAAATTTTAACTTTTAATGTCATTTCTAATATAACTATTCACTACTAATTTGATGATACTCACAAAAAGTTTGCAGCACTTATAGTTTTGGAGTTAGCTCCAACGGTTTTTTCTCACAAATTTGTTAAAACTGTGTAAAAAGTCCACTTCCTCAAAAGCAAAAAATCCAAAACTTTGTGTGGGGCTGGGGGATACTGAGAGGCACCTTTTAACACAAAAATCACTGGGGGTCGCCGATCTAGTTACGGTGTCGTACGCACTTTTAGTTGAAAATTTAACAAAAATTTCCGCTTCCGCGAGGGAAAACGGGTGTAGGTCACTGATTTATGAACAGATTTTAATAAAATGTATGTCGAATTGAAGAGGATAATATAGCGAACAAAATGAAGTAACAAATTTGAATTTTGGTTGAAAACTGAATTTACTGCGAATTTTTTAATAATGCACTGTGCGAAAATCACTATTTTTCTATAGTAAAAAAACTTTAAATTCACTTTAAAAATCGTAGAGTTGTCCGAAAATTATTCTAAAACCACCACCAGAATGCTGGCGGCAGCGCGCAACTTTTGGTATACGATTTGGATTTTTAACTCGTAAGAAGCCGAAATATTGGAATTTTTGGTGCGGAGCGACGCGGAAACGATGCGTTCTCTACGAGCGCGAGCGCCAGACTGGTTAGGTTAGGTTAGGTTAGGTTAGGTTAGGTTAGGTTAGGTTAGGTTAGGTTAGGTTAGGTTAGGTTAGGTTAGGTTAGGTTAGGTTAGGTTAGGTTAGGTTAGGTTAGGTTAGGTTAGGTTAGGTTAGGTTAGGTTAGGTTAGGTTAGGTTAGGTTAGGTTAGGTTAGGTTAGGTTAGGTTAGGTTAGGTTAGGTTAGGTTAGGTTAGGTTAGGTTAGGTTAGGTTAGGTTAGGTTAGGTTAGGTTAGGTTAGGTTAGGTTAGGTTAGGTTAGGTTAGGTTAGGTTAGGTTAGGTTAGGTTAGGTTAGGTTAGTTAGGTTAGGTTAGGTTAGGTTAGGTTAGGTTAGGTTAGGTTAGGTTAGGTTAGGTTAGGTTAGGTTAGGTTAGGTTAGGTTAGGTTAGGTTAGGTTAGGTTAGGTTAGGTTAGGTTAGGTTAGGTTAGGTTAGGTTAGGTTAGGTTAGGTTAGGTTAGGTTAGGTTAGGTTAGGTTAGGTTAGGTTAGGTTAGGTTAGGTTAGGTTAGGTTAGGTTAGGTTAGGTTAGGTTAGGTTAGGTTAGGTTAGGTTAGGTTAGGTTAGGTTAGGTTAGGTTAGGTTAGGTTAGGTTAGGTTAGGTTAGGTTAGGTTAGGTTAGGTTAGGTTAGGTTAGGTTAGGTTAGGTTAGGTTAGGTTAGGTTAGGTTAGGTTAGGTTAGGTTAGGTTAGGTTAGGTTAGGTTAGGTTAGGTTAGGTTAGGTTAGGTTAGGTTAGGTTAGGTTAGGTTAGGTTAGGTTAGGTTAGGTTAGGTTAGGTTAGGTTAGGTTAGGTTAGGTTAGGTTAGGTTAGGTTAGGTTAGGTTAGGTTAGGTTAGGTTAGGTTAGGTTAGGTTAGGTTAGGTTAGGTTAGGTTAGGTTAGGTTAGGTTAGGTTAGGTTAGGTTAGGTTAGGTTAGGTTAGGTTAGGTTAGGTTAGGTTAGGTTAGGTTAGGTTAGGTTAGGTTAGGTTAGGTTAGGTTAGGTTAGGTTAGGTTAGGTTAGGTTAGGTTAGGTTAGGTTAGGTTAGGTTAGGTTTTTTTTTTTTTTTTTTTTTTTTTTTTTTTTTTTTTTTTTTTTTTTTTTTTTTTTTTTTTTTTTTTTTTTTTTTTTTTTTTTTTTTTTTTTTTTTTCTCGCCCCCGCAAGATATGCGAGTCGGTTTTTGCTAAATTCCTCTTTCATACCAGTTCTCGCTTTCATGCCTCTCGTACTTTCATGCCGCATACTAATTTCTTCATTCATTCATCACCTTTCACCGATCAGGGTGGGTTCCCTTCTACTTTTGGGCCTACCGGTTTGTATTGCTACCTTACTTATTTTATTACTTATATTATTTAACACAGGGTAAATAATTTTTACACATGTAGTTTTTCATAGGGTTTTTGTTTTACAGGGGTTCATTTTATTTTAAGCTATACAATTTTGTCTTGGTGATGGATACCATCACCCTTACAAATTATTTTATTTCAGCTTATACTAATATCAAATGTTTTATTCTATTTTGAGCAGTAGGGTCTACACAATAATTTTTTACAGCTTTATCTTATTAATAAGCTTATTGACTAATGTCTTACAGTTTTGTTGTTCTGTCTTTCTTCATTTGGATACATTTTAATATCTGTAACTTAAATAATGTTGAACTTAACTTGCGACAGTAAATGGTGTTCTGTAATTTGTATATTGACTTCTTCTATTTGTACATCTCATTTTTTACAATTTATTTACAGTTTTATATCCGTTTACAATTTTTTAATATCGTGACAAGATTGCGTTTACAGTAATTTTTATAATGACACTATTTGTGTCCTATTACTAATCATATTTACACCTTAATCTATGCTATCTACTTATATACTAATTATATAATAATAGCATATTTGCCTGCCTTATTGATGAAGAGCCATTTCTTTATTTGCTACCCGATTTTTTATTAGTAATAAACTCGTCACAGACATTGTGGACGACCCTATGTAGCTCAGCTTTCCCTGTTTGTATATGTACAGAAGTCCTGTGCGTTCTGGTGGCCTCGCGTTCCCCTCTTGCTCTGCTGGAGTCTTGTCCCGTAACAAACATACAAGTTTCCTCCGAAGCCAAGAACCCCGCAAAGTGTCTCGCGCGTGTTTCGCCAGGGGATGGAGACTTCTCGTTCGCGGGCCACTGCGCCGACCATCGCACCCTCAAGAATACGCGACTGTCGACCGCGCCAGGTCGTCCCACCTCTTTCTGACTGGACAGTCACTGCTAAAGGCGTTGTGCTTTAATTCGTCTAGTTTTGCCTTTCGGCAGTTCCTGCATGAGGGCGGGACGCCCGCCGCCCAGTCTGTGCACTCCGTCTTCAAGTGCGGGCCGCCGCAGTGGCTGCACACGTCGACCGACTCCACACAAAACTTCCTGCTATGCCCATAACCCAAGCAACGGGAGCACTGCACCAACGGGGACTGGTCCTCAGCCCGTACCCTCTGAAGGTCAATGTGGACAAACCCTTGCCGGGTGATCCTACCCCAGAGGGAGGGCGAGGTCTCCAAGACCACGTGGGCTGCGTGCGGATTTCGGGCCCGTCGCCTATAGCGAACCCTTACCCTTGAGGTCTCCTGGTCGAGGCCGTCGAACAGCTCCCGGTTCTGGTTCTTTAGGGCCTTCAGAACATCTTCATCAGTATCGTCCGAGCGGACTCCCCTCAGAACCAGAAGCGGGTCCCTGTTGCTGACCTCCTCGACCAGGAGGCCCTTACCTTTCTCCTCCACTCTCATACGTGCTTTACTCCTTTCCTCTTTGCTGGCAAAGGACATAACTACCTTACGGTCCTTTGCTTTACGCACCTTCTCGACGTTTATCCACCCTGTTTTGGCTTCGATGGTTTCTCGCAACTTAGTGAGGACATCCTCTCCTGTCATTTCTTCGTCAGTCGAAGTTACCACGAGCGAGTGTGTGACGGCCGGTCCCTCAGATGGAGATCCAGTCGCCACAACACTCGCGTACGTCCTCTGAGCGATAACTTCCTCGTGTTGCTTTGCGAGTCGTTCTTCGATGTCTCTAAGACGCTGTCCATTTTCAAGCAGGAGGCGAGTATGCTCGTCAAGCTTCTCGCTCAGCGCTGAGTCCAGGGCCGTCACAGGCGCGGGGCCGGCATCCTTGGTTGTCGGCTCCGCCCCTCCGGCGGTCCCATCCTCAACGCGAGCCTTTATCGCCTCGAGCTCTGATTCGCTCGCCTCAAGCAGCTCGTAAAGGCCGTCTATGGCATCACCTATCATCTTTTTATACTCGCGCTTGAGGTTCTTTGACCCCTTCGTCGCGATAGAGCAGAGAGTAACCAGCTCATCTGCCGCGTCGATCCTGCTTTTCTCCCTTGTCGTCTCGATCGATTGGCGGGAGAAGCGATGGGGACTACAGAGCGACTCTTTCGGAGACTCTGGACTCCCAACCGCCTCGACCTTGTCCTTGCTAGTGATTTGGGCGGTCCCTTTGTCTGGGCTTATCCGCACTGGGAGCCTGGACCCTGCTCCGTCAATTGACCTCCTGGTCTTTGTCGAGGGTTGGGCCGTTCCGGCCCTGTCTCTGGGGGGGGTGCGTATGCCGAACATTTTGGGGGGCGCGTCAAGGATGTAAAAAGGAGATAATAATATGCGATACGATAAGATGTAAGTATAGTGTCAAAATTTATCTTTCAAAACCGAAAAGGGTTTTAAAATTATTTATCTCCTAAAAGAGCGGTTGTAAAGGACCGCTCCTCGGTCAAAAAGGCAGGCAAATATGCCCCGGTGACTATACAACTTAATCCTAATCTTAAAACTAAGAAAAAGTAGAGAATACTCTACTTTTTCTGTAAGGACTCTACGTAGAGTCTCGTCGATGCATTCAATAGATAGCCCTTGAGGAGGGACAGTCGGTGGTGAAAACCGCGTGGCTCTACGACCAGCGGTTGCCGAGATATCTTATCTTCTAATTTCGTTCTTAAGAGACCCTAGAAGGCCCGAACTACTTCTTTAAAAATAGAAATTCGATATTTCGGGAACCGCTGATCGCAGAGACCCGTGCGTGGGTTCCCCGTATTGGGCCCAGTCTTCTTTATCCTCTCCCGGTCCAAAAAATGGGGTCGGGGGGTCAACTCTACGTAGAGTCAGTTAGTACTTATATCGATAGAGCCCACAGTAAAATAGTATACAGAAGAAGTCCCAGTCTTCTGGGTCAAAAATTGGCTGAGTTATTTACAATTTAAAAATTTACAAATGGCCGCCAATATGGCCGCCACGAGGTCTGATTTTACTAATCTCGGCCCCTATTTGTCGAAAGTACCCGTGTTTGGGCTCGTTCGATCGGGCTTTTTAAAGTCTATAAAGTAAGCTTACAGTCAGAATTTTAAACCCAACCCCCGATTTATGGGGTACAAAAAACAACAAAAATTTTTGAAATTACGATATAAAAAATACTAATTACAATTAAAAAATTCTGAAAAAATTTCTAAATCCCAAAAATAACTTATATTAATTTTAGAAATCACTTTCGAAGATATAGGTCTGCGGGGAGCACCCCCTCGTGCTCACCCTTAAATTTAAAAAATTAATAAAACGGAAACTATTGGCCAGAAAATTTTCAAACTTGGTATGTATATAGAACTAGTTAATCTACGTTGAATTTAATAAAATTTGGGGGGGGTCGTCGCTTTAGAAAAAAAGATAAAAAATTTTGAAAAATGACGAAATTTTGAAAATCCTATATCTTCGAAAGTACTCACTGGATCTTCTTCTGCGATATGAAGTTTTCCTCGCCGCGCTGTGCCGCGTCGAAAGAGCCGCCACACGTCCACCTCGCACACCGGGAAGTGGGAAAACGCGGTGGCGCGAAACTTGTTTTTTTGGCGATTTCTCCGCGCTCGCGCACGAGAAAAATCTGATCTTGGTGTCCAAAGATAGATCTCGCTGAGACCTTTCCAATGATGTATTAAAATATATATGTCGTCGATCTTGTTGACGCAGCGTTTCGATTACAAAGTTCGAATTGTGGCAGAAATCGACTTTTTCACTTATAACTTTTTTGCTGTAACACTTATCACAGAACTTTTTTCACTTTCTTGTGCAGCACATTTTTCCGCACCCGCCGATATATAGCACTTCGACTGCGGTTTCAAAAAACCTATTTTTAGAGCAATTACAAAGTTATTTTCGTGCGGGTCACTATCGGAACAACGTTGTACGCGTGCGTATTAAGTGGCTTACGACTGCGGACTGGGTTAGGTTAGGTTAGGTTAGGTTAGGTTAGGTTAGGTTAGGTTAGGTTAGGTTAGGTTAGGTTAGGTTAGGTTAGGTTAGGTTAGGTTAGGTTAGGTTAGGTTAGGTTAGGTTAGGTTAGGTTAGGTTAGGTTAGGTTAGGTTAGGTTAGGTTAGGTTAGGTTAGGTTAGGTTAGGTTAGGTTAGGTTAGGTTAGGTTAGGTTAGGTTAGGTTAGGTTAGGTTAGGTTAGGTTAGGTTAGGTTAGGTTAGGTTAGGTTAGGTTAGGTTAGGTTAGGTTAGGTTAGGTTAGGTTAGGTTAGGTTAGGTTAGGTTAGGTTAGGTTAGGTTAGGTTAGGTTAGGTTAGGTTAGGTTAGGTTAGGTTAGGTTAGGTTAGGTTAGGTTAGGTTAGGTTAGGTTAGGTTAGGTTAGGTTAGGTTAGGTTAGGTTAGGTTAGGTTAGGTTAGTTAGGTTAGGTTAGGTTAGGTTAGGTTAGGTTAGGTTAGGTTAGGTTAGGTTAGGTTAGGTTAGGTTAGGTTAGGTTAGGTTAGGTTAGGTTAGGTTAGGTTAGGTTAGGTTAGGTTAGGTTAGGTTAGGTTAGGTTAGGTTAGGTTAGGTTAGGTTAGGTTAGGTTAGGTTAGGTTAGGTTAGGTTAGGTTAGGTTAGGTTAGGTTAGGTTAGGTTAGGTTAGGTTAGGTTAGGTTAGGTTAGGTTAGGTTAGGTTAGTTAGGTTAGGTTAGGTTAGGTTAGGTTAGGTTAGGTTAGGTTAGGTTAGGTTAGGTTAGGTTAGGTTAGGTTAGGTTAGGTTAGGTTAGGTTAGGTTAGGTTAGGTTAGGTTAGGTTAGGTTAGGTTAGGTTAGGTTAGGTTAGGTTAGGTTAGGTTAGGTTAGGTTAGGTTAGGTTAGGTTAGGTTAGGTTAGGTTAGGTTAGGTTAGGTTAGGTTAGGTTAGGTTAGGTTAGGTTAGGTTAGGTTAGGTTAGGTTAGGTTAGGTTAGGTTAGGTTAGGTTAGGTTAGGTTAGGTTAGGTTAGGTTAGGTTAGGTTAGGTTAGGTTAGGTTAGGTTAGGTTAGGTTAGGTTAGGTTAGGTTAGGTTAGGTTAGGTTAGGTTAGGTTAGGTTAGGTTAGGTTAGGTTAGGTTAGGTTAGGTTAGGTTAGGTTAGGTTAGGTTAGGTTAGGTTAGGTTAGGTTAGGTTAGGTTAGGTTAGGTTAGGTTAGGTTAGGTTAGGTTAGGTTAGGTTAGGTTAGGTTAGGTTAGGTTAGGTTAGGTTAGGTTAGGTTAGGTTAGGTTAGGTTAGGTTAGGTTAGGTTAGGTTAGGTTAGGTTAGGTTAGGTTAGGTTAGGTTAGGTTAGGTTAGGTTAGGTTAGGTTAGGTTAGGTTAGGTTAGGTTAGGTTAGGTTAGGTTAGGTTAGGTTAGGTTAGGTTAGGTTAGGTTAGGTTAGGTTAGGTTAGGTTAGGTTAGGTTAGGTTAGGTTAGGTTAGGTTAGGTTAGGTTAGGTTAGGTTAGGTTAGGTTAGGTTAGGTTAGGTTAGGTTAGGTTAGGTTAGGTTAGGTTAGGTTAGGTTAGGTTAGGTTAGGTTAGGTTAGGTTAGGTTAGGTAGGTTAGGTTAGGTTAGGTTAGGTTAGGTTAGGTTAGGTTAGGTTAGGTTAGGTTAGGTTAGGTTAGGTTAGGTTAGGTTAGGTTAGGTTAGGTTAGGTTAGGTTAGGTTAGGTTAGGTTAGGTTAGGTTAGGTTAGGTTAGGTTAGGTTAGGTTAGGTTAGGTTAGGTTAGGTTAGGTTAGGTTAGGTTAGGTTAGGTTAGGTTAGGTTAGGTTAGGTTAGGTTAGGTTTGGGGTGGTGGCCATCGTGACCCAGGTCGCCGCAGGTGCCCCACCCTTTACGGGTACTGTGAAGGGTTCGGGTTTCGTTGCGGCACTGCTGGGGGGGATGGCTGTCGTGGGAGTATACTTCTCCCCGAACAAGCCGGTCGTTGACTTCGAGGCGTTTCTCGACCAGGTCGAAGTGGTTGTGAGTAGATTTCATCCCGCGGAGGTGCTCGTGCTCGGGGACCTAAACGCCAAGTCCAGGTTGTGGGGGTGTCCAGCGACGGATGCGCGGGGGGCGATCCTCGAGGAGTGGGTGGCTGCCACCAATTTGACTGTCCTCAATCGTGGGACGGCAAACACGTGCGTGCGCAGGTCGGGCGGCTCGATCGTGGACGTATCGTTTGCGAGCCCCGGCCTTGCGCGCCGCGTTCGGGACTGGCGAGTGCTGGACGACGTGGAGACTCTCTCGGATCACCGCTACATCCGCTTCGAGATCTCCGCTCGTCTGGCGGTGCCGCCAAGCTCCAGCCGTGCCTCGGCGGGGGAGGGTCCTCGATGGCAGCTGAAGCGTCTCGACCGGGAGCGATTTGAAGAAGCGGCGATAGTGGCGTCGTGTCAGCCACGCGTCGACGGTTCACCGGACAGGGTGGCAGACTGGCTGGTGACCAGGATGACCGACATCTGCGACGCGGCCATGCCGCGGTCGGGGGGTCGGCCCCGGCGGGCTCAGGTGTACTGGTGGTCGGAGGCGATAGCGCAGCTGCGCAGGGAGTGCGTGGCCGTCCGACGCCAGTACACGCGCTGCAGGAGGCGCATGTTTAGATCGCCCCCCGCTTCTCAGGACAGGGCACGGCACGAGGAGGAGAGCGAGCGGCTGTACGCCCTTTACACGGCAGCCAAAGCCAGCCTCCGTCGTGCCATTGGCGAGTCGCAGGCCGCGGCCAGGGAGGAAATGTTGGACGGACTGAATAGCGACCCCTGGGGGATGCCCTACAAGCGGGTACGCAATAAGCTCCGTCCCTGGGCTCCTCCACTCACGGAGACCCTGGACGCTGAAGTGGTCCGTGAGGTGGTCGCGGCCCTGTTCCCGACGGCGCCGGCCGACTACCAGCCGCCGTCGATGGCACCGCAGGATGACGGAGAAGACGTCGGAGAGGAGGCACCGGAGGTCGGCGAGTCCGAACTCGAGGAGGCAGTCGCGCGGCTCCGCAAGAAGAGCGTCGCTCCAGGCCCGGATGGCATTCCGGGGAGGGCGTGGGTGCTGGTGCACCAACACCTGGCACCACGGATTCGAGGGCTATTTTCTGCCTGTCTGGCTCAAGCCATAATTCCACAGCGGTGGAAGACAGGCAGGCTAGTCCTCATTGGGAAGGAAGGCCGGCCGGCGGAGTCGCCGTCGGCGTACCGCCCCATCGTCCTCCTGGACGAGCTCGCAAAGCTCTTCGAGCGTGTTGTAGCCGCGCGTTTGGTGGCGCACCTCGGGCGTGGGGGACCCGACCTCTCGGACGTGCAGTTCGGCTTCCGCAGTGGTCGCTCCACTGTGGATGCCATCCTGTGCGTCCGGGCCCAGGTGCAGGAAGCGGTGGCCCAGGGCGACGTCGTCGTGGCGGTGTCTCTCGACATCGCCAACGCTTTCAACACGTTGCCTTGGAGCTGTATTAGGGAGGCGCTCCGCTACCACGGGGTGCCAACCTACCTTCGTCGTGTGGTCGGTGCCTACCTCTCCGATAGGTGGGTGGTCTTCCCCGGAAGGACCGGGATGATAAGGAAGGAAGTCGTATGCGGTGTTCCGCAGGGGTCGGTGCTCGGTCCACTCCTGTGGAACATCGGGTACGACTGGGTGTTGCGTGGCTCGCTGCTGCGCGGCGTCAGCGTCGTCTGTTACGCCGACGACACGCTGGTGCTTTCTCGCCAACCGACGTATCGGGAGGCGGTGGAGCTGGCGACCGCTGGCGTCGCGCAGGTCGTGGCGCGAATCCGGTGCCTCGGCCTCACCGTCGCGCTGGACAAAGCGGAGGGTTTGGTCTGTCACGGCCCGAGGAGGGCGCCTCCCCACGACGCCCACCTGATCGTAGAAGGCACTCGCATCGACCTGTCGGGCACGATGACGTACTTGGGTCTCGTGCTCGACGGCCGGTGGAAGTTCCGGGCACACTTCGCGCGGCTGGTCCCGCGCTTGCTGAAGGTGGGAGCCTCGCTCTCGTGGCTTTTGCCGAACATCGGTGGACCCGGGGTGAGCTGCCGCCGGCTCTACACCGGCGTAGTGAGAGCGATGGCGATGTACGGTGCTCCCGTCTGGTCTGACGCCCTGGACCGCGAAAACATTGCCCTGCTGCGGCGCGCGCAGAGGGTGATGGCGATCAGGGTCGTGCGGGGGTACCGTACTATCTCGGGCGAGGCAGCGTGCGTGCTGGCTGGAGTCCTGCCCTGGGACCTGGACGCGGCCTCTCTGGCGTC
>HG992188.1:0-422500 GCA_905220545.2 Melitaea athalia
AACCTAACCCTGGGTTACAGTAGAGAAAGTTCGGAAAGCGAAAGACAGAAAGGTAATAATGGGTTTCGGCTCTGTCGAAGAAAGAAAGAAAGCGAAAGAAAGGATGGAGAAGGAAGGAACGGGTCTCGGGGTCGAGGACGTCAAAAACCGCGACCCGCTTGTGGTTCTCAGAGGAGTTTTTGTGTTTAACACAGATGAGGACATAGTAAGGGCTCTGAGGAACCAGAACCCCGTCGTTTTTGCCGGCCTCGGCCCTGAGGATGACCGCCTACAGATTAGATATAGAAGAAGGGCAAGAAATCCGCACGTGGCCAACATTGTCCTTAGCACTTCGCCCACTCTCTGGGGGAGGATAACTGGCGTCGGCTCAGTTAAAATCGACCTCCAGAGGGTGAGAGCGGAGGATCAGTCGCCGTTGGTGCAGTGCACACGGTGCCTGGGCTATGGCCACGGGCGGAGGTTCTGTAAAGACCCGGCTGACCTGTGCAGCCACTGCGGCGGCCCGCACCTGAGGTCAGAATGCCCGGACGAGCGGTTGGGGTCCCCACCCTCCTGCCGGAACTGTCGAAAGGCTAAGCTCGGTAATCATGAGCACAATGCCTTCAGTAGCGACTGTCCCGTTAGGAAAAGGTGGGATGACCTCGCCCGCTCGACCGTAGCGTACTGCTAAGGGTGCGCCGGTGGCCGCGGGGGCTCAGAAAATCCTCCAAGTGAACCTCCAGCGCTGCAAACAGGCATACTCCGAGCTACTGGTCGAAGCCTCTAACCTTGGAGCGCGAGTCGCTTTGGTACAGGAGCCATACGTCGGCAGGGAGGGTCGTGTGACGGGTAGAAATGGGATCAGGGTCTTCCAGCCTGCGGACCAAGGAAATGGGACTGTCAAGTCCGCGATCATAATTTTTGGCGCGGACTTTTACGTTAAACAGTACCCAGAACTCACCACGAACAACATCACAGTGGTGGGGATCCGGGTTCGTGACAGGGAGATCACCCTGGTTTCATTCTACTTTGAGCCCAACCAGCCGATGGACTCGTACCTGGCACATCTGCGCCGGGCGCAGCGCGAGACGGGAGCTCGGAGTATGATTGTCGGAGGCGATGCAAACGCCAAATGTGTCTGGTGGGGAAGTCCCGTCACGGATCGCCGCGGCGAAGACCTGTGCGGGACCTTGGAGGATCTCGGTCTATCTCTTCTTAACCAAGGGGAAACCCCGACCTTTGACACTATTCGGGGCGGGGTAAGTTACAGCAGTTATATTGATATAACTGCTGTATCTCTTGACCTCCTTAACCTGGTGGACGGCTGGCGCGTGCGCGATGACCTGACTTCCTCGGATCACAACGGCATATCCTTCCTCATAAAGTCCAAGTGCATAAACAAAAACAATATTCGGCAAACGACAAGGAAATTTTACACTAAAAAGGCAAATTGGGCCCGGTTTGCTGACAAACTGGGCCAAATTTTCAACCTTAACAACTTAAAAGTGGACAAAATTCAAAATTTTAACACAGTACTGGAACTAGATAACCTAGTCTCTAGTTTAAATAATCATATAGAGCAAGCATGCACTTGGGCAATTCCACCCATTAAGAGGAAGGACGTGTTAGCTATGCCGTGGTGGAACGAGGAGTTGGCAGCACTAAAGCGTGAGGTGGTCACCAGGAGAAGGAGGATCCGGTGTGCCGCACCGATTAGGCGGGACAAGGTCATCGGTGAGTACCTGGAAGTTAAGGAGAGATATCGGACCGAGATTAAAAATGCGCAGACGCGCAGCTGGGTCTCCTTCTGCGAGAGACAGGATGGGGAGAGTGTGTGGGGGGGAATATATAGGGTACTCGGCAGGACCACCAGGAGAGACGAGGATCCACCGCTGGTGGTAAACGGTATGGGGTTAGATGCGAGGGGCTCGGCCCGACTGTTGGCTGAGACCTTCTACCCGGAGGACTCTGAAGATGATGACTCCGAGGAGCACCGCCGGGTGAGGGTCTTGGCCGAGCGGGTCGACATCGAGACTTCTTCGGACCAAAGCGACCCTCCCTTCACACATCTCGAGTTGAAGATGGCCAGTCGGTCCTTTGACCCGAAGAAGGCCCCAGGTGCGGACGGTTTTACCGCCGATATATGTCTGCACGCGATCCAATTGGACCCGGACCTCTTCTTGTGCATCTTCAACAAGTGCCTTGAGCTCCACTATTTTCCTAGGCCCTGGAAGGAGGCCACGGTGATCTTCCTCCGGAAGCCGGGGAAGGATACGTACACAACACCCAAATCGTATCGCCCAATTGGGCTCCTTCCGGTGCTTGGGAAAATACTGGAGAAGATGCTTGTCGCCAGGCTACAGCACCACCTCGTGCCCAGGATTAGTACTCGCCAGTTTGGCTTTATGCCCCAGCGAAGTACAGAGGACGCCCTCTATACCCTGGTGAAACATATCAGACACAATCTGGAGAGGAGGAGGATTGTTGTTCTGGTTTCGCTGGATATAGAGGGCGCCTTCGACAACGCTTGGTGGCCCAGGATTAGAGTCAGACTGGCTGAGGAAAAGTGCCCCGATAACATCAGGCGGCTCTTGGGCAGTTACCTGGGTGACAGGCGAGCCAGAGTGAGGTACCTGGGGGAGGAGCACATAAGAGACACCGGGAAGGGCTGCGTGCAGGGGTCTATCGGTGGGCCGATATTGTGGAACTTGCTCCTAAATCCACTGCTTCAGGAAATGGAGGCCAAAGGCGACTACGCGCAGGCTTTCGCCGACGATGTGGTGTTGGTGTTTGAGGGTGAGACGGCCCTCGAGATCGAACGGCGGGCCAATGCCGCCCTCGAACGTGTGAGAGCGTGGGGTCAGTCTAATAAGCTTCGGTTTGCGCCTCACAAGACCAACGCTATGGTTGTGACGCGCAAACTGAAGTATGACACCCCACGTCTTCACATGGGCGGGGTCGACATTGTCTTGACGAAAGAAATCAAGCTGCTGGGGGTCGTCATAGACCACAAACTCACCTTTAACACCCACGTCGCGAACGTCTGTAAGCGCGCGGTCGCCTTCTACCACCAGCTGGCCCGAGCAGCTAGGGCCAGCTGGGGTCTCCATCCTGAAGTCATCCGCACTATTTACAGAGCGGTGGTTGAGCCTGTGATCTTGTATGCGGCTGCCGTTTGGGCGCCGGCCGTCTCCAAGCTCGGTATACGTAAACAGCTGAACGTGGTCCAGCGCGGCTTCGCACAGAAGCTTTGTAGGGCATACCGAACGACCTCTCTGAACTCTGCGTTGTTGCTCGCTGGGATACTCCCCCTCGACCTTCGCGTTCGCGAAGCAGCGACCCTATACGAGGCTCGGAGGGGGGTACCCCAGCGGGTGATAGGGGATCGGGAGGTGGAGCGGATGTCCTCGGCTCTGCGGTCTCCACATCCCGCCTGCCATGTCGACCTCGAGTTCAAGTGCCTGGTCGACCAAGAACAATTTTCCGCAAATTGCGAACATCAATTCAACATCTTCACGGACGGCAGCAAGATTGAGGGCAAAGTGGGGGCGGCGTTGTCCGTATGGGCTGGAGCCGCCGAAACCAAAACCCTCAAGCTTGCTTTGCCGTCCTACTGCACGGTCTATCAGGCGGAACTCCTGGCGATATGCCGAGCGGCGCGGATGGCCGCAGACAACTTGGCCGGATCAGTCGGGATTTACTCCGACTCCTTGTCGGCACTGCTCACACTCAAAAATCCTAAAGCCCTCCATCCCCTGGCCGTAGAGGCGCGGGAACACCTGCGGAGGGCTATGCTCCGGAACAAACATATAGATTTGTTTTGGATCAAAGCCCACGCAGGGCTAGAGGGGAACGAGCGTGCCGACCATCTGGCCAAGGAGGCTGCGTTGAAGTCTAAGCGCGCATTTGACTATGACAGCTGTCCGGTCTCGTTCATCAAGCGGAGCATTCGTATGCAATCGCTTGATGAATGGAACCAGCGGTATCGAACCGGTGAAACGGCTAGCGTCACCAGGGTCTTCTTCCCTGACGCGATAGCCGCATATAGGATCACAGGTAAAATAAAGGTGGATAGGTTTGTCACCCAGGTGTTGACGGGGCATGGCGGATTCTCCGAGTACTTGTACCGTTTCAAGTGCAAGGATAGTCCGTCATGCGTCTGCGACCCCGAGTGTTCAGAATCTGTCCTCCACGTCCTCCTGGACTGCCCAGTCCTGGCCTACGAAAGGATACGTGTTGAGAGTGAGTTGGGTGTAGGATTGACCAAAGGTATTCTGCCAGAATTATTAAAAAAGGAGAAAGGCAGAAAACTGTTCCTGCAGTATTGCAAAAAAGTAGCCGTAATTGTTAATAATAGGAATAAGAGTTAGTAAGTTATGTTGAGTGCATATTGTATATATATCCATTGCAACATATAGACAAATGTGTAATAATTTAAGGAATAGTTTTAAGATTTCTATAATTAGCGCAAAATTTTGTTTCTTGCACTAATATAAAAAGTTGTATGTATAAATCTAAACGACCTGCCCCAATGTACATATACACGATCCTAATCTAAAATTGTAAATAGCAAAAAATTGTAATTAGTATTAGATTAAATTGTAAGTAGTATTAGAATGTAACATGGAAAAAAAAAAAAAAAAAAAAAAAAAAAAAAAAAAAAAAAAAAAAAAAAAAAAAAAAAAAAAAAAAAAAAAAAAAAAAAAAAAAAAAAACCTAACCTAACCTAACCTAACCTAACCTAACCTAACCTAACCTAACCTAACCTAACCTAACCTAACCTAACCTAACCTAACCTAACCTAACCTAACCTAACCTAACCTAACCTAACCTAACCTAACCTAACCTAACCTAACCTAACCTAACTAACCTAACCTAACCTAACCTAACCTAACCTAACCTAACCTAACCTAACCTAACCTAACCTAACCTAACCTAACCTAACCTAACCTAACCTAACCTAACCTAACCTAACCTAACCTAACCTAACCTAACCTAACCTAACCTAACCTAACCTAACCTAACCAGAGACGCCCCGCCCGACACTTAGAACGGACGCGTACATTGAGTTTCGAAGCCGCTCCGTCAACTTTTAATACTTAAAAATCTGAAAAAGTGGTTTTTTCGCAACGTACAGTGACGTGCCATATATCAAAATTTGCGCCTTTGTGCGCTCTACACGTTGGCATAATTTGTTTTGTGGAAAGTTTACGAAAAGTATTTTTAAAAAGTGAAAAACTGTGCAAAATTGTGATTTGGAAAACTTTAAATGGAAACGCTGCGAAAAGGAAATCGATAACCTACCAATATTTTTATATCATCAAACGTGGCTCATTGAGCCCTACAATCTGACATACGAGTTGGATTTTTACGGCGAAAATTCGCGGAGATATTAAGGAAAAACCCTCGACCACGTGGCCACGTGGTTGTGGATCCAGCGGGGTGAGAGGGTAGCAAGACACCTTATCAGACGCGGCTCAACGAGACCAACTCAACGGTGCTTCGTTTATAACTCTAAGGTCAGTGGTTCCGGCGAAATTTGATTTTTAAAATTTTTCAAAATTTCAAAATTTATTTCCAAAAAAAGTAAAGCGACGACCCCCCCATATTTTTGTGTTTTTAGTTACAATTTATAAAGGTCTAGCTACATAAAAAATTTCAGAATTTTCCGAACAGTAGTTTTGGAGAAATTAATTTTTGAAAATTAGGGGTGTGCACGTGGGGGTGCAAACCCTTGTCCGATCTCGCCGGAGCCCTGCTGTAAAAATTGTTTATAATTAGAATTAGACAAGGAATTTTTTCTACAATTTTAAAATTAGTTTTTGTATTTTTAAATCGATTTTTGCAATAAAAAAGTGTGTTTTTTGCACCCCAAAAATCGGGGGTTGAAGATAAAAATAATATTGTTAGCTGTAAGTGTGTATTGTAAAGAGACCTTTAAAACGAGCCCAATCACGGCTATTTTCGGCCAAAAACAACGAATTTAAGGAAAATATTGACAAGTGACAGCCATATTGGCGGCCATTTTGGAAATTTTAAAATCTTTATAACTCCGGCCCCATTAGTCGTAGCAAGACGGGACTTTCTCTATTGAGTAAGTCCTGACTAAAGTAATATTTTGAAAGGGTTTAGAACTCTCTATAGAGACCAACCCCCGATTGTGTTTTTAGGGGTGGTTTTGGGTAGGCCTTGACGAGACCAGCACGGGGAGCCGTCGCACGTTGTTCTGCGGCCAGCGGTTCGTGAGAAATTAATTTTCGAAATTTTGGTTTAGGCGGAACCACTGCTCGGTCCGCCATCTTGGAAATCTTTAAATTGTGATAGCTCGGGAACCGTTGGTCGTAGAGCGACGCGGTTTTCTCTGTTGACTGGCCCTTGACAAGGACTATCTGATAGAGCCAGACAAGCGACTCTATGTAGAGTCGTGGTAGAGTTCGCTGGAAAAATCGGAACGGACGTCTCTCCAGTTAGTTTTAAGACCCCGGCATATTTGCCTTAACTAGTTTTAAGAGATTATCTAGAGCTGCAACTGTGTTGCAGCACCTCTTACTGACAGGAACAGTTTTCTGTACTTTATACACCCCGCTATTGCGGTTTAATTATTGACATTTTGTTTACATAATTATACAATTTTACATCCAACTGACATTTTATACAGTTGACGCAGCCACCGAGAAATATGATGACTATGCACCGGACCCCTAAAAAAGACAAAAGGGTGACAAACCCCCCCTCCAAAACCCCCCCCAAAGTAACAAACAATCCAGCGCAACCTAGCCTGGAGATAGAAGAGGGGACAGAACATGAGCAAACCTGCACAGTGACACAGACCACCCCCTCAACCTCCAAGGCTGGAGTAACTGCGGCGGAAAAAACCCCCGACAGTCTTCTAAAGCGGGGGCGGACATATACTATGTTGCCAAGAGCTACAGACAGGGTACAGAGGGCAAACGCGCTGGTGTCTCAAGCAAGGAAGGCACTTGAAGCCTCCAGAAACCTAAAGAAAGAGTTAAAAGAGACATTGGAGAAAAACCTAACAGATCTGCTTACAGTGGTGGAGGAAGCAGATTCTGAGCTAAAGGCCGAGAGGGCTCGGAAAGGGCACGGGGCCCCCGCGGGCGCGTCATCGGTGAACACAAGCACTGCTGTCGCGCCTGCGGCGTCTCCGGACTCTGCACCGAGGGAAATGCAGATTCTCCTGGAAAATAATGGAAAGCTGGTGGCTCTGCAAGAACAAGTGACACGCCTCGGCGAAGCCATAGAAGCCGCCAGCTTGAAAAGTTACGCCAGCGTGGTTGCAATCAAACCACAACAGCCTCCAAAACCCGCGGCCCTTCACTCAGTTATTATTTCGTCTAAGGATGAAAAAGAAACTGGTGAAGAGGTAATGAACAAGGTGAGAAAGAGTATCAACGCCACGGAGGGATGGGTACAAGTAGAAAGGGTCCGGAAAGCCAGGGACAGACGCATCGTCATGGGCTTCGGGTCCACCGAGGAGCGGGATAAGGTAAAGAATAGGCTGACCAAGGAGGAGACGGGCCTCGCTGTCGAGGAAGTCAAGAATAGGGACCCGCTTCTGGTCCTCAGGGGAGTCACAAGCGTACTGACTGACGAGGATATTACCAAGGCCCTGAGAAACCAGAACCGGGATCTGTTTGGCGGCCTCGGCAGCGGGGATGACCGGCTCCAGGTCAAATACAGAAGAAGGGCGAGAAATCCGCACGTGGCCAACGTTGTACTTAGTACATCGCCCGCCCTCTGGAGGAGGATAACCGACAGAGGTTTAGTCCGTGTCGACCTCATGTGGGTGAGGGCGGAAGACCAGTCGCCGTTGGTGCAGTGCACACGGTGCCTGGGGTATGGCCACGGGCGGAGGTTTTGCAAAGACCCGGCTGACCTGTGCAGCCACTGCGGCGGCCCGCACCTGAGGTCGGAATGCCCGGACGAGCGGTTGAGGTCCCCACCCTCCTGCCGGAACTGTCGCAAGGCTAAGCTTGGAAATCATGAGCACAATGCCTTCAGCAGCGACTGTCCCGTCAGGAAAAGGTGGGATGACCTCGCCCGCTCGACCGTAGCGTACTGCTAAGGGCGCGCCGGTGGCCGCAGCGGCACAAAAAATCCTCCAAGTGAACCTCCAGCGCTGCAAACAGGCATACTCCGAGCTGCTGATCGAAGCCTCTAGCCTCGGAGCGCGGGTTGCTTTGGTGCAAGAGCCATACGTCGGCGGAGAGGGTCGAGTGACGGGTAGGAATGGGATCAGGGTTTTCCAGCCTGCGGACCAAGGAAACGGGACTGTCAAGTCCGCGATCATAATTTTTGGCGCGGACTTTTACGTGAAACAGTACCCAGAACTCACCACGAACAACATCACAGTGGTGGGGATCCGGGTTCGTGGCAGGGAAATTACCCTGGTTTCATTCTACTTTGAGCCCAACCAGCCGATGGACTCGTACCTGGCACACCTGCGCCGGGTGCAGCGCGAGACGGGAGCTCGGAGTATGATTGTTGGAGGCGACGCTAACGCCAAAAGTGTCTGGTGGGGAAGTCCCGTCACGGATCGCCGCGGCGAAGACCTGTGCGGGACCTTGGAGGATCTCGGCCTGTCTCTTCTTAACCAAGGGGAAACCCCGACTTATGACGCCATTCGGGGTGGCGTAAGCTACAGCAGTTATATTGATATAACTGCTGTATCTCTCGACCTCCTTGGCCTGGTGGACGGCTGGCGCGTGCGCGACGACCTGACTTGCTCGGATCACAACGGCATATCCTTCCTCATAAAGTCCAAGTGCATAAATAAAAACAACATTCGGCATACGACTCGGAAATTTTACACAAAAAAGGCAAATTGGGCCCGGTTTACTGACAAACTGGGCCAAATTTTTGACCTTAATAACCTAAAAATAGACAAAATTCAAAATTTAAACACTAAACTGGAACTAGACAACCTAGTTTCTAGTCTAAACAATAATATAGATGAAGCATGCACTTGGGCTATTCCACCCATAAAGAGGAAGGACGTGTTAACTATGCCGTGGTGGAACGATGAGTTGGCAGCGCTAAAGCGCGAGGTGGTCACCAGGAGAAGGAGGATCAGGTGTGCCGCACCGATTAGGCGGGATAAGGTCATCGGCGAGTACCTGGAAGTCAAGGAGAGATACCGGACCGAGATTAAAAACGCGCAGACGCGCAGCTGGGTCTCTTTCTGCGAGAGACAGGATGGGGAGAGTGTATGGGGGGGCATATACAGGGTACTCGGTAGGACCACCAGGAGAGACGAAGATCCACCGCTGGTGGTAAACGGTATGGGGCTAGATGCGAGGGGCTCGGCCCGACTCTTGGCTGAGACCTTCTACCCGGAGGACTCTGAAGAGGATGACTCCGAGGAGCACCGCCGGGTGAGGGTCTTGGCCGAGCGGGTCGACATCGAGACTTCTTCGGACCAAGGCGACCCTCCCTTCACACACCTCGAGTTGAAGTTGGCCAGCCGGTCCTTTGACCCGAAGAAGGCCCCAGGTGCGGACGGTTTCACTGCCGATATATGTCTGCACGCGATCCAATTGGACCCGGACCTCTTCTTGTGCATCTTTAACAAGTGCCTTGAGCTCCACTATTTTCCTAGGCCCTGGAAGGAGGCCACGGTGATCTTCCTCCGAAAGCCGGGGAAGGATACGTACACAACACCGAAATCGTATCGCCCAATTGGGCTCCTTCCGGTGCTTGGGAAAATCCTGGAGAAGATGCTCGTCGCCAGGCTACAGCACCACCTCGTGCCCAAGATTAGTACTCGCCAGTTTGGCTTTATGCCTCAGCGAAGTACAGAGGACGCCCTCTATACCCTGGTGAAACACATCAGACACAATCTGGAGAGGAGGAGGATTGTTGTTCTGGTTTCGCTGGATATAGAGGGCGCCTTCGACAACGCTTGGTGGCCCAGGATTAGAGTCAGACTGGCTGAGGAAAAGTGCCCCGACAACATCAGGCGGCTCTTGGGCAGTTACCTGGGCGACAGGCGAGCCAGAGTGAGGTACCTGGGGGAGGAGCACATAAGAGACACTGGGAAGGGCTGCGTGCAGGGGTCTATCGGTGGGCCGATATTGTGGAACTTGCTCCTAGATCCACTGCTTCAGGAAATGGAGGCCAAAGGCGACTACGCGCAGGCTTTCGCCGACGATGTGGTGTTGGTGTTTGAGGGTGAGACGGCCCTCGAGATCGAACGGCGGGCCAATGCCGCCCTCGAACGCGTGAGGGCGTGGGGTCAGTCTAATAAGCTTCGCTTTGCGCCTCACAAGACCAACGCTATGGTTGTGACGCGCAAACTGAAGTATGACGCCCCACGTCTTCACATGGGCGGGGTCGACATTGTCTTGACGAAAGAAATCAAGCTGCTGGGGGTCGTCATAGACCATAAACTCACCTTCAACGCCCACGTCGCGAACGTCTGTAAGCGCGCGGTCGCCTTCTACCACCAGCTGGCCCGAGCAGCTAGGGCTAGCTGGGGTCTCCATCCTGAAGTTATCCGCACTATTTACAGAGCGGTGGTTGAGCCTGTGATCTTGTATGCGGCTGCCGTTTGGGCGCCGGCCGTGCACAAGCTCGGTATACGTAAACAGCTGAACGTGGTCCAGCGCGGCTTCGCACAGAAGCTTTGTAGGGCATACCGGACGACCTCTCTGAACTCCGCACTGTTGCTCGCTGGGATACTCCCTCTCGACCTCCGGGTCCGCGAATCAGCGACCTTATACGAGGCGCGGAGGGGGGTACCCCAGCGGGTGATAGGGGATCGGGAGGTGGAGCGGATGACCTCAGCTTTGCGGTCCCCACATCCCGCCTGTCATATCGACCTCGAGTTCAAGTGCCTGTCTGACCAAGACCAATTTAATGCGAATTGCGCAAACAATTTTAATATCTTTACGGACGGCAGCAAGATTGAGGGCAAAGTGGGGGCGGCGTTGTCCGTATGGGCTGGCGCCGCCGAAACCAAAACCCTCAAGCTTGCTCTGCCGTCCTACTGCACGGTCTACCAGGCGGAACTCCTGGCGATATGCCGGGCGGCACGGATGGCCGCAGACAACTTGGCCGGATCAGTCGGGATATACTCCGACTCCTTGTCGGCACTGCTCACAATCAAGAATCCTAAAGCCCTCCATCCCCTGGCCGTAGAGGCGCGAGAATACCTGCGGAGGGCTCTGCTCCGGAACAAACATATAGAATTGTTTTGGATCAAAGCCCACGCAGGGCTAGAGGGGAACGAGCGTGCCGACCATCTGGCCAAGGAAGCTGCGCTGAAGTCGAAGCGCGCGTTCGACTACGACAGCTGCCCGGTTTCGTTCATCAAGCGGAGCATTCGTATGCAATCGCTTGATGAATGGAACCAGCGGTACCGGACTGGTGAAACGGCTGGCGTCACCAGGGTATTCTTCCCTGACGCGATAGCCGCATATAGGATCACAGGAAAAATAAAGGTGGACAGATTTGTCACCCAGGTGCTGACGGGGCACGGTGGATTCTCCGAGTACTTGTACCGCTTCAAGTGCAAGGAGAGTCCGTCGTGCGTCTGCGACCCCGAGTGCTCGGAATCTGTCCTCCACGTCCTCCTGGACTGCCCAACCCTGGCTTATGAAAGGATGCGTGTAGAGAGTGAATTGGGTGTTTTGCTGACTAAAGATGTACTGTCAAAATTACTTGAAAAAGGAGAAAGTCGAAAGCTGTTCCTGCAGTATTGTAAAAAAGTTGCAATAATTGCAAACAATAGAAATAAGACGTAGCACATTATGTTGAGTAAATATTTGTAAATATCTATGTCAACATAAAGAATAGGTCTAATAATTTAAGGAATAGTCGTAAGTTTGTAATTATTTAATTAATTAAGTTAATTAATTGATAAGTTAGATAATTAATTGTCATAAGTCATTGTAATTAATACAAAAATTTGTAATTTGTTTTATTATACAAAATTGATTATAAACCCAAACGACGTACCCAAAAAGCACGATCTTCACAATCAAAACTGTAAATAGCATAACATAGCTAAAAGTTGTAAATAGTATTAAAGGTAAAAATACATTGTAACACACATGCAAATTTGTAACTTAGCGTGCATAAATAAAAATCTCTGCTCCCTCCCCTGTTCACTGTCCCCGGTGTAGTTGAGTTTTACCAGTCAATAGAAAAGAAGGATAGTTCTATTTCGTTTTTCTTTGATGGGAAATACCCATTATGAATGAATGGCGATGTAAGAAAGAAGAAATTGGTATGCGGAATGAGTGCGATGGATTAAAGCGTGATGTATGTTAAAAGAGGCCTAGTTTTAAAATTTTTGTACTGTAAAAAAGGACTCCGAAAAATGAAACTCGGAGGCGTAGGTATAAAAAAAAAAAAAAAAAAAAAAAAAAAAAAAAAAAAAAAAAAAAAAAAAAAAAAAAAAAAAAAAAAAAAAAAAACCTAACCTAACCTAACCTAACCTAACCTAACCTAACCTAACCTAACCTAACCTAACCTAACCTAACCTAACCTAACCTAACCTAACCTAACCTAACCTAACCTAACCTAACCTAACCTAACCTAACCTAACCTAACCTAACCTAACCTAACCTAACCTAACCTAACCTAACCTAACCTAACCTAACCTAACCTAACCTAACCTAACCTAACCTAACCTAACCTAACCTAACCTAACCTAACCTAACCTAACCTAACCTAACCAGTCTGGCGCGAGAAGCCGTAGCGTACGCATCATTTCCGCGTCGCTCTGTGCTTAAAAATCACTAACTTCGGCTCCACAACAGCTAAAAATCCGTATTATAGCTCAAAAGTTGCGCGCTGCCGCCAGCATTCTGCTGGTGGTTTTAAAATTTTTTTAGAGTGAAAATTCGATTTTTTAGACAGTTTTTTAGTTTTTTTTTCAAAGGAAAAAGTGTAAAATAGTGAATGTGTGAACTTTAAAAATTCATAACTCTCTAACCGTTCAAGTTAAAATTAGTCTGTTTATGTCAGTGAATTCTACATAAAACCAGCTTTAATTCTATATATAGTTTGTAAATATCCATTCAGCCAAACATTTTTAAAAACATTTTCAATCTAAAGTTGTGTGTAAATTCCCGCTTTATAAAACTTTGTGCTTAAACGCTGACGAAATTAAAGCGATAACCCCCCTTTTTTATTTTACTAAAAAGTGACCACTGTGACTGTGTATAAGTGTGCGGAGTTTCGGAATTTTATGTGGAAAATTAAAGGTACTTTTGGACAATTTTCTTAAATTTTAGTAAAAAAACCGTTACACTAAACCAGCCAGTTTTAGTGTTTTTTCCGAACTTTCTGTTTTAACTTATACTTAGGACATATTTAATAATACCACCGTAATATAGTGTCAAAATTTCTATACAAAAGTGATAAACCAGCGAAAAACCTAACCGTGTAGTTCTAATTAAAGTTCCAGCTCCCATATCGCAAAAATTAAAGCGACGACACCTCATTTTTATTTATTCAGACAGTGCGAAATAAAATCACGAACAATTTATGATATCATTTATAATTTTGTGATAATAATTGGATTTTTTATGAACAATTTCCTGAGTGCAAAAACCGCACTGCAAAGTTTGTTTTCTCTGAAAATTTTTAAATTCGTCATAACTTCCCCGTTTCATCCCCTTTTTTCAATTTTCTTTTACTCAATATCATTTTTTCTTAATCCTTTAAATTATTATACACTTTATTCCCTAGATTTCCCGAAGGGAAAAAAGTGAAAAAAATTTTCATTTTACGTAAAATAAATTTTTTTTTTCGATTTTAAAAATTTTGAAACCCACACCTTAATTCTATAGCTTCGCCCTCTTAAACGAGGTATTACAAAACACGTTAAGTTTTGTAATTTTTATTTAAATACTTATTAAACTTCTAATAGTTTTAATTCTATAACTTTTGTAAAAATTAACCTTTTTTAATGCGGTTTTCGACAAACCCTTTCTTTTAACCTCTCCTACCAATCTTTACCCTAGAAAATTTTTTTTTTTAACAAAAATGCCGATATCACACTCCCCCATCGAAGGAAGAAGCCGAGAGCCTTCGCAATCCCGCAATAAAGGTGGGAAAAACGCCCTTAGAGAATCTGCCGAATATAGACAAATGCTTACGTCTCTGCCAACGTCTCCTGACGACATCTCTGACCACACCACCTTCGTGGAGGCCATCGAAAAATTAACTATGCACATAGAAACAGCAATCACAACTGGCTCCAACACTAGCAGGATAAACAAAGCTGCTGTCTTAGCGGCAGCGGACGAGATCAATAGACTATCAAAACTTTACACTTCTTCTAACCCCACCCCGGCGCCTGCTCTCGACGCTCCCCCTACAGAAAAGGTACAAAACATTGACCTCCTGGGAGACATGAAAAAAGACCTCATTAAGGAGATACGACAAGAGGTCCGCCAAGAAATTCGGCTAGAAATTGCGAAGCTCAGGCAAGACCCAAAGACAAAGGACGTCCAACCAGCTGAGGACAACACCATCACGTACGCCAGCATGGCGAAAAGGCCTGGGCACGATCACGCCGCCCCTGGCCCACCGATCAACAAAGCTCCGGCCCGAATCGTCGTGACCCAGCCGCCCGTCACAAGACCCGCTATTATCATCACCACGAAGTCTCACACCAACAGCAGGCAAGAAGCAGTCGACGCCTTCCGACAATCGATATCTTTTAAGAAATTGGCATACGGCCCCGCTAGAGTTACCCCAGTTTCAAAGGGTAAAATCCGGGTCGAGTTCGACAAACCTGAGGACAGGGATGACGCCTTAAAAAGGCTAAACACTGGCAGCGATTCAAAAGTCAAGGCCGAGGTGGCCACCAGACTCAAACCCATGGCTATTCTAAAAGGGATAGCGAAGGAAACCACGAAAGAGGAGCTGATCGAGGTCATTCTGGGACAGAACCAGGAGCTCGGTGAGTACAACCAAAATGACATCTCACTTAAATTCATCCGTGACAACAGAAACACAGCTCTATACAATGCCGTCATAATCACCAGCCCCAGGGCATTCCGTACACTCATGGGAATGGAGAGAGTGCGTGTGGACTATCAGCGAGTCCACATAGAGGAATTTTCTCCGTTCCTACAATGCCTGTCGTGTCTGCAGTTCGGACACACGAAAGCTCACTGCAAAACACCCACCGCCCGCTGCGCTCACTGCGCGCAAGGCGACCATTCACACACCGACTGCCAAGCCAAGGACTCCACATCCAAGTGCTATAACTGCACCACACACAACACCAGGTTTGAGAACAAGTACCCAACAGACCACAAAGCCACGTCTAACACGTGCCCTATTCTGAGGGCGATGCGCAATAAAACTAATAATAACATCGATTATGGATTCACGGCCTAAAATTCACATACTGCAGTGCAACACGGACAAATCTAAACACACCTTTCACGAACTCATCCAATACTTCACTCACAGCAAACACAACATCGCCCTCGTGACTGAACCTTACATAGGGGCAGGAGACAAGGTTAAAAATATAAACGGTCTTAATTTGTTTCAATTTCCATCCCCAAATAGAAAAGTTAAAAGCTGCATTATCACTAAATCCGGAATCGGCCCCATTCTGGGCATCTCTGAACACTCGTCTCCGAACCTATGTATTGTTCGGGCACAATTAGGGCACACACAAATACACATCATATCCATTTACATAGAACCCAGAACAGACACACACAATACACTCGAACTCACAGACCGCTTCCTCCAACACAACACACAAATCGATTGCGTCCTAGGGGGCGACCTAAACGGCTGGCACCCTTCGTGGGGTAGCGCTCGCGCCAACGCACGTGGGGCTGACATCGTCACCATGGCGCACGCGAACGACTTATACGTCTGTAACACCGGCTCCACGCCCACATTTGAAACGACCTCCTACCGGCGCTATCGCTCTTCCATCATTGACATAACACTCGCCTCAGCTTCTTTACACCAAAACATCACACACTGGAAGGTGAACATGGACGCATGCCCCTCCTCTGAACACAATGCTATTGACTTTACAATTACCCATAATCAGTCACACTCATCCACGCACACTACACAGCACAGCAACACATCTACCTTCCTATACAAAAACCACAAAGCTCACTGGCCCACTTTCAACAGTGCGCTACTCACACACGCGCTCGCTAACAACCTACTTGACACCCAAATAGATACACTTAACAACGACGATCTCGAACTCTTTATCGACAAACTCACTGACACCATACACTCTGCCTGCAAGGAGTCCATGCCCATCAGGACTCCCGGCTCCAAGCCAAAACCTCCCTGGTGGACCGAAGCCCTGGAGACTCGTAAGCGCGAAGTCATATCCTTGCATCGAGCGCTACACGTTGCCAAGAGAAATGGGGGGCCTACCGAATCTCTCGGCAGCCAGCTCCTCGAACTCAAAGCGACTTACGCCAATGAACTTAGAGCGGAATCCACGACCAGCTTCAGAAGGTTCTGTGAACTACAGACAAAAGAGAACGTTTGGACTCTCACCAATAGGCTCATAAAGGAATCGAGCCCACGAATCCCCCCGGCAACTCTCAAGACCGACGACAACACATACACAACGGACGGACACGACACAGCCAAAGCTCTACTAGACAGATTCTACCCCGATGACGACCCAGACATTGAACCACGACACTCCTTTCTGAGATCGACCCTCTCCACCCCATCCTCCACCGAACCTGACCCTCCCTTCACTACACAGGAAGTACTAGAAGTGCTCAAGGACATGAGCCCCAAAAAGGCCCCCGGCCTCGACAACCTCACTGCCGACATCTGCTTTAAATCCTCCCTACTCCTCCCAGGCCTCATCACAGATGTAATGAATCGCTGCCTCGCTCTACACCACTTTCCCAGACAATGGAAGAGAGCATATGTTAAGATAATACCAAAACCCAACAAGAGCGATCACACCGACTTAAACTCCTACCGACCGATCGGACTGCTCCCCGTATTCGGCAAAGCCCTGGAAAAACTCTTTGTCCGCCGAGTCACGTACACTGCGGCGAAAGCGGGCAAATTAAACGACAGACAGTACGGGTTCAAACCCCAGACCAACACAACTGCTGCTCTCCGGGCAGCCATCGACCAGATCAAGACGGACAAAAATAATGGACTCATGACAATAGCAGTCTCACTCGACATAAAAGCGGCATTTGACAACGCCTGGTGGCCGGCTCTCTTCCATCGCCTTAGACACATAGACTGTCCCTCTAACATCTACCGACTAATACTCAGCTATACCACTGACCGAACGGTAATTTTAGACCACGCCGGATCCCGGGTCTCCAAGACCATGTCCAAGGGCTGCATCCAGGGATCAGCCTGCGGCCCAGTCCTATGGAACATCATCCTCGACGAGCTTCTGGAGCTCGATTTGCCCTCTGGGTGCCGACTCCAGGCTTTCGCGGATGATGTACTACTCGTCGCGTCCGCCAGGGATTTAACCACATTACAAAACAACACTGAGCACGCACTTAACGCTATCGTGAGCTGGGGACGAGGGGTCAAGCTCACGTTTAGCCCCAACAAGACGCAAGCCATCGCCTTCAGTGGAAAGGCTAAACGGGCACGCATACACATCGACTCCCATCCACTACACATGCAGGATAGCATTAAACTACTTGGTGTTATCCTTGACGAAAAATTACTCTTCCAGAAACACCTGACACACATCATCACCAAAGCCACACTCATCTTCCAGAAACTGATACTATACTGCAGGCCCACTTGGGGAGCTCATCCCGAAAATATCCGCACGATCTATAACCAAGTCATACAACCCATCATAACGTACGCCGCCGGCATCTGGGGCCATGTCGTCAGAAAGAAGTGTGCTGCCAAAAAGCTACTCGGCCTGCAGCGCGGCTTCGCAATCAGGGCCATCAGGGGCTTCCGAACCATCTCCACCGTCGCTGCGATAGCACTAGCCAGATTCACTCCCATAGACTTGAAAGTCCTTGAGGTCAGAGAAATCGAAACCACCAGACTCGATGGCACAAGCTCATTTCTTCCTGACGACATCGCTCTCGAAAAACAGACTCCCCCCCATAACCTCCTACACCCCGCAGACCGCGTTACTCTTGCACCCCACTACTTTCATAACGAATCGCAAATCGCCGAATTCCTCTCCTCACACCCTCATCCTATATTCTCCATATACACGGACGGCAGTAAATTGGACGATGGCTCGGTCGGCGCCGCTTTTATCTGCTATGACGAAAGAGGTCGATCGGTCATCAAAAAGTTCAAATTGCACTGCAGCTGCTCCGTGTTCCAAGCAGAACTTCTCGCCATACTTGAAGCCGCCAAGTGGGCTTCCCTACATAAACACCCGCACACTCTCATACTCTCTGACTCTAAGGCGGCTATCCAAGCCGCCCAGTACCGAAGCAACACACACCCTCTCGTATCGCTCATACACCACACACTACACACCCACTCACACACCGGCCGCATTGAGCTTGCGTGGGTCAAAAGCCACGTTGGCATTGCTGGCAATGAAGCTGCTGACACGGCGGCTAAGAGCGCGGCACTCCTGCATAAAGCATCGGATTACTCCTCCTTTCCCATAAGCTACACCAAACGCATGGCCAGAGAAATGACCCTTCTCGCATGGCGCAAGAGATACGAAGAAGCACAAGAGGGGCAACATACCCGGAATCTTCTTCCCACACTTGATCACATATACACCCTCTTCAAAAATACACACATCTCCTTTACACTTACACAAACGCTATCAGGACACTCATACAGCAAATCATACCTATACAAATTCCACATCACCGAGTCCGACGCCTGTCCCTGCGACGACCAAACGTCACAGACGATCGATCACCTCCTCCGACAGTGTCCTCGTTTCACAGCAGCCCGTTTTAATCACACCCAAGTCTGCAGACACCTCGACATTGACCCGTTCAACTTTGTGGACATACTTAAACATCAGTCCTGCGTTGACTCTTTCGTCCGTTTGTCGAGCTCGGTCATTAACGCGCTCAAGGAGTATAACTCCACATAATTAATTTGTCATATGTACATAATTAATCTTACTCTGTCTTTTACTTTAAATTATTTTACTATTGTACGATTTCTAAATATCTTAAAAAAAAAAAAAAAAAAAAAAAAAAAAAAAAAAAAAAAAAAAAAAAAAAAAAAAAAAAAAAAAAAAAAAAAAAAAAAAAAAAAAAAAAAAAAAAAAAAAAAAAAAAAAAAAAAAAAAAATATGTTTCTCAAATTTGCCTGATGTTTAATTATTATTATTTAATTATTAATGTATCTCAAACTAATATCAAAATTGTAAATTATTTAATTATTAATGTGTCTCAAACTCATATCAAAATTGTAAATTATGCCATTATTAATGTATCCCAAGTAAATATCAAAATTGTAAATTATTAACTCATTACCAGTAATCATTCATTTATAAAACACTTGACTATTATTGCATTTGCTCTTGTCTTTTACACCATATTTTATTGATGTTTCTCATATTTGCCTGATGTTTTATTATTAGTATTATTTAATTATTAATGTATCTCAAACTAATATCAAAATTGTAAATTATATAATTATTAATGTATTTCAAACTCATATAAAAATTGTAAATTATGTCATTATTAATGTATCTCAAGTGCCTGATGTTTTATTATTAGTATCTCAAACTAATATCAAAATTGTAAATTATTTAACTATTAATGTATCCTAAGTAAATATCAAATTGTATATTATTAACTCATTACCAGTAATCATTAATTCATAAAACACTTGATTATCATTGCATTTGCTTTTGTCTACTTTAAACCACATTTTACTGATGTTTCTCAAATTTGCCTCATGTTTGATTATTATTAATTATTAATGTATCTCGAGGCAATATCAAAAATTGCTAATTAATCAGTTCTTAACGTGTCTCAAGTAAATATCAAAAATTGTAAACTATTAACTCATTGCCACTAATTATTAATGTATAAAACACTTGTCTATCATTGCATTTGCTCTTGCCTACTCTTTACCATATTCTATTGATGTTTCTCAAACTTGCTCGATTGTTTAAATATTGTTATTGATTGGTCGATAATTAATGTATCTCAAATTCGCCTAATTGCTCAACACTGTAATTTATCTACTCATTACCACTAATTGTTAATGTTTCTCAAATTTGCTTATTAATTAGACATCAACATCGTAAATTATTAACACCGTACATTCCCCATTACAATTCACACATACTCATCCCACCTCACACACTCACACATCATTTTCATAATACACATCATCAATTCATTTGGGATCGTGTTCCGGTCATCGCAGTAAATATACTCATTAAGCTGTCCGCCGGAACTCGAGCCCTTCTGGAAGTGGAGAGGGGGACATCTGTATCAAATCGCAGCACCCACCCTCTTCACTCCACTTCATACTTCGCACAACTAAAATATAAAAAAGCACAACTTATTATAAAGAAATATTGTACAAAACCCAAGCGAAACAAATTGTAACAAAAAAAAAAAAAAAAAAAAAAAAAAACCTAACCTAACCTAACCAGGAGTCGGTGGACGTGTGCAGCCACTGCGGCGGCCCGCACCTGAAGACGGAGTGCTCAGACTGGGTGGCAAACGTCCCGCCCTCCTGCAGGAACTGCCGAAGAGCGAAACTAGATAAGCTAGATCACAACGCCTTCAGCAGTGACTGCCCGGTTAGGAGCAGGTGGGACGAACTGGCCAGATCAACAGTTGCGTACTCTTGAGGGCGCGATGGTCGGCGTGGTGGCCTGCAAACAGGAAGTCTCCATCCCCTGGCGAAACACGCGCGAGACACTCTGTGGGGGTCTTGGCTTCGGAGAAAAATTGTATGTTTACTGCGGGACAAGACTCCAGCAGAGCAAGAGGGGAATGCACGGCCACCGACACTACACAGGACCTCCACTGCTGGAAAACAGGGGAAAACGAACAATTATAAAGGGTCTATACAGTTTGTAGGAAGTCACTAGCCCTAAACTAAAATCGGCAAATAAATGAATCGTTCATATTAAAGAGGCAGGCAAATATGCTATGCTTATATTATTAGAATATAAGACTGTAGCATAAAAGTAAATAGTTTCAAGTAGAGTCTAGAATAAATTATAAAACTGTAGTATTAAGTCCAGATTTCAAACATGTAAATCTGAAATACAAACAACGTAAAAACGTTAAATTGTACACTAACAATCTAGTTAAATAATAAATAAAAAGTAAAATATATAACCATAAAGCTGTTTAAAGTAGTAAAAAGATACAAACAATGAATGTAACAATAAAATAAGACTAGATTAAGGACCCATTATAATATGTAAGTTAGATTAAGACTTTGTATTAATAAAATGGATTCAAACATTTAGATAATTGTAATAATGATATTACATATCATATCGACAATATATCACATCAATCCATTTGTCCTTACAAATCCCTGTAACACAAAAACATTATTTGAAAAACCAATTGTGTAAAATTATTTACCCGTGTATGTAGAAATAAGGAAAATAGTTAATAAATATGATAGGCCTAAAAGTAGAGGGAACCCACCCTGATCGGAGAAAGATGATGAATGCAAGAAAGAAAAAGTATGCGGAATGAAAGTACGAGAGGCATGAAAGCGAGAACTGGTATGAAAGAGTAACTAGCTAATAACGTCTCGCATAAAGTGCGGGGGCGAGAAAAAAAAAAAAAAAAAAAAAAAAAAAAAAAAAAAAAAAAGACCTAACCTAACCTAACCTAACCTAACCTAACCTAACCTAACCTAACCTAACCTAACCTAACCTAACCTAACCTAACCTAACCTAACCTAACCTAACCTAACCTAACCTAACCTAACCTAACCTAACCTAACCTAACCTAACCTAACCTAACCTAACCTAACCTAACCTAACCTAACCTAACCTAACCTAACCTAACCTAACCTAACCTAACCTAACCTAACCTAACCTAACCTAACCTAACCTAACCTAACCTAACCTAACCTAACCTAACCTAACCTAACCTAACCTAACCTAACCTAACCTAACCTAACCTAACCTAACCTAACCTAACCTAACCTAACCTAACCTAACCTAACCTAACCTAACCTAACCTAACCTAACCTAACCTAACCTAACCTAACCTAACCTAACCTAACCGATCCGCGTGAGTCCCGAGTCCACAGTCGCGCTGGCTACCGCTAGCCGACCAGGCCCAGCCGGGACGCACCACCTCTACCCCTTCTCGTACCCCGACCCACCACTACTAATTGATACAAAATCATTATAAATTGACATTGCAAATGAATATCATCACTGTGGTTATAGAATTCGAATGTAGTCTAAATTAATTGAGAAATTATTATTATTATTAATTATTCTTAAATTCATTAATTTTAAGTTATTTAAATTGTAAATATTTTTATTATTATTAATTATTCTTAAATTCATCAATTTTAATTTATTTAAATTGTAAATATTTTAATTATTAAATTGTAATTGTAAATGTAATTATTATCTAATTATAAATTATTATTATCGCTGCAAATTGACATTCTGTAATGGTATAATAATCATCTAATTTGTAATAGAAAATCCAATAGGTATCTAAGTAAAATTAGATTAAACCTTACCTTAATTATATTTAATGATATATCATAATATTATAAGGAGATGGAAATGAATTTCATTAAGTTAGTTAGTCGCATCACCTACTTAATTATTAGTTAGGCAGTCACACTATCATATCGTTAGTCATATCATATATGGTTATATCATTCGCATCAGACTGAATAACAGAAATTTAAATATTGTATAGTATTATTACTTAATTAAATGTATCTTACTTAAATTGGATGTCGTCTAACTTAAGTTAGAAAATTATTATATTATAATTGTTAAATTACTATATTAAATTGTCATATTATTATTTTGAATCGAAATGTATCAAACTAGAATTATTTGTAGTCTAACTTAAGTTAGAAGACAATTATACCACTGTCATATTAATATTGTTGAATTAAAAATTACTGGCACAAGCGTTGCGACAGAAAAAGGCAACGATAAAAAAAAAAAAAAAAAAAAAAAAAAAAAAAAAAAAAAAAAAACCTAACCTAACCTAACCTAACCTAACCTAACCTAACCTAACCTAACCTAACCTAACCTAACCTAACCTAACCTAACCTAACCTAACCTAACCTAACCTAACCTAACCTAACCTAACCTAACCTAACCTTCTGCGCGGAGTCGGTCGACGTGTGCAGCCACTGTGGCGGCCCGCACCTCAGGACGGAGTGCGCGGACTGGGAGGCGTCCGTTCCACCCTCATGCAAGAACTGCCGAAAGGCGAAGCTGGATAATTTGAAGCACAACGCCTTCAGCAGTGACTGCCCGGTCAGGAAGAGGTGGGACGACCTGGCGCGGTCAACAGTCGCGTACTCCTGAGGGCGCGATGGTCTGCGCGGTGGCGTGCAAACAGGAAGTCCCCTATCCCCTAGCGAAACACGCGCGGGACAGCCTGCGGGGGTCTTGGCCCTGGAGGAAACATATATGTTTGTTGCAGAACAAGACTTTTGCAGACCAAAAGGGGAGCGCACGGCCACCGACTCCTGCACAGGAATTGCTTTTTGGGCAAAAGGGCAACTTTCCACTGTAAGGGTTCACATCTTTGTTGACATGTTTGACTCCCTGACATATAATGCGGCAAATAAATGTATCGCTTCCCATCAAGGGGACAGGCAAATATGTTATGCTTATATTATAAGAATATAAGTCAATAGCATATAACAAGTAGATGTACTCAGAAGTACAAATATGTTACCAATTGTCAAAATTAAATTTAGAGCATATAAACATGTTAGATTGATTATTAAATTCAAATTATAGTTAAGCTAAACACTAGAATAAAACTGTATTATAAAGTTAAAGTTAATAAACACCGAATGCTGTAAATAAACACAAGACTAGATTAAGGACCCATTATAGTATATAAGTTAGAATAAGACCTTTTGTAGTAATAAAATAGATTAAATATAAATAATTGTAATAAGGATATTAAGTATCATTAAGACAATGTATTGTAATATTTCAACTGCTAAAAAATGAACTAAAATCCTGTAAAAGAAAAAATTGTCCCAAACCCAATGTGTACAAAATTATTTACCCGTGTACTTAGAAACAAGTAATAAGGTAGCCATAACTAAATGTAGGCCTACAAAGTAGAGGGAACCCACCCTGATCTGAGAAAGGTGATGAATGAATGAAGAAATTAGTATGCAGAATGAAAGTACGAGAGGCATGAAAGCGAGAACTGGTATGAAAGAGTAAATTGCAAAAAACGACTCGCATAACGTGCGGGGGCGAGTAATAAAAAAAAAAAAAAAAAAAAAAAAAAAAAAAAACCTAACCTAACCTAACCTAACCTAACCTAACCTAACCTAACCTAACCTAACCTAACCTAACCTAACCTAACCTAACCTAACCTAACCTAACCTAACCTAACCTAACCTAACCTAACCTAACCTAACCTAACCTAACCCAGTCCGCAGTCGATATCCAGTAAAGACGCACGCGTACAAAGTCGCTCCGTGACCAGACCGCACAAAAATAACTTTGTTTTCTTCGCAAAAATAGGTTTTTTGCAACAAAAATTTAAGTGCTTAGTACCAAACGACGCAGGAAAGTGCCCTGTATAAGCCAGTGAAAAGTGTTTTGTGCTTAGTGGAAAACTTGAACAACTTATAACGGAAAAACCGTGATCGAGCCACAACTGGAACTTTGTAACGTGTACGCTGCTCGATCAAGATCGACGACATATAATTTTTATTATATCATTTTAAAGGTCTTGCAAAGACCTATCTGCTGACACCTCATTTGGATTTTTCCCGTGCGCGAGCGCGGAGAAATCGCCAAAAAAACAAGTTTCGCGCCACCGCGTTTTCCCACTTCCCGGTGTGCGAGGTGGACGTGTGGCGGCTTGTTCGACGCGGCGCAGTGCGGCGAGGAAAACTCCACATCGCAGAAGAAGATCCAGTGAGTACTTTCGAAGATATACGGTTTTCAAAATTTCGTCATTTTTCAAAATTTTTTATCTTTTTTTCTAAAGCGACGACCCCCCCCAAATTTTATTAAATTCAACGTAAATTAACTAGATCTATATATATTCCAAATTTGAAAATTTTCTGGCTGATAGTTTTTCTTTTATAAATTTTTTAAATTTAAGGGTGAGCACGAGGGGGTGCTCCCCGTAGACCTATATCTTCGAAAGTGATGTCTAAAATTAATTTAAGTTACTTTTAGCACTTAGTAATTTTTTCAGAATTTTCTAACTGTAATTAATATTTTTTATATTGAAATTTAAAAGTTTTTTGTTGTTTTTTGCACCCCATAAATCGGGGGTTGCTTTAAAAATTGTGACTGTTAGCTTTTATTATAGACCTTAAAAAGCCCGATCGAACAAGCCCAAACACGGGTAATTTCGATAAACAGGGGCCGATTTTAGTAAAATTAGACCTAGTGGCGGCCATATTGGCGGCCATTTGTAAATTTTTAAATTATTCATAACTCAGTCAATTTTTAACTCAGAAGACTGGGACTTCTTCTGTACACTATTTTACAGCGGGCTCTTTAGATATAAGTACCAACTGACTCTACGTAGAGTTGACCCCCCGACCCCATTTTTTGGACCGGGAGAGGAAAAAGGAGACTGGGCCCATCACGGGGAACCCACGCACGGGTTTCTGCGATCGGCGGTTCCCGAAATATCGAATTTCTGTTTCCTAAAGAAGTAGTTCGGGCTAGTAGGGCCGTTTAAGAACGAAATTAGAAGATAATATATCTCGGCAACCGCTGGTCGTAGAGAGACGCGGTTTTCACCACCGACTTTCCCTCATCAAGGGCTATTACCCAAATCATATTTGACGACTCTACGTAGAGTCTTTGACCAAAAAGTAGAGTTTACTCACTTTTTGCTAGTTTTTAAGTTAGATTTAGATAGGTTTAGGACCCAGGCATATTTGCCTGTTTTACGTTATAGTATAGGAACAGTTTCTATCTTTTATAACCGCTATTGCGGGATTTATACACTCTGACCAATTTTATAACTAAATACCCAAATTTTTCGACACTGTTTGTTTTAAACATTGACGCGACCCCCACTTAAACTATGACTACTACCAGGACCCCCCCAAAACAACAGGAGGCGATTAACCCACCCCTATCCTCCCCCGAAGGGCCAAAAAAGTCGGTCCGAACCAGTATCGATATGATCGAACAAGTTACCAAAGTCTCTGCTTCTGAGAAAGTACAGGGTGCGCCGACCACATCAAACCCCAAAAAGCAAATAGCTCAAAAAGTAGCGCAAAGCCCCAAGGGAGGGGGTAAAGCACAAGTAAGTATACCGGCGGCGCCCACAATTAAGAGAAGAGAGCAGATAGTTTTTCATATTTCCCCCGGAAGGTCAAATAAGCAAACCCAACAGAAAAAAGGACCGGTCGCCAATGACTCTGCCTCTATAAAGATGCAGGGCGGACCGTCTACCACGGAACTAAACAACCAAATAACTCTGGAAGCGGGGAATAGTCCCAGGGAGGTGGGAGAAGTGCAGACACACATATCCACAGAGGCCACCACAGAAAACCGAGAGCGGGCAGCGACCGAGCAGTTCAATAAAATAATAGACGCTGCAAATAGTGCCAGGAATTTAAAGGGCGAATACAAAACAGCCATACTAGACGGGGTAAAAGTGCTCGAGAAGCTACTGGCTGACTCCGAAGCTGACCTCAGAACCGAGAGGGCACGAAGGGGGGGCGGGGGTTCCGTGGACGGGGTGCCGGCGAACATAAGCGCCGACACCACGTTCACGGTCCCCCCGGACCCCATTCTTAGCAGAAACCTCGAAGTGCAATGCCAGCTGCTCCTGGAGACAAATGAGAGGATGAAGAGCCTCCAGGAGGAGCTGGTGAAGTGCAGCCAGACGGTCGAGGAGCATCGGCGGAGCTATGCCAATGTGGCCGCCTCGAGACCGCAACAGCCCGTGAGGCCTGCGGCATTGCATTCAGTGGTGGTCACATCAGTGGATGCTGAACAAACAGCAGACGAGGTCCTTGACACGGTGAGAAGGACCATCGACGCCAAAGAGGGGTGGGTCCAAATCGACCGAGTCCGGAAAGCAAGGGACCGAAAAATTATTATGGGCTTCGGGACTGTTGAGGACAGGGCAAAGGCAAAAGACAAACTGGCGAAGAAAGGAACGGGCCTCGTGGTCGAGGAAATTAAAAATAAAGACCCGTTAGTAATAATAAGAGGCGTTCTGAAGGCGCATACAGATGATGAAATTATAAAAGGTCTGAGAAATCAAAACAGACACCTCTTTGGAGGCCTCGACCCCGGGGAAGACCGCCTTCTAATAAAATATCGCAGGAGGGCAAGGAACCCGCTCACGGCCCATGTAGTCCTCAGCGTGTCGCCCAAACTTTGGGCGAGGATAACGGGAGCAGGCACGGTACAAATAGACCTAATGAGGCTGCGGGCTGAGGACCAGTCTCCACTGGTCCAATGCACGCGCTGTCTCGGGTACGGCCATGGGCGGAAGTACTGTAAGGACCCAGCGGACCTTTGCAGCCACTGCGGCGGGCCACACCTAAAAGCTCAATGCACGGAGGACCCGACGGTGTCGCCACCTTCCTGCCGGAACTGTCGTCGGGCGAGGCTCGCTAAGTTCGACCACAACGCCTTTAGCGACGACTGTCCCGTCAGGAGGAGGTGGGATGACATCGCCCGCTCCTCCGTAGCGTATTGCTAAGGGCAGGCCGGTGGACGCAGTGGCTCTAAAAATCCTCCAGGCGAACCTCCAGCGCAGTAAGTTGGCATACTCCGACTTCCTGATCGAAGCCTCTAGCCTGCGTACGCGGATTGCCTTGGTACAAGAGCCATACGTCGGCAGCATAAGGCGTGTGAAGAGTCAAAGTGGGATCAGAGTCTTCCAGGGCGCGGACGATGGAAGTGGGACTGTTAAGGCCGCGATCATAGTATTCGACGCGGACCTTCACATCACACAGTACCCGAAACTCACCACAAATAACATCTCCGTGGTTGGGATCCGAGTTCGCAACTGGGAGATTATCCTGGTCTCATTTTACTTTGAGCCTAACCTGCCGATGGACTCATACCTGGCACATCTGCGCCGGGTGCAGCGCGAGACGGGAAGTCGGAGTATTGTTATTGGGGGCGACTCCAATGCCAAATGCGTCTGGTGGGGAAGTCCCGTGACAGATCGCCGCGGCGAAGAACTGCGCGGGTTCCTGGAGGATCTCGGTCTCTGTCTCCTGAACCAAGGGGAAACCCCCACCTTCGACGCTATCCGGGGTGGCGAAAGGTACAGCAGTTATATTGATATAACTGCTGCATCGCCTGACCTGCTTGGCTTGGTGGACGGCTGGCGCGTGCGCGAAGACCTGACCAACTCGGACCACAATGCCATCACCTTCTTAATTAACACCAAACACATTAACACAAACACCATTAGACGCACCACAAGGAAATACTACACCAAAAAGGCGAATTGGGCCCAATTTCGTGAGAAACTGGGTCTAATTAAAGCGCGAGAACACTTCACAATAGACACAATCCAAAACATACAGACACCGGCAAACTTAGACAAAACAGTAACACAACTAGATAAGATAATAGACGAAACATGCACAAACACCATACCAGTAATTAAACATAAGGAGGTTTTGTCGATGCCGTGGTGGAACGAGGGGTTGGCAGTGCTTAAGCGCGAGGTGGCCACCAAGAAAGGCAGGATTAGGTGCGCAGCGCCGGTTAGACGTCGCAAGGTTGTGGGAGAGTACCTGGAAGCGAAGGAGAGGTACGAGACCGAGGTAAGGCACGCACAAACGCGTAGCTGGGTCGCCTTCTGCGAGCGCCAGAATGGGGAAACAGTGTGGGGGGGGATTTATAGAGTCCTCGGCAGGACCTCCAGAAGAGACGTCGATCCACCGCTGGTGGTAAACAATATGGGGCTAGATGCCAGGGGCTCGGCTCGGCTCTTGGCTGAGACCTTCTACCCGGAGGACTCTGAAGAGGATGACTCCGAGGAGCACCGCCGGGTGAGGGTCTTAGCCGGGCGGGCCGACATCGAGACTTCTTCGGGCCAAACTGACCCTCCCTTCACTCAAACCGAGTTGAAGTTGGCCAGTCGGTCCTTTGACCCGAAGAAGGCCCCAGGTGCGGACGGTTTTACTGCTGATATATGTCTGCACGCGATCCAATTGGACCCGGACCTCTTCTTGTGCCTCTTCAACAAGTGCCTCGAGCTCCGATATTTTCCTAAGCCCTGGAAGGAGGCAACGGTTATTTTTCTCCGCAAGCCGGGAAAGACCAATTACAGCACACCGAAATCTTATCGCCCGATCGGGCTCCTTCCGGTGCTTGGGAAGATCTTGGAGAAAATGCTTGTCGCCAGGTTACAGTACCATCTTGTGCCCAAGCTTAGTACTCGCCAGTTCGGCTTCATGCCCCAGCGAAGTACCGAGGACGCCCTCTACACCCTGGTGAAACATATCAGACACAATCTGGAGAGGAGGAGGATTGTTGTGCTGGTTTCACTGGATATAGAGGGCGCCTTCGACAACGCTTGGTGGCCCAAGATCAGGGTCAGACTGGCTGAGGAAAGGTGCCCCGACAATATTCGGTGGCTCTTGGGCAGTTACCTGAGCGACAGACGTGCCAGAGTGAGGTACTTGGGGGAGGAGCACGCAAGAGACACCGGGAAGGGCTGCGTGCAGGGATCTATCGGCGGGCCGATTTTGTGGAACCTGCTCTTGGATCCACTGCTTCAGGAGTTGGAGGCCAAAGGCGACTACGTGCAGGCGTTCGCTGACGATGTGGTGTTGGTGTTTGAGGGCGAGACGGCCCTCGAGATCGAACTTCGGGCCAATGCCGCCCTCGAACGTGTGAGGGCGTGGGGCGCAGACAATAAACTTCGGTTTGCGCCTCACAAGACCAGTGCTATGGTTGTGACGCGCAAACTGAAGTATGACGCCCCGCGTCTTCATATGGGCGGGGTCGACATTGTCCTGACGAACGAGATCAAGCTGCTGGGGGTCGTCATAGACCGAAAACTCACGTTCAACACCCACGTTGCAAACGTCTGCAAGCGCGCACTCGCCTTTTACCACCAGCTGGCCCGAGCAGCTAAGGCCAGCTGGGGTCTCCACCCTGAGGTAATCCGCACTATTTACAGAGCGGTGGTTGAGCCTGTGATACTATATGCGGCTGCCGTCTGGGCGCCGGCCGTTGACAAGCTAGGTATTCGCAAGCAGCTGAACGTGGTCCAGCGGGGCTTCGCGCAGAAGCTGTGTAGGGCGTACCGAACCACCTCCCTGAACTCTGCATTGTTACTTGCTGGGATACTCCCCCTCGACCTTCGTGTCCGCGAAGCAGCGACCCTATACGAGGCGCGGAGGGGGGTACCCCAGCGGGTGATAGGGGATCGGGAGGTGGAGCGGATGACCCCAGCTTCGCGGTCTCCGCATCCCGCCTGTCATGTCGACCTGGAGTTCAAGTGCCTGGTCGACCAAGATAATTTCGACGCGAACTGCGCCAATAATTTTAACATCTTTACGGACGGCAGCAAGATTGAGGGCAAAGTGGGAGCGGCTCTGTCCGTATGGGCCGGTGCCGCCGAAACCAAAACCCTCAAGCTTGCTTTGCCGTCCTACTGTACGGTCTACCAGGCGGAACTCCTGGCGATATGCCGGGCGGCGCGGATGGCCGCAGACCACTTGGCCGGATCAGTTGGGATTTATTCCGACTCTTTGTCGGCACTACTCACGCTGCAAAACCCGAAAGCCCTCCATCCCCTGGCCGTTGAGGCGCGGGTACACCTGCAAAGGGCTCTGCTCCGGGACAAACGTGTCAGTTTGTTCTGGATCAAAGCTCACGCAGGACTAGAGGGGAACGAGCGTGCCGACCATCTGGCCAAGGAGGCTGCGCTGAAATTAAAACGCGCATTTGACTACGACAGCTGCCCGGTTTCATTCATCAAGCGGAGCATTCGCATGCAATCGCTTGATGAATGGAACCAGCGGTATCGTGGCGGAGAAACGGCTGGTGTCACCAGGGTGTTCTTCCCTGACGCGATAGCCGCATATAAGATCATCGGTAAAATAAAGGTGGACAGATTTCTCACCCAGGTTCTGACGGGGCACGGTGGATTCTCCGAGTACTTGCATCGTTTCAAGTGCAAGGGGAGTCCATCGTGCATCTGCGATCCTGCGTGTTCAGAGTCTGTCCTCCACGTACTTCTGGAGTGCCCTGTCCATGTTCGAGAAAGGCAAAGCTTGGAGTTTAAGTTGGATAAAAATTTGGAACCAAATTCGCTCGCGGAAATAATAGCTAGTAAAGATAGAGACTTGTTCCTTAAATATTGTACAAAAATATGTAAGATAGTTAATAATAGAAATAAGGTTTAAGAAAGATATGTTTTATAAATATTGTTATATATTTACGTAAACATATAAACATTGTCGTTATAATTAAGGAATTTAGCACTAAGTTAGCAATATTGTAGTATGTAAATTATATTTGCATACAAACATTGTTGAAAATAACATAGATTAGATTAGACAAAACTCCGGTTTTCACCTTACAATAAGACTGCACCTATGATGCCCCCTGTAAATAATGATATATTGTATAGCAAAATTGTAATAAAAATAAAAATAAGTGTGTAAAATAAGGAAAACCATTGTAACAAAAATAAAAGTCATTAACAAGACAAAGTAGAAAGTAAGAGAAAACTGTTAGATAATAAAAAGCTATGATGTCTCTTGTATGCAACTGTATACTGTATACAAATAACTGTAATAAAAATGTTAATTTACGAAAAACTTTGTAATAAAATTAAAAGCTATAAACATGAAAAAGTAGAAAATAAGAGAAAATTGTAAAATAATAAATAGTTACAACTGCTTCCCCGCTCACTATCCTCGAGTTAATAGTTTTAAGTAAAAATATGAGCCTTAAGCCAAGTGTGAATGAGGATGGACGAAAGAAAGACTAGGTATGCGGAATGAAAGTGCGAGAGGAATAAATGCGAGAACTGGAATGGATGAGTAGAAATAGACATTGTAAAAACAGTCTCACGCCCTAGTGTGGGGGTCTAGATAAAAAAAAAAAAAAAAAAAAAAAAAAACAAAAAAAAAAAAAAAAAAAAAAAAAAAAAAATAAAAAAAGAAAAAAAACAAAAAAAAAAAAAAACCTAACCTAACCTAACCTAACCTAACCTAACCTAACCTAACCTAACCCAGAGACGCCCCGCCCGACACTTAGAACGGACGCGTACATTGTTTTTCGAAGCCGCTCCGCCAGTTTTAAAGTTTCAAAAATCTTAAAAAGTGGTTTTTTCGCAACGAAATTTAGAGTGCTATATGTCAAAATTTGCGCCTTCGTGCGCTCTACAAGTTGGTGTAATTTGTTTTGCTGAAAAATTGTGACAAGTAATTTTAAAAAGTGAAAAACTGTGAAAAATTGTGAACTGCAAAACTTAAAACGAAAACGCTGCGAAAAGGAGATCGAGAACGTATCTATATTTTTACATCTCCGGACGGGGCTTATTAAGCCCCACAATTTGACGTGCGAATTGGATTTTTCTCGTGAAAACTCGCGGAGATATTAACGAAAAACCCTCGACCACGTGGCCACGTGTTTGTGGATTTAGTGGGGTGAGGGGGAAGCGCAATACCTCATCGGACGCGGCTTGACGAGACCAGTGCAACGACGCTTCGACTATCTCTGTACGGTCAGTGGTTCCGGCGAAATTTGATTTTAAAAATTTTTCAAAATTTCAATATTTATTATTAAAAAAAGTAAAGCGACGACCCCCTCATAATTTTGTGTTTTTATTTAGAGCTTATTATGGTCTAGCTTCATACAAAATTTCAAAATTTTTGGTTGGATAGTTTTCGAGTAATAATTTTTTGAATATTAAGGGTGTGCACGTGGGGGTGCAACCCCTGGTCCGATTTCGCCGGAGCCCTGCTGAAAATATTGTAAATATATAGAATAAGTTATTTAAATTTTTTCAGAATTTTAAGATTATTTTTAGTATTTTTAAATCAAATTATTTAATAAAAAAGTGTGTTTTTCGCACCCCAAAAATCGGGGGTTGATATAAAAATTTATTCGATTAGCCCTTGTAATAGATCTTAAAAAGACCTGTAAAACGAGCCCAAGAACGGGTATTTTCGGTCATATCTAACAGAATTTAGAAATATACTGTGACAAGGTGGCCATATTGGCGGCCATCTTGGAAAGTTTAAAACTCTTATAACTTTTGATCCAGGCATCGGAGAGAGTCGCGGCTTTCACTACTGTGTGAGCCACGATCTTCTCCATCTGCTGGTGGGGCTTGGGACTCTATGTAGAGTTGACCCCCAAATCGCGGCTTCGTGACCGAGATCACATAGATCCCATCGCGCTCGACACGGAGAGCCGTCGCACGTGGTTCTGCGACCGGTGGTTCCCGAGTTATAAATTTTTAAAAAATTGTCTAGATTTAGACAACTAGCGCGGACGCCATTTTGAAAATCTTTGAGGCGCAATATCTCGGGAACCGTTGGTCGTAGCGACACGCGGTTTTCTCCGGTGATAAGCCCTCTGGCAGGGCTTTAATTCTGACCACAGGTGGTGACTCTACGTAGAGTCCTTGACGAAAAGGTAGAGTTTTCTCTACCTTTTCTTAGTTTAAGTTTATTTTTAAGTTGTTTAGGTACTGGGGCATATTTGCCTGCCTTTTGACTGGAGAGCGGTCATTTACAACCGCTCCATTTGGAGAAAAACAACTCTAAAAAACTTTTACGGTTTTTTAGTATATATCGGACTTTTTAATATATTATATCACCTTTTAAATTATTTTCTCCAATTTTAACACTACTGACGCGCCCCCGTGATGTTTGGAATACGCACCCCCAAGGAACGAGCTGGAACGGTCCAGCCCCCAAAACCGACTAAGACCTCAACTGACGGAGTGGTTTCTAAACTCCCTGGACGGACTAGCCCAGTGAAAAACCTCTCCAAAATAACAACTAAGGATAAGGTTGAGGCGGTGGCTCCTCCGAAGGATGCAGGAAGGGCTCCGTCTAGAACTAGCCTTTCTTTTACCATATCGCCGCCCAAACCCATAAACACAAACTCATTTCACTTGAGTCCAGAACCTCCTAAACAGAAGATTGACTGTAGTCCCCACCGCTTCTCCCGCCAGTCAGCAGAGATGAGCAGGAAAGGCAGTAGGTTGGAGCGTGCGGACGAGCTCGTGGACTTGTCTGCAATAGCGACAACAAACTCCAAAAACCTCAAACGGGAGTACAAGAAAATGATAGGCGAGGCCGTAAGCGGCCTTTACGAGCTGCTCGAGGCGAGTGAGTGCGAATTGCAAGCGTTAAGGGTAGTTCGCATGGGGGAAGGGATCACCGGGGGGGCGGGGCCGGCGAACAAGGACGTCGTACCCGCGCCCGTGGTGACCCCGGACCCCGCGCTGAGCCAGAAGCTCGAAGAGCACACTCGCCTCTTACTGGAGAACGGGCAGCGCATTAAAGCTGTACAGGACCTGCTCAATAAGCAGCAGGAAGAGATGGTCGTCACACAGAGGACGTACGCGGGTGTTGTTGCGGCTGGTTCTCCGCCGAGGAGGCCAGCTGTTTCACACTCGCTGGTAATTTCATCGAAAGATGAATTGAAAACTAGTGAAGAGGTCCTCAACCAGCTTCGGGAAGCGGTGGAGGCAAAAGAAGGATGGATCAAAGTTGACAGGGTGCGCAAAGCCAAAGATAGGAAGGTAGTAATGGCTTTTAGCACGAAAGAGGAGAGAGAGAAAGCAAGAGTGAGAGTGGAAGAAAGAGGAAATGGTCTCCTGGTCGAGGAGGTGAGCAACAGGGACCCACTTCTGGTTCTGAGGGGCGTCGCCTCAGATAACACTGACGACGACGTGTTGAAGGCCCTAAGGAACCAGAACAGGGAGCTGTTCGACGACCTCGACCAGGAGGCAAACCGGGTCAGGGTTCGCTACAGAAAGAGGACAAGGAATCCGCTCGTGGGTCATGTGGTGCTGGAGACCTCGCCCACCCTTTGGAACAGGATTATCCAAAGAGGATATATCCACATAGACTTCCAGAGAGTGAGAGCAGAGGACCAGTCACCGCTGGTTCAGTGTGCGCGATGCCTTGGCTACGGGCATAGCAAGAGATTCTGCACGGAGTCGGTCGACGTGTGCAGCCACTGTGGCGGCCCGCACCTGAGGACCGAGTGCGCGGACTGGGCGGCGAGCGTCCCGCCCTCCTGCAGGAACTGCCGAAGGGCGAAATTGGACAAGTTAGACCACAACGCCTTCGACAGTAATTGCCCTGTTAGGAAGAGGTGGGACGACTTAGCGCGGTCAACGGTCGCGTATACGTGAGGGTGCGACTGTCGGCTCTGTGGCGGGCGAACAGAAAGTCCCCATTCCCCTGGTGAAACAAGCGCGGGACACTCTGCGGGGGTCTTGTTTTTGGAAGAAACTTATACGTTTGTTGCGGGACAAGACTCCAGCAGAATAATAGGGGACGCGCGGCCACCGACTCCTGTGCGGGACATCTGCGACTGGTATCATAGGTTAGACACTAATTACATGGGGTCTGGAGAACTGATAGCAGGTTCCTATCCTGATAACATGAGATGGCAAGTGGATGAATTGCTCTCGATTAAATGGGCAGGCAAATATGCTATAATTATATAATAAATATATAAGATAATAGCATAGATCAATTAGTTAAATAAAGATTAGAATAAGCTATCAAACTGTATAAGTCTAAGTCTAGTGTTATAAAATAAGTTAAAGTTTAGCAAACATAAAGAAAATGTTAAAGTTATCTAGTGAAGTAAGCAACAAAATGAAAAAACACGAAAATAAAAATTGTTTAAGTATAAACTGTTTCATACAACTGCTAGTTTTATAAACAATAAATGAATAGAAATAAATGTTACAAGTAAAAAATGTAAAACCTAAATAGTAAATATTATTAAGAAAGATAAAAGTAATAAAATCAGAGCAAATAATGTAATGTTATTTAAGTGACAAAATAGGAAAAATACTCGATTTAATATAAATTGTTAGCGAATAAGTCATATAAAGCATAAGTAAATAGAAATCATTATGTAAAACTGGACTAGAACTAAATTAAGACCCAACAACATGTAATAAAGAATTAGAAAAATGTTAAAACAATTCAATTGAAAAGCATTAATCTATTTGTAATGGTGATAATGAGTATCATCAAGACAAAATGCAAAGTCTGAGTAAAGACAAATAAAAAACCCGATACCCTGTAAAACAAAAATTATTTTTCCAAAATCAATGTGCAAACTTATTTTCCCGTGTTAATAATAGATAAGTAAGTAAGTAAGTAGCCCAACAAGAAATAGGCCCTAAAAGTAGTGGGGAACCCACCCCGAGCGAGAAAGAGATGAATGAAAGAAAGAACAAGTATGCAGCATGAAAGTACGAGAGGCATGAAAGCGAGAACTGGTATGAAAGAGTAAATAGCAAACAAAGACCCGGAATAATGACAATCCGGGGGCATAGAAAAAAAAAAAAAAAAAAAAAAAAAAAAAAAAAAAAAAAAAAAAAAAAAAAAAAAAAAAAAAAAAAAAACCTAACCTAACCTAACCTAACCTAACCTAACCTAACCTAACCTAACCTAACCTAACCTAACCTAACCTAACCTAACCTAACCTAACCTAACCTAACCTAACCTAACCTAACCTAACCTAACCTAACCTAACCTAACCTAACCTAACCTAACCTAACCTAACCTAACCTAACCTAACCTAACCTAACCTAACCTAACCTAACCTAACCTAACCTTTTTTTTTTTTTTTTTTTTTTGTTATCGCTGGTAAAATGCGTTTACGCACTGACCCCACCGCCCGTAGACGGCGGGAGTGTGGGACTCCCGGTGCTAGACAGAACGCGCCAGACTACCCACTAAAAACCAGCGGTGCCCTCATCGTCATGCTGGGGCGCCACAGGAACGCTTTCGCAGACAACTATGACGCCCTCGACGGTAGGCCCACCTATGCGGGCCGCCTTCACTTACAGAGCACTCGCGGACACCGAGAGCGCTCTATGACATCAGGGGGTTTGGGAGCAACCTACGATGACATCACCGCAGTCTCCTCCGCAGCCTTACTGCTGGGGGCCTTCGGTTGAAGCCCCGCTGTCCTCCGGATTTTCGGGGGACGGCAATCTCGCCCCCCCATTGCATGTGACGCCGGTTTTCCGGCGCTGGTGCAGACGGCGCAGCACGGAGCATCGGTGCAATTGCGGGCAATGTGCCCCTCCTTGCCGCACCGGTAGCACATACCACTTCTGTCCACCGTGAAAGGACAAGTCGGGCGGGTGTGCCCGATGCCCATGCATTTATAGCAGCGCAGTGGGCGCTGCTCCAACAGTTTGACTCTGGCAGAGCTCCAGCCGACAAGGAGTCTGCCGGCCTCAGCCAGAGCCTTCGCAACGGGGATCGGGCACCGGAGCACCATAGCGCCCATCCCTCCCGGTCCGGCCATTATTTCACCGATTCTGACGTTATCGGCGTCGCACTCACTGACCTTGGCTACCGCTTTGGCTACCATCTCCTTCGTGACGGAGTCGTCCAGTCCAGTGACCCGAAGACTCGCCAGCTTCTTGGGCTGGACGACCCTCGCCATGGTCCCGAGCACTCGCTGGAGCTCCTCCGCCAGACGCTTCGCGTCATCCGGGGTCTGTCCCTTCTCCAGCTCTAAGAGCCTGGCCCCTGTAGCGGCACGCCGGAATCTTAGGCCCTCCTTAATGCCCAGGTCCTCCAGGTCTATGGTGTCCATTGCACGCCTCATGAGGTGCTCATATTTGACCCCTTTTTCCACTGCGTACGCATCCAGCTCTACAAGTACTGCAGGGCGTCGGGGAGTCGACAACCGTGGTTTTTTTGCCCTCGATTTCTTCTTTGGCCGCCTCTGATTCTGCGCTGCTGGCGCAGACGCAGCGTCATCTGACGGAGAAGCTTTTGTTCCCTTCTTCTTCTTGGGCTTTCGCTTCGTGACAGTGGCCCAATCATCATCCCGTGTGGCAGGAACCAACTCGGCCTCCTCGATGGTTACCGGTTCTGCGGCTATGTGCGAAACTGGCACCTTTCGTGGGGTCACCTTTCGTTTTCCGGGTTTGCGAGCAGGTGCAGCTGTTCCCGTTGCATCCTCATTTGTCTTGCCAGCCACTGGACAAGCCGTCTTAGCCGGTGGCAGCCTTTGCTCGATGCCAGAGAGGCGTCTGTCGAGCATGTCCTTGACCGACGCCAATATCGAGGCGCGGCGTTCCTCCTCTTCATTTTTCTGTATCTGTGTAGGTACAGGTACCGCCGGCGCAGAGCGCTCCTTGGCGAGCTCCGCCATCTGGATCTTGAGCTCGTCAAGATCTCGCCTCAGGCAGGTGTTCTCATGTTGGAGTTTTTTCACCTCGTCCGAGGAAGTGCGCTCTTTGACCGCTTCAAAAGCTGCAGTTATTGAGGCCGCCGCATCTTTAAGGGCCTTGACAAAGGTACCCTTGAGGTTCGAGGACCTTGTTGCCACGTTCACGATAATGTCAACGTCTTTTGCCACCTGCGCGCCCAGGGCGTCGACGGTACGGGCGTCGCCTGTGTCGAGACCCAATGCCTGGCGATCCTTAGCAACCTCTGCCGCTTGCGCCTCCAGTGCACTTTCGCGCAAGGCCTTCTCCCTTTTTTTTTCCTTGCGTCTGAGCGCAAGCCCAGCTATTGTTAGGCCTCCGTCGTCCTTAGACCTCCGAGCCTTGAGCAAACGAGGCTTTTTAATATCCGGCAGACTGTCGTCTGAATCCAGAGCAGTCATACCCTCCGACACGTCACTAAAACTAGATTGTAGATTATTTTCCATATTGGTCCCACGAGTATGGGGGAAAGGATGGTCAACCCGAGGCAGTGCCCCCTGTACCTGGGTAAGCCTGACGTGACCCAACTCGGGCGTCGGCCGGTGCTACCGAGCCGGGGATCGCAGTAGAGACTGAACCTCCCATCAGCCATGCATCCCCTCGCGCTGCGTCGCCGCTTGGGATTCGGGGTACTTTTTTATAGAGGTTTTCTTCCTCGCGGTCCGGCCGGTTAAGGCAAGACCCTCGGTCCCGTACGTGGCCGCGAGACATGACCACGACACCACGAGACGGGATTACGATAAAAGGACGGTGAGCACCAGGACACCTGCATGCTCTGTCCGACGGCGGGGTAAGCGCACGCCGAACCCATCCATCCCCCGTGGTAGCACAGCGCGCGAGCGCAGCGCCACCTGAGAATTCCCCCCTCTATGCGCTCACGGGGCAACTCTGCTCCGAGCAGAGCGCCGGAGCGCATTCCCCACGAGTCGGTCGTTAGCCGCGACGAGCAGCAGTACCGCGACTGCGATACTGCTGCCCGTCCCGTTGCCCAGGGTGCACCACGAGGAGGTGACCAACATGCACCCCAACCTAACCTAACCTAACCTAACCTAACCTAACCTAACCTAACCTAACCTAACCTAACCTAACCTAACCTAACCTAACCTAACCTAACCTAACCTAACCTAACCTAACCTAACCTAACCTAACCTAACCTAACCTAACCTAACCTAACCTAACCTAACCTAACCTAACCTAACCTAACCTAACCTTTTTTTTTTTTTTTTTTTTTGTTATCGCTGGTAAAATGCGTTTACGCACTGACCCCACCGCCCGTAGACGGCGGGAGTGTGGGACTCCCGGTGCTAGACAGAACGCGCCAGACTACCCACTAAAAACCAGCGGTGCCCTCATCGTCATGCTGGGGCGCCACAGGAACGCTTTCGCAGACAACTATGACGCCCTCGACGGTAGGCCCACCTATGCGGGCCGCCTTCACTTACAGAGCACTCGCGGACACCGAGAGCGCTCTATGACATCAGGGGGTTTGGGAGCAACCTACGATGACATCACCGCAGTCTCCTCCGCAGCCTTACTGCTGGGGGCCTTCGGTTGAAGCCCCGCTGTCCTCCGGATTTTCGGGGGACGGCAATCTCGCCCCCCCATTGCATGTGACGCCGGTTTTCCGGCGCTGGTGCAGACGGCGCAGCACGGAGCATCGGTGCAATTGCGGGCAATGTGCCCCTCCTTGCCGCACCGGTAGCACATACCACTTCTGTCCACCGTGAAAGGACAAGTCGGGCGGGTGTGCCCGATGCCCATGCATTTATAGCAGCGCAGTGGGCGCTGCTCCAACAGTTTGACTCTGGCAGAGCTCCAGCCGACAAGGAGTCTGCCGGCCTCAGCCAGAGCCTTCGCAACGGGGATCGGGCACCGGAGCACCATAGCGCCCATCCCTCCCGGTCCGGCCATTATTTCACCGATTCTGACGTTATCGGCGTCGCACTCACTGACCTTGGCTACCGCTTTGGCTACCATCTCCTTCGTGACGGAGTCGTCCAGTCCAGTGACCCGAAGACTCGCCAGCTTCTTGGGCTGGACGACCCTCGCCATGGTCCCGAGCACTCGCTGGAGCTCCTCCGCCAGACGCTTCGCGTCATCCGGGGTCTGTCCCTTCTCCAGCTCTAAGAGCCTGGCCCCTGTAGCGGCACGCCGGAATCTTAGGCCCTCCTTAATGCCCAGGTCCTCCAGGTCTATGGTGTCCATTGCACGCCTCATGAGGTGCTCATATTTGACCCCTTTTTCCACTGCGTACGCATCCAGCTCTACAAGTACTGCAGGGCGTCGGGGAGTCGACAACCGTGGTTTTTTTGCCCTCGATTTCTTCTTTGGCCGCCTCTGATTCTGCGCTGCTGGCGCAGACGCAGCGTCATCTGACGGAGAAGCTTTTGTTCCCTTCTTCTTCTTGGGCTTTCGCTTCGTGACAGTGGCCCAATCATCATCCCGTGTGGCAGGAACCAACTCGGCCTCCTCGATGGTTACCGGTTCTGCGGCTATGTGCGAAACTGGCACCTTTCGTGGGGTCACCTTTCGTTTTCCGGGTTTGCGAGCAGGTGCAGCTGTTCCCGTTGCATCCTCATTTGTCTTGCCAGCCACTGGACAAGCCGTCTTAGCCGGTGGCAGCCTTTGCTCGATGCCAGAGAGGCGTCTGTCGAGCATGTCCTTGACCGACGCCAATATCGAGGCGCGGCGTTCCTCCTCTTCATTTTTCTGTATCTGTGTAGGTACAGGTACCGCCGGCGCAGAGCGCTCCTTGGCGAGCTCCGCCATCTGGATCTTGAGCTCGTCAAGATCTCGCCTCAGGCAGGTGTTCTCATGTTGGAGTTTTTTCACCTCGTCCGAGGAAGTGCGCTCTTTGACCGCTTCAAAAGCTGCAGTTATTGAGGCCGCCGCATCTTTAAGGGCCTTGACAAAGGTACCCTTGAGGTTCGAGGACCTTGTTGCCACGTTCACGATAATGTCAACGTCTTTTGCCACCTGCGCGCCCAGGGCGTCGACGGTACGGGCGTCGCCTGTGTCGAGACCCAATGCCTGGCGATCCTTAGCAACCTCTGCCGCTTGCGCCTCCAGTGCACTTTCGCGCAAGGCCTTCTCCCTTTTTTTTTCCTTGCGTCTGAGCGCAAGCCCAGCTATTGTTAGGCCTCCGTCGTCCTTAGACCTCCGAGCCTTGAGCAAACGAGGCTTTTTAATATCCGGCAGACTGTCGTCTGAATCCAGAGCAGTCATACCCTCCGACACGTCACTAAAACTAGATTGTAGATTATTTTCCATATTGGTCCCACGAGTATGGGGGAAAGGATGGTCAACCCGAGGCAGTGCCCCCTGTACCTGGGTAAGCCTGACGTGACCCAACTCGGGCGTCGGCCGGTGCTACCGAGCCGGGGATCGCAGTAGAGACTGAACCTCCCATCAGCCATGCATCCCCTCGCGCTGCGTCGCCGCTTGGGATTCGGGGTACTTTTTTATAGAGGTTTTCTTCCTCGCGGTCCGGCCGGTTAAGGCAAGACCCTCGGTCCCGTACGTGGCCGCGAGACATGACCACGACACCACGAGACGGGATTACGATAAAAGGACGGTGAGCACCAGGACACCTGCATGCTCTGTCCGACGGCGGGGTAAGCGCACGCCGAACCCATCCATCCCCCGTGGTAGCACAGCGCGCGAGCGCAGCGCCACCTGAGAATTCCCCCCTCTATGCGCTCACGGGGCAACTCTGCTCCGAGCAGAGCGCCGGAGCGCATTCCCCACGAGTCGGTCGTTAGCCGCGACGAGCAGCAGTACCGCGACTGCGATACTGCTGCCCGTCCCGTTGCCCAGGGTGCACCACGAGGAGGTGACCAACATGCAACCCAACCTAACCTAACCTAACCTAACCTAACCTAACCTAACCTAACCTAACCTAACCTAACCTAACCTAACCTAACCTAACCTAACCTAACCTAACCTAACCTAACCTAACCTAACCTAACCTAACCTAACCTAACCTAACCTAACCTAACCTAACCTAACCTAACCTTTTTTTTTTTTTTTTTTTTTTTTTTTTTTTGTTATCGCTGGTAAAATGCGTTTACGCACTGACCCCACCGCCCGTAGACGGCGGGAGTGTGGGACTCCCGGTGCTAGATAGAACGCGCCAGACTACCCACTAAAAACCAGCGGTGCCCTCATCGTCATGCTGGGGCGCCACAGGAACGCTTTCGCAGACAACTATGACGCCCTCGACGGTAGGCCCACCTATGCGGGCCGCCTTCACTTACAGAGCACTCGCGGACACCGAGAGCGCTCTATGACATCAGGGGGTTTGGGAGCAACCTACGATGACATCACCGCAGTCTCCTCCGCAGCCTTACTGCTGGGGGCCTTCGGTTGAAGCCCCGCTGTCCTCCGGATTTTCGGGGGACGGCAATCTCGCCCCCCCATTGCATGTGACGCCGGTTTTCCGGCGCTGGTGCAGACGGCGCAGCACGGAGCATCGGTGCAATTGCGGGCAATGTGCCCCTCCTTGCCGCACCGGTAGCACAGACCACTTCTGTCCACCGTGAAAGGACAAGTCGGGCGGGTGTGCCCGATGCCCATGCATTTATAGCAGCGCAGTGGGCGCTGCTCCAACAGTTTGACTCTGGCAGAGCTCCAGCCGACAAGGAGTCTGCCGGCCTCAGCCAGAGCCTTCGCAACGGGGATCGGGCACCGGAGCACCATAGCGCCCATCCCTCCCGGTCCGGCCATTATTTCACCGATTCTGACGTTATCGGCGTCGCACTCACTGACCTTGGCTACCGCTTTGGCTACCATCTCCTTCGTGACGGAGTCGTCCAGTCCAGTGACCCGAAGACTCGCCAGCTTCTTGGGCTGGACGACCCTCGCCATGGTCCCGAGCACTCGCTGGAGCTCCTCCGCCAGACGCTTCGCGTCATCCGGGGTCTGTCCCTTCTCCAGCTCTAAGAGCCTGGCCCCTGTAGCGGCACGCCGGAATCTTAGGCCCTCCTTAATGCCCAGGTCCTCCAGGTCTATTGTGTCCATTGCACGCCTCATGAGGTGCTCATATTTGACCCCTTTTTCCACTGCGTACGCGTCCAGCTCTACAAGTACTGCAGGGCGTCGGGGAGTCGACAACCGTGGTTTTTTTGCCCTCGATTTCTTCTTTGGCCGCCTCTGATTCTGCGCTGCTGGCGCAGACGCAGCGTCATCTGACGGAGAAGCTTTCGTTCCCTTCTTCTTCTTGGGCTTTCGCTTCGTGACAGTGGCCCAATCATCATCCCGTGTGGCAGGAACCAACTCGGCCTCATCGATGGTTACCGGTTCTGCGGCTATGTGCGAAACTGGCACCTTTCGTGGGGTCACCTTTCGTTTTCCGGGTTTGCGAGCAGGTGCAGCTGTTCCCGTTGCATCCTCATTTGTCTTGCCAGCCACTGGACAAGCTGTCTTAGCCGGTGACAGCCTTTGCTCGATGCCAGAGAGGCGTCTGTCGAGCATGTCCTTGACCGACGCCAATATCGAGGCGCGGCGTTCCTCTTCTTCATTTTTCTGTATCTGTGTAGGTACAGGTACCGCCGGCGCAGAGCGCTCCTTGGCGAGCTCTGCCATCTGGATCTTGAGCTCGTCAAGATCTCGCCTCAGGCAGGTGTTCTCATGTTGGAGTTTTTTCACCTCGTCCGAGGAAGTGCGCTCTTTGACCGCTTCAAAAGCTGCAGTTATTGAGGCCGCCGCATCTTTAAGGGCCTTGACAAAGGTACCCTTGAGGTTCGAGGACCTTGTTGCCACGTTCACGATAATGTCAACGTCTTTTGCCACCTGCGCGCCCAGGGCGTCGACGGTACGGGCGTCGCCTGTGTCGAGACCCAATGCCTGGCGATCCTTAGCTACCTCTGCCGCTTGCGCCTCCAGCTCACTTTCGCGCAAGGCCTTCTCCCTCTTTTTTTCCTTGCGTCTGAGCGCAAGCCCAGCTATTGTTAGGCCTCCGTCGTCCTTAGACCTCCGAGCCTTGAGCAAACGAGGCTTTTTAATATCCGGCAGACTGTCGTCTGAATCCAGAGCAGTCATACCCTCCGACACGTCACTAAAACTAGATTGTATATTATTTTCCATATTGGTCCCACGAGTATGGGGGAAAGGATGGTCAACCCGAGGCAGTGCCCCCTGTACCTGGGTAAGCCTGACGTGACCCAACTCGGGCGTCGGCCGGTGCTACCGAGCCGGGGATCGCAGTAGAGACTGAACCTCCCATCAGCCATGCATCCCCTCGCGCTGCGTCGCCGCTTGGGATTCGGGGTACTTTTTTATAGAGGTTTTCTTCCTCGCGGTCCGGCCGGTTAAGGCAAGACCCTCGGTCCCGTACGTGGCCGCGAGACATGACCACGACACCACGAGACGGGATTACGATAAAAGGACGGTGAGCACCAGGACACCTGCGTGCTCTGTCCGACGGCGGGGTAAGCGCACGCCGAACCCATCCATCCCCCGTGGTAGCACAGCGCGCGAGCGCAGCGCCACCTGAGAATTCCCCCCTCTATGCGCTCACGGGGCAACTCTGCTCCGAGCAGAGCGCCGGAGCGCATTCCCCACGAGTCGGTCGTTAGCCGCGACGAGCAGCAGTACCGCGACTGCGATACTGCTGCCCGTCCCGTTGCCCAGGGTGCACCACGAGGAGGTGACCAACATGCACCCCAACCTAACCTAACCTAACCTAACCTAACCTAACCTAACCTAACCTAACCTAACCTAACCTAACCTACTCGTCGCGGCTGCTGGGGATTTGGCTTCACTGCAAAACATAACTAACCAATCACTACACGCCATCGTGAGCTGGGGAAAGGGGGTCAAGCTCACGTTTAGCCCCACAAAAACACAAGCCATCGCCTTCAGCGACAAGGCAAGACACGCTAACATTAACATTGACTCACATGCACTACACTTCCAGGACGACATCAAACTACTTGGCGTCGTTCTGGACTCAAAACTACTCTTCAACAGACACATCACACACGTCATCAACAAGGCCACACATATATTCAACAAGCTCATCATGTACTGCAGACCCACCTGGGGTGCCCACCCGGAGAACATCCGCACTATTTACTTGCAAGTTATACAACCTATTATCACATACGCTGCTGGCATCTGGGGTCATGTCGCCAGGAAGAAATATATAAGACAGAAACTTCTTAGCTTACAACGTGGATTCGCGATTCGGGCAATTAAGGCCTTCCGCACCGTGTCCACAGTCGCCGCCATTTCACTGGCGCGCTTCACACCCCTGGACCTCAAAGTCATCGAGGTCCACCGAATCGAGATGGCTCGACTCACGGGCAAATGCGACTTTCTTCCTGACGACATCCCCCTAGAGCGACACATCCCTCCTCATAGACTCTTACACCCAGCCGATAGAATCGCTACCCTACCGAAATTCTTCTACTCTCAACCCGAACTGGCCGAACACATCTCTTCCCTCCCCCATCCCATCATCACCATATACACTGACGGTAGCAAACTGGAGGACGACTCAGTCGGAGCGGCCTTTGTTTGCTTTGAAGGAGAGGATAATATGCCTATAATCCGCAAATTCAAACTTCACAATAGCTGCTCCGTCTTTCAGGCCGAACTGTTTGCTATCAGTCAGGCAGCCGGGTGGGCCTCCGAGAAAAACTATGCACACACCCTTATCTTTTCAGACTCCAGATCCGCCATCCAAGCCACTCAGAATCGCAGCAATACACACCCACTAGTCTCGAAAATACACAACATTATACATAGTCACACCGGCCAGGCAAGGTCGATACCTTGCCTGGGTTAAAAGCCATGCAGATATAGCCGGTAACGAAATTGCGGACACGATGGCGAAGCTGGCGACTAAGGCTCATAAGGCGCCAGATTACGATTATTTCCCCATCAGCTTCGTTAAGCGCCATGCGAGGGAGAGCAGCTACTCCGCATGGAACGACTGGTACAACAGCGACGAGAACGGCAGACACACACACGCACTACTTCCCACAATCGACGACATCCACACCCTGTTCAAAAACACTGACACCACATTTACACTTACACAAGCACTCACGGGACACGCCTACAACCTTACATATCTACATAGATTCAAGATCACCGATCTCGATGTCTGCCCCTGCGATAATGCCTCTCGGCAAACCCTGGAGCACCTGTTACAGCAGTGCCCTAGATTTTCGAGGGACAGATACGAGCATGAGGCGGTCTGTCGTTTCCTTGGATTCCCGGCCTTCCGGATAAATGAGTTCGTCAAGAACAAACACTGCGTCCAATCTTTTGCCAAGTTGGCGGACTCGATCCTGAGTGCCCTCAAGGAATATAATAACAACCCTGCTAGTTAAACGTCGAGGACCCTGATATCTTAACTTCTTAAAGAATTGAAATCGCGCTATCAAATCAAATTAAGTTATTATTTTATGTATAAATAAGTTAGCATCATTATAATGTACAATAGTACCTCATCTTGTCACCATTTACACTTGTAATTAATACATGTTCAATTCTATTTGTTCATTTCCATGTACATACTTGTTTATTTTTATATGCGCCTCTTTCATTTGTATTAGAAGTCTGTATCTAATCATATAATGTATTATCGTACCCTTAAGTTATTACCATTTACACTAGTAATTAAGACATGTTCAACTTTATTTCTTTTTCATTATCAATGTACATACTTCTCTTATTCTATATTTTATCTCTATTACGCACTTGCGTCATTTGTATTAGAATGTAAGACTAAGACAAAAAAAAAAAAAAAAAAAAAAAAAAAAAAAAAAAAAAAAAAAAAAAAAAAAAAAAAAAAAAAAAAAAAAAAAAAAAAAAAAAAAAAAAAAAAAAAAAACACATAATGTTGTTTATTTGTTTATACAAATAAACAACTAAAACATCTCAATGAACCCAAAAAAAAAAAAAAAAAAAAAAAAAAAAAAAAAACAGACTTGCTATATTATGTTACTATACCTTCTCTATGTTACCATTTGTTTTGTCCTTATTACTAATTAATTTTATGTACTTAGTAAAATGTGTTGACAGCAGCAGTCACCTCAGACATCTTCTAACATAAGCTGACACCCTGCTTTTGTCAACAACAGCTCTACCCTCATCATCATCATCCTCACCTCATTACATTATTGTATCATCCACATCACCTTCATCATTACCATTTTTATCATTCATGCTCTTGCTCGTAAGAAGATAAATTTGTATCAAATCGCAAAATCATCTTCTTCGAGCCAAATGTCTACAAAATTTGCCTCTGGCCGGGGCAACTGACTTATATGTTCTTGTAGAAACTTACAACTGTGAAAATAAATTAAAGAAAATGTGTACCAACTTATTTCAAAAAAAAAAAACCTAACCTAACCTAACCTAACCTAACCTAACCAGTCTGGCGCTCGCGCTCGTAGAGAACGCATCGTTTCCGCGTCGCTCCGCACCAAAAATTCCAATTTTTCGGCTTCTTAACACTTAAAAATCTAAATTGTATACCAAAAGTTGCGCGCTGCCGCCAGCATTCTGCTGGTGGTTTTAGAATAATTTTCGGACAATTCTACGATTTTTAAAGTGAATTTAAAGTTTTTTTACTATAGAAAAATAGTGATTTTCGCACAGTGCATTTTTAAAAAATTCGCAGTTAATACAGTTTTCAACCAAAATTCAAATTTCTTACTTCATTGTGTTTGCTATTTCATCCTCTATAATTCGACATACTTTTTATTAAAATCCGTTCATAAATCAGTGACCTACACCCGTTTTCCCTCGCGGAAGCGGGGATTTTTGTTAAATTTTCAACTAAAAGTGCGTACGACGCCGTAACTAGATCGACGACCCCCAGTGATTTTTGTGTTAAAAGGTGCCTCTCAGTGACCTCCAGCCCCACACAAAGTTTTGGATTTTTTGCTCCAGAGGAAGTGGACTTTTTACCCTTTTTTAACAAATTTGTGAGAAAAAACCGTTGGAGGTAACTCCAAAACTATTAGTGCTGCAAACTTTTTGTGAACATCATTGAATTAGTAGTGACTAGTTATATAAGAAATAACATTAAAAATTAAAATTTTCCGTAAAATAAAGTTATAACAGTGAATACAAGCTTATCTTGCAGTTTCTACATATTTCGTCTCCAAATTGTGAACAATCTACAGTGACAACATACTTTTTTCTTAATTTACTATTGTGCGGTGATTTTTTCCGAATCAGAAGACACCTCATTTATAATTTTATCATAAAAACTAAACCCGCTACGATCCAATCCTCGTATAACACGGCCGCAAGACAAAGTTAGTAATTACAAACGTAGTTTGTAGTTTTAAGAAATTTCAATAAAGTTGTATTCGTCACCAAAAATCAGAAGTGAATCCATACTCCGTGGTTTTCTCCACCATTTATTAGCACAACAAGCTCTGCAGAAAAACACCGCAGTTGGATTTTTACTACCAAAACAAAGACGTCCAGGGCTACTCACAAGTTCTGCCTCGGTTAACACGACCGCACAACTAAAGTTGTGAGAAGTCTACTTTTAATTTACAATTTTCATTTCCTCGTAACTCCTTTATTTTTCCTCCTTTCTAAATCATCTTTTGACATAATCCATTTTAACTGTTCCTCTATCATATTATCTACTTTTTTCCCCTGATTTTCCACGGGGAAAAAAGTCGATTTTTCAAGTTACGTAATTTTTGAGTTGTCTATTAAACGAAAATTTTAAACTTTGAAAATCCATATCTCCTAAACCACTTAACCGATTTCTAAACTGTTTTCACCAAAAATTTTTATTTTACCTTTGCTACATAATTATATTTTTTGTACACCCCCAACCAACCCCCAACAACCCCTTTTCCCACCCCACCCCCTAAATTTTATTTTTTCTAAATTTTCTTTACATTTTATCCTTCTTCTAGTGCTACTTATACTCTGTATATTTTTTTCATCCCCCTGCCTCACAGGGGGTTGGCGGAAAACAGTTATATCCATTTTTTCTTTTAAATTCAATAACTTTTTAGATACTATCCTATTTCATCGCGGTTTTCGCTTTCTGCATTATTATTCTTTCATCTACTTAATTCTTACCAATTTACCCCCCTCGCCTACCCCTAACACACCCCAACCTCCCCCCTCACAACCAAAAATTTTAAATTTTTGAAATTTTTTCTTATTTTAAAATAGCTCCTTAGGTTTCATATCCCGTTGTCTACTCTCATCCCCCTGCCTCACAGGGGGTTGAAGTTATAAAATTTTAAAATCTGCTTTTTTTTATTTTTCTTAAAAATTCCTGTTCACTTCGACTATGTTCACCTTTCGCTCCCCACCCGCCTCCAGGGCGACCTCGCCCACCCACCCCCCTGGAAATGAAACCTCACCCTCTCCCCCCGACAGTGGTGCTGTCACTGAAAAACCAAAACAAAAATCAAAAACTAAAGTAGCCAAGCAAGAGCCCTTGCCTCTACCTATCCGAGCGACTGCGATCTCTGACACTCCGTCTTTTGAGAGTACTGTGTTTGCCCTCGCCGGCTGCATCAAGAATTGCCTCTCAATCGAGACAGCTAAGAGCGTCACCGCACCGAACCGGGACTTAGCCATCAGGGCCGCGGCGGAAATCTGCGTCGCCCTCGAAGCTCACAAAAGGTTCACTAGTTCTCTCAACTCCACTCCAGCACCTGCCACTGATGCTTCTTCCCTAGACGTCCTTAAGAAAGATATAAAGGGGCTTGGCGAAGAAATTGCCAAGCTCTCTAAAAATATTAACACCACAGCTCAGAAGCACATCGAAGTGCCAGCACCCTCCCCCCCCTCCGACCTACTACTACAGGAGATTAACAAAATTTTCGATGACAAATTCGACAAAGTCAGAAAGGATTTTGACGAAAAATTTACTTCAATCTCCAAAGAAAACAAACACCACACGGAGCTAGCCGCGGAAAAAATCACCAAGACGTACGCTACGATTGCTGCCAAGCAGCAGAAGACGAAAAGCACCCCCGGCCCTGCGGCTAACCCTCCAACTGCTACGAGATTCGTCGAGGCCACTCTCCCCACCACCAGGCCAGCCCTCGTGGTGGCCTTCAGGAGCAAACCCAACAACAACAACCCACAAGAAATCGTTACAGCGTTCAAAGAAGCTGCATGTTTTAAAACACGAAAATATAATCCGGCTAGGGTGGTCCCAGTCAAAGATAAGTTAAGGGTCGAGTTCGACACTGAAAAGGAGCGAGACGACGTACTAGAACTCATAAACTCCAACTCGCACTCCAAGGTTAAGGCGGAGGTCGCCAACAGGCTTAAGCCCATGGTGATCCTCAAGGGCATCTCAAAAGATGTCGCTGATGAGGAGCTCGTGAGCACCATCCTAATGCAGAACCCCGAACTCGGTAAGTTTGCACACAACAACACTAACAAACACTTAGAATTAAAATTTAAAAGGAACAACCGCAATGACGCGCTCTATAACGCGGTTCTAATGACCACTCCTGACGCCTTCCGTGCCTTAATCGCCATGGGTAGGGTTCGCGTCGACATTCAAAGGGTTCATGTGGAGGAGCACTCCCCGTTCCTCCAATGTCGCAAATGCCTGCAGTTCGGCCACACTCTCAAAAACTGTAAAAACCCCTCCACACGCTGCGCACACTGCGCGGAGGAGGGGCATCTCGCACACGACTGCACATCCAAGGGCTCTTCACCAAAATGTTTTAACTGCGACCGTCACAACACCAGATTTCCCGACAATAAGCACCCTACTCAACATACATCCACCTCTCACACGTGCCCTATCGTAAGGGCGATGCGAAACAAGACCAGCAATAACATCGATTATGGATCTGCACAATAAAATCAATTTTATCCAAATCAATCTCAATAGATCGAATAACTCGCTTCACGAGTTTTTAAATTTTTTTATCAATAGCACACACTCCATCGCCCTTGTGTCTGAGCCGTACATAGGCAAAAGGAACGAGGTCAAGCTCCAACACGGATACGCGCTTAACGTCTATCAGTTCCCTGACAATAGCTCCCCTGTCAGGGCCTGCATAATCACTAAGCCATTCATCAAACTTCTAGGCATCCCTGAATACTCTTCTCCTAACCTATGTGTGGCTCGGACACAGATAGGTCACACACAACTACACATACTTTCAATCTACATCGAACCCAGAACCGACGAACACAACACACTAGCACTCGCCGAACACTTTCTCCAACAGAACACCCACACACAATGCATTCTGGGAGGCGACCTTAACGGCTGGAACCCCTTATGGGGAAGCAACCGCCCCAACCCACGCGGAGAGAGGGTAGAGGAGCTGATACACGCATATGGCCTTTACGTATGTAACACCGGCTCTACTCCCACCTTCGAAGCCACCACGAATGGACGCACGCGTTCATCTATCATTGACATAACACTAGCAACCTATCCTACTCACAACAACATTACTCACTGGAAGGTGAACCTTGACGCCTGCCCGACATCACAACATAACGCAGTAGAATACACTCTAACTCTCAATCACTCTCACCCATCCAACATCACCAAACAACATAACAACACATCCACCTTCCTATACAATAGTCATAAAGCACGTTGGTCTAAATTCAAAAGCACGCTTGCAACACTCATGACCAACACATCTATACTAGACACCCAGGTCAACGCGCTCAGTCGTGAAGGCCTGGAACTCCTCATCACTCAAGTCATCAGAGTCATTCACACCGCCTGCGAGGAGTCGATGCCCATCAGGGCTCCCAATTCCAAGTCTAAGCCTCCTTGGTGGTCCGAGTCCCTGGAGTCCCGGAAACGGGAGGTCATCGGTCTACACCGTGCGCTACATGCTGCCAAGAGAGACGGCATGCCTACCGACTCTCTTGCCAGCCAGCTGCAGGTTCTAAAGGATACATACGCCAGTGAACTCAGGAAAGAATCCACGTCCAAGTTTAGGGAATTCTGCGAGCTCCAGACTAAGGAGAACGTATGGTCCCTCACCAACAGGCTCTTAAAGGAATCGGGCCCACGACGTCCGCCCTCCACCCTAAAAATCAACGACAGATACACCACTGACGAAGAAGATACAGCCAGAGCTTTACTGAATAACTTCTACCCTGATGATACACCAGACACTGACCCTCGACATCATGAGCTACGAGCTTCCTCTCACACCTTCCCCGACTCCGAACCCGACCTCCCCTTCACTAATCACGAGATACTAGAGATCCTCGATAACATGAGCCCCAAAAAGGCTCCGGGACTCGACCATCTCACCTCTGATATCTGTAAACAATTTACCTTGCACTATCCCAGCCTTATTACAGACATTATGAACCGCTGCCTTACCCTACAATACTTCCCAAGACAGTGGAAGGAAGCCTATGTAAAAATCATTCCCAAACCCAGCAAGACTGACTACACCGACCTTAACTCTTACAGACCCATTGGACTCCTGCCTGTATTCGGAAAAGTCCTCGAAAAGCTCTTTGTCCAGCGGCTGACTTTCGCTGCTATGAAAACGGACAAACTGAGCGAGAGGCAATTCGGATTCAGGCCACTGACCAGTACTACGACTGCCCTTAAGGCGGCTATTGACTACATTCAAAAGACAAAATCTGAAAAACTCCTAACCCTCGCCGTTTCCCTGGACATCAAGGCTGCGTTTGACAACGCCTGGTGGCCATCCCTTCTAAACCGACTCCGACTCATAGGCTGTCCTTCCAACATTTACGGACTCTTACTGAACTACATTACAGACCGCACTGTTACCTTAGACTATGCTGGCGCTCGCGTCTCCAAAGAAATGACCAAGGGCTGTATTCAGGGCTCGACCTGCGGCCCCATTTTGTGGAACGTCATCCTTGATGAGCTCCTGGAACTTGAACTACCCGCTGGGTGTCGAGTACAGGCGTTCGCTGACGACGTTCTGCTCATTGTGGCCGCCAAGGATCTGGCTGGCTTGCAGGCTACTACCAATCAGGCATTACACGATATCGTGAGCTGGGGACAGGGAGTCAAACTCACATTTAGCCCCAATAAAACACAGGCCATCGCTTTTAGCGATAAGGCGAAACACGCGCACATCAACATTAACTCTCACACACTACACTTCCAAGATGACATCAAGCTCCTTGGTGTCATCTTGGATAGCAAATTACGCTTTCACAAACACATCATCCACACAATTAAAAAAGCCACTGCTCTTTTTCACAAACTGACCTTATACTGTAAACCCACATGGGGGGCCCATCCGGAGAACGTCCGCACCATTTACCTCCAGGTAATCCAGCCCATAGTCACCTACGCTGCTGGTGTCTGGGGGCATGTCGCTGGGAAGAAATACGTCTCCAGGCTGCTCCTGAGCATGCAGCGGCGCTTTGCACTCAAAGTCATTAAAGGCTTTCGTACGGTGTCTACTGTCGCTGCATTGGCTCTGGCGCGGCTTACCCCCCTAGACCTCAAGATAAAGGAGGTCAGAGAAATAGAACTTGCCCGACTTACAGGAATCTGTCAATCTCTTCCTAGCGACATCACTCTTGAAAAACACACCCCACCTCACCGTCTCCTCCATCCCGCCCAAAGGATTACATTCTTTCCCCAATACTTCTACTCCGGCACCGAACTGTCTGAACACCTCTCTTCTCTTCCCAGCCCCATCCCTACCATCTTTACTGATGGAAGTAAACTTGACGATGACTCGGTGGGCGCTGCCTTCGCCTGTTACGACGGAGCGGGACCACCAGTCGTCAAAAAGTATATACTCCACCGAAGCTGCTCAGTGTTCCAGGCTGAGCTCTTCGCGATCCTCCAGGCCTCCAGATGGGCCTCCACCCACAAATACAAACATACACTTATCCTTTCGGACTCTAGAGCTGCCATTCAAGCCTCCCAGAATCGCAGTAACACACACCCCTTGGTCTCAAACATTCACAGCACACTACACGAACACTCACCCACCGGCTATATCGACTTTGCTTGGGTTAAAAGCCATGCAGGTATAGCCGGTAACGAACTTGCAGACGAAGCGGCCAAGCAAGCCGCTGTGATGCGCAGAGCTTTCGACTACGCTCACTTCCCTATCAGCTTTGTTAAATTTGATACCAGAAAACGCAGTCTCACCCAATGGCGGGAAAGGTACGAGAATGCGCAACAGGGCCAACACACACGTAACCTTCTCCCAACACTAGACAACATTCACTCACTGTTTCAAACAGTACACATCACATTCACCCTCACGCAAACGCTCACCGGACACGCATTCAACAAAACCTACTTACTCAAGTTCAAACTTGCCGAGGACGACTTTTGCCCCTGCGACAGGTCAACACCCCAGAGCCTCCAGCATCTTCTTCAGAGATGCCCTGAGTTCTCCGCCTTTAGGTTTAAACACGAGCAACTATGCAGACACACCGGAGTGTCTCCATATACCCTGATAGACCTCATACCACACAGGTCATGCGTCACCTCCTACTTTCGCCTGTCGGACTCCATCCTGAAGGTACTTAAGGAGTATAATGCCAGCCATTGAGGCCCCGATGTATATACTGTACCTTTACTATATTGTACCCTTTGTGTATATTCTCTGATTATTATTTAAATTTATTATTTAACTTACGCCTCAACTATTGTTCTCATCTAGACTTAAGGAAAAAAAAAAAAAAAAAAAAAAAAAAAAAAAAAAAAAAAAAAAAAAATAATATATATTTATATACATATAAAAAAAAAAAATATATATATACATATATACGTTAATGAAAAAAAAAAAAAAAAAAAAAAATAGGCATTATTAATACTTTTCTTATTCCCTTATGATTGTTAACTTACAATACTCATGATTTCACTATTGTTCTTACCTAGACTTAAGACAATTTTATAAAAACAATTACATGTAAATACTTTTCCTATTCTCTTATGATTGTCTAATATTAATACTTTTCTTATTTTATAATTGTTTAAACTTACAATACTTATGCCTCAAACTCTGTTAACTGTTGTTTACAATCACACCACATATTATTGTATAATCGTCAAATTTATTGTCTCTTTTAGACTTAAGATCTATCACCTCATTTCCATTGTTATCACCAGAGCCAATTAGCTGTGTCATCGTTGAGGTGTAAGCGGCTGCCAGAACAAATCAATAGCTGGCCCCGCTTACTCCACGGCTCTTCACCCTCATCATTCATATTCATCTTCATTACCATCAATTTTCATCACCTGTGCTGCCTTGACTATGTGGAAAGGGCCAACTGTATCAAATCGCAGGCCAGCCCCTTCCCATAGACAGTCACCACATCATTTTTAAGACTCCAACTGGGACCACCAACGTTACAATTATCTTCTAATCGTCTTATCCCACAAACCTAGCTACTTAGTAAAAATAAGACTAACAACACCCTAGCCGGAGCGTACCTAAACCCACTCATGAAAAATTGTCTTCTCATCACATCATCATGCAAATAAAAAGATCACAATGCGATTCAACTCATTTAAAAAAAAAAAAAAAAAAAACCTAACCTAACCTAACCTAACCTAACCTTTTTTTTTTTTTTTTTTTTTTTTTTTTTTAACGTGGGGAAAATCCGTCATGGATACCCTCCGGCGCGGGGGCACCAAAGGGTTATGTCAGACTCCTACTGACTAAAAACCATCCACGTGTGAGCAGACATCCGCCTAAGTGGGGCGAGATGGGGTCGCGTTAGCAGTCTCCACCCCGCCCCGGCGGTAGGCCCGGACGTCTGAACGTCCGGGCCCCGGCACAAAGTTGGGGTGGCCTCGCTCACAACAAGGCCACCCCGCAGACCTGTGGGGTCACGTCGTCCGGCCGGCCGAAGTCCCCCGACTATCGGCCGGCGACCCCACTATTACGAGGGGGGGAGGAAGTGGGCAAACCGCCTCCTCCTTGCCCCCGTACGTCTGCGCCGGAGCGGGTCAGCGGAGGCGTCACTCTCCCTGGCCCGCTCCGCGGTCTCCTTCTGCGTCATTACCTCTTCGCAGAAGGATACCGCCGCCTGCCACGATCTCTCACTGTCGAGCATGGCTTTTACGACGCTCGGCAGCGAGAGATCCAGCCCGATTACCGCCGAAAGCGCGCGCCGCTGTGATTCCCACGCGGCGCACACCTCCAGCGTGTGGAGCGCCGTATCCTCTGGCGCCCCACACTCGTGGCAGGCTGGAGTCGCCTCCCGTCCTGCGATTTGGTGCAGATACTTACCGAAGCATCCGTGTCCGGAAAGCACCTGCACCAAACGAAAGGTCAGCGGGCCGAACCGCCGCTTCACCCACTTCTGAAGGACCGGCCTGACCGCGTCCACCGTCCACTGCCCGGGGACCGGCGGGGCCAGGTCCTCCGTCCACCGCCGCAACAGGGTGTCCTGCGCCTGCCTCCGCATGCGTGCGACCTCCTCCCACGTCGGGGGCTCCCCCCGGGATCTCCTCGCCGCCACGAAATGATACGTTTCGGCGAGGATCTCCGCCTGCAATTCCCAGGGGGGATCGCCAGCCAGCACGCACGCCGCCGTCCAGGACACCGTCCGGTAACCGCGTATCGCCCTCGTCGCGATCACCCGCTGCGGACGTCGCAGCAGGGTCTTGTTGGCGCGACCGAGGGCGTCCGCCCAGATGGGCGCCCCGTACATGGCCATACTCCGGATGACCCCAGAGTACAGCCGACGGCAGTTGGCGTTTGGACCACCCACGTTCGGCAGCAGCCTTCCGAGTGAGGCGGCAGCTCTGACGACTCTCGGGGCCAACTGGGCAAAGTGAGCCCCGAAAGCCCACCTCCCGTCCAGGGTGAGGCCCAGGTACCTCATCTGGGTCCCCACACGGACCGGGACCCCGTCCAGAGTTACCCGCGTACCTGGAGGGGGTCCCCCCCGAGGCCCATGGAACAGTAGGGCCTCGGTCTTCGTCAGGGCGACTTCCAGTCCCAGGGCCCGTATACGGCCGACCACGAGAGTTGCGCCGGCCGTGGCCGACCGCATCACCTCCGCAAGGTCCCTTCCTTTGGCCACGACTAGGGTGTCGTCGGCGTAACAAGAGACCCGCACGCTTGCGGGCAGCGTGCCCCGAAGCACCCAGTCGTAGCCAATGTTCCACAGGAGCGGTCCAAGCACTGACCCCTGCGGAACTCCGCACGAGATGCGACGTCGCCTCAGACCGTCGCGCCCCGCCACCAGGACCTCGCGACCCTGGAGGTAGTCGCCCAACAGCCTCCGCAGATACAGGGGCACACGGTGGTGGCGAAGCGCCTCCTGTATTGTCGCGTGCGGGAGGCTGTTGAAGGCGTTGGCGATGTCCAGTGAGACAGCCAACGCCTTTTCCCCCTCGCGGACCGCCGCCTGCGTCCAACTTTTGAGCCAGAGCAGGGCGTCTAATGTGGATCGCCCCACTCTGAACCCGTACTGGGCCTCGGACAGGCCGGGCTCAGTTCCCTCCAGGTGCCGAATGACACGGGAGGCCACGACACTCTCCAGGAGTTTACCCGTGTCATCCAGCAGGACGATGGGCCTGTATGCGGAGGGCGAGTCGACGGGTCGCCCCTCCTTCCGCAACAGGCACAATCTTCCTTCCTTCCACGGCTTCGGGAATCGTCCAGACGCGAGGCAAGCGCTGAACAACTCCCGAAGCCGGTCACCCATCTCCTGAAGGGCGATTTCCAGCACCCGGCCCGGGATACCATCCGGGCCGGGCGCCGTAGTCTTTCCACGCAGGCGGCGGACCGCGACCTCCATTTCCTCCTCCGACACAGGCGGGATGGAGGCCTCGTCTAGCTCTTCGACGAGAGGGGAAGTGATCATCGACGGAGGGGTGTGGTTGGGGTCTCTTGCGGGGAAGAGCCCATCCAGCACCCTGTCCAGGACCGCGGCGTCCAACGACTCGGCGACGGGGGGCGTCTGGTGCCGGAAGTTTTTCCGGGCAGCCTTGTACGGACGCCCCCACGGATCCCTGTCGAGGCTCGCCAGGGCTTCGCCGTAGGCCTGCGACTTGGCCCTGACGATAGCCAGCTGTAGTTCGCGCTTGGCGGCACGGTATGCCTCGTACAGCCGGCGCTCGACCTCCAACTCCACGGCCGGCATCTGCTCGTCTGTCCGGCCGTGGCGTCGCCTCCTACAGCGTCCGTAGGGTCGCCGAGCCCTTATACAGGCGGCTCGGAGATCCGCAATCTCCGAGCTCCACCAATAGACCCCGCGGCGTTCGGGGCGGTGCCGGGACCGCGGCATAGCCGCGTCGCACACGGCCGTCACTGCGTCGCGGAAGTCATCCGCCGCAATGTCCACCTCCGGGTGCGTAGGAGCGGCGAACCACGACTGGACAATCGCCGCCTCCCTCGCCATATCCGCATCGAGTCGGCTGACGGCCCAGCGCGGAAATTGCGACGCGGCGTGTCGAGGCGCACCTCGGCTGTGGGAGGTGGAAACCTCGAACCTCACGTACTTGTGGTCCGAGAGAGTCTCGACCTCCGACAGCACCCTCCAAGCTCGCACACGTGCGGCGACGGACGGGGAGGCGAACGATACGTCCACCACGGACCCCCCGTTATGTCGTACGCACGTGTGAGCCGACCCCGTGTTGAGGAGGGTCAGTCCCGCGGTGACCGCCCACTCCCTGACTACTTCCCCACGAGAGTCAGTGGAGGGGTTGCCCCAGTCCCGGGCTTTGGCGTTCAGGTCGCCGAGGAGGACGACCTGACGTGGCGCCTGTCTTCCAACCGCAGCGGCCAGGAGGTCTACGAAGACCTCAAGCTCCGCTACAGTTTTGTTGGGGGAGAAGTATGCGCCAACCACCGCATACTCTTCCCACTTGGCTACCACATACCCGGGCCCCTTCTCTTCGACTGAGAGGGGGGGGCTGCCGCCTCCGGATCGAACCACGATAGCAACGGAGCCGTCAAGGTCCGCAGCCCAACAAGGGTGTGAGCTGGGAACGTAATACGGCTCCGCCGCCACCGCCACATCTATGCGCCACTGCGCCAGGGACTGCATGAGCAGGTCTTGGGCCCGGGCGCAGTGGTTGAGGTTCGCCTGAAGGAAGTTATGATGTCCTACGTTCATGTTAATCGGACATCACAACCTCCACGTCCGCCGGCAAGGGGACGACTTCTGCAGTTTTACTTGAAACCGCTGGGGTGGCCCGGGTCCCAGCGATTTTCCCTTTCTGCATCGCAGGCTTGCAGCTGCGGCCTCCCATCGTGTGGCCGGAGGGCCTGCCGCTCTCCGCGCATACCGCGCAACGCAGAGTGGCCTCTTCGCAGGCGGCCGCCTTGTGGCCCGCGCGTCCACAACGGAAGCAGAGCTCTCCCCTGTCTACGGACGCCGGGCACTGAGGGCGCGTGTGGCCCAGCCCCATGCACCGGTAGCAGCGCATGGGCCTCGCCTCCAGGGCCACCACGCGCGCCGAGCTCCATCCGATTAATATCCTGCCCTTCTCGGTCAGCACTTTCGCTGCCGATAGTGGGCAGGAGACAAGGACGGACCCCGTACCTGCGAAGCCGGAGCGGATCCTCCCAGCCCTCACAAGGGCGACGTCGCATCCCGCTGCCTTGGCGACCGCCGCTGCCACTCCCTCCGTGGTGGCCGTCTCGTCCAGGTCCGAAATCCGCACGTCCGCGGTTTTCACGGGCCTGACGATGCTCGCCACCCCAGACAGGGCTTCGCGAAGTGACTCCGCTAGCCTGTCCGCCTTCGCGACCCTATCAGAGCCAGGGATCTCCCACATCCTCGCTCCCGTCGCCGTTTGGCGGAAGCGGATCCGGTCGATTCCCAACTCCTCAATATTAATTTTCTCCCTGGCCGCCTGAAGGACGGAAGAATACGTCTGCCCCTTTTCCGCGGCCTCCGGCTGCAGCGACAGGATAACTGCCGCGGTCCTGGGAGCCTTCAGCTTCCGCTTTGCTGAAGGCTTCGCAGTTTGCTTCCCGGACTCTTTGGCGGTCGGCTTTTTAGTTGAATGGGCCGTCGGGCCCGCGGTCACTGAAGGCTTAACCGCGGGTGCAGGTGTAGAGGCGGGGGTGGAGGACTTCCCCTTCCCCTTGCCCTTCCCCTTGCCCTTCCCCTTCTTCACCACGGTCGCCCAGGTCTCCTCCCGGGCGGCTGTAGACGGGCCTGCCGTCTCGGAGTGTTGAGAAGCAGGCGGCGGCACGGTGGACACCGAGCCCTCCCTCATTCGCTGGCGAGCCGACGGGGCCTGCAACAGCTTTTTTTCAAATTCTTCCATCCGGGTGTCGATCAAGCTGGTCAATAAGGGCCTGAGTTGCTCGACTATGTCCACCCCCGAAAGTGTCGAGTGTGGACCGGCGACCGAGGCAGTGGCATTGGCGGCGGCAACGGTGGCCGCAGCTGCCTCCGCCTTAGCCTCGTTGAAGCCGCGCCGCAACGACTTCACTTCAACCCTCAGGGCCTCGTTGTCCATTTTGACGCGGTTCAACTCAACTCTAAGCTGCCGTGTTTCGTTGCTCTCCGTTCGGCTCGCCAACGTGTCCACTACCTCCCTTAGGGACATCGCCGACTTTTTAAGGCGAGCTATAAAACCACCCTTTAGGTTCCCGGACCTCCGGGCAACCTCAAGGATGTCGGCGACTCCCTCGCCCCCGCGTGCCCTCAGTTCTTGCGCGTTGAGCGCGCACATGTCCTCGTCAATCAACGAGCCAAAATCGGACTCGTTGTCCGTTGACATATCAGTCCGGGTAGGCTGTACGGGCGCAGGCTTGAGGAACTTGTCGCGGGACGGGCCCGCCGTGGTTCCTCTAGACTTCCCTCTTCGCGCTGTGGTTATTTTGGTTAGCGCTAAACCCTCGCTCTCCGCGTCTGAGTAGATGCGCCCAGACGCGAAGGACGAGGGCGTAGGACGCTTGTTCTTCTTCTTCTTCTTCTTGCCATCCGAGGACAGCAAGCCCACTTCAGGGGTCGTCGCTTCGTCGTCCACAGGCAGCGCTGCGAAGCGGTTCCCGTCGCTTTGGCCCTGAGAAGGGCCTTTGTCCTTTCGTAAGAATCTTCCCTTGCTGTCCCGCGAGGGAAGACCAGCCCCCGAGCGCGCCGGCCCGTTTGAGCCAACGCTCCGAAAGCTGTAATCGGAGTCCGAGTTCGTAGCCGTGGTTGTTTCTCCGCCCTTCGCGGGCACCATATCTACACCCTTTGCGGGCGAGCCACAGGATCGTTGATTGCCCCCCCCAGATTCGGTGGGGCAGCGCGCCGGAACGCGGAGGGACTCTCCGACGCTGGAAGCGTCGGTACCCTCCTGGGGTAATAAAATATTTGTCAGCGATTCCATGGTTGTGGCTGTATCACAGCTTTAGATTTTTAATCGGGGTTTACTCCCCTAGGCCGTGCGGCTGACAAGCCGCTCAAGGTGCGCCCACACCTGCTGGTTTGGTCCGCGGGGGTCCGAAGACCCCTGCCACCCGCAACAGAGCAAGTGACGTTCCCCTATCCGCCACCCGGGGACGCGCCCAGTAGGAGACCAGCAACTCCTCCCCTAGCACCCAGCAAGGGGGTCTGGGAACCTAACCTAACCTAACCTAACCTTTTTTTTTTTTTTTTTTTTTTTTTTTTTTTTTTTTTTTTTTTTTTTTTTTTTTTTTTTTTTTTTTTTTTAACGTGGGGAAAATCCATCATGGATACCCTCCGGCGCGGGGGCACCGAAGGGTTATGTCAGACTCCTACTGACTAAAAACCATCCACGTGTGAGCAGACATCCGCCTGAGTGGGGCGAGATGGGGTCGCGTTAGCAGTCTCCACCCCGCCGCGGCGGTAGGCCCGGGCGTCTGAACGTCCGGGCCCCGGCACAAAGTTGGGGTGGCCTCGCTCACAACAAGGCCACCCCGCAGACCTGTGGGGTCACGTCGTCCGGCCGGCCGAAGTCCCCCGACTATCGGCCGGCGACCCCACTATTACGAGGGGGGGAGGAAGTGGGCAAACCGCCTCCTCCTTGCCCCCGTACGTCTGCGCCGGAGCGGGTCAGCGGAGGCGTCACTCTCCCTGGCCCGCTCCGCGGTCTCCTTCTGCGTCATTACCTCTTCGCAGAAGGATACCGCCGCCTGCCACGATCTCTCACTGTCGAGCATGGCTTTTACGACGCTCGGCAGCGAGAGATCCAGCCCGATTAGCGCCGAAAGCGCGCGCCGCTGTGATTCCCACGCGGCGCACACCTCCAGCGTGTGGAGCGCCGTATCCTCTGGCGCCCCACACTCATGGCAGGCTGGAGTCGCCTCCCGTCTCGCGATTTGGTGCAGATACTTACCGAAGCATCCGTGTCCGGAAAGCACCTGCACCAAACGAAAGGTCAGCGGGCCGAACCGCCGCTTCACCCACTTCTGAAGGACCGGCCTGACCGCGTCCACCGTCCACTGCCCGGGGACCGGCGGGGCCAGGTCCTCCGTCCACCGCCGCAACAGGGTGTCCTGCGCCTGCCTCCGCATGCGTGCGACCTCCTCCCACGTCGGGGGCTCCCCCCGGGATCTCCTCGCCGCCACGAAATGATACGTTTCGGCGAGGATCTCCGCCTGCAATTCCCAGGGGGGATCGCCAGCCAGCACGCACGCCGCCGTCCAGGACACCGTCCGGTAACCGCGTATCGCCCTCGTCGCGATGACCCGCTGCGGCCGTCGCAGCAGGGTCTTGTTGGCGCGACCGAGGGCGTCCGCCCAGACGGGCGCCCCGTACATGGCCATACTCCGGATGACCCCAGAGTACAGCCGACGGCAGTTGGCGTTTGGACCACCCACGTTCGGCAGCAGCCTTCCGAGTGAGGCGGCAGCTCTGACGACTCTCGGGGCCAGCTGGGCAAAGTGAGCCCCGAAAGCCCACCTCCCGTCCAGGGTGAGGCCCAGGTACCTCATCTGGGTCCCCACACGGACCGGGACCCCGTCCAGAGTTACCCGCGTACCTGGAGGGGGTCCCCCCCGAGGCCCATGGAACAGTAGGGCCTCGGTCTTCGTCAGGGCGACTTCCAGCCCCAGGGCCCGTATACGGCCGACCACGAGAGTCGCGCCGGCCGTGGCCGACCGCATCACCTCCGCAAGGTCCCTTCCTTTGGCCACGACTAGGGTGTCGTCGGCGTAACACGAGACCCGCACGCTTGCGGGCAGCGTGCCCCGAAGCACCCAGTCGTAGCCGATGTTCCACAGGAGCGGTCCAAGCACTGACCCCTGCGGAACTCCGCACGAGACGCGACGTCGCCTCAGACCGTCGCGCCCCGCCACCAGGACCTCGCGACCCTGGAGGTAGTCGCCCAACAGCCTCCGCAGATACAGGGGCACACGGTGGTGGCGAAGCGCCTCCTGTATTGTCGCGTGCGGGAGGCTGTTGAAGGCGTTGGCGATGTCCAGTGAGACAGCCAACGCCTTTTCCCCCTCGCGGACAGCCGCCTGCGTCCAACTTTTAAGCCAGAGCAGGGCATCTAATGTGGATCGCCCCACTCTGAACCCGTACTGGGCCTCGGACAGGCCGGGCCCAGTTCCCTCCAGGTGCCGAATGACACGGGAGGCCACGACACTCTCCAGGAGTTTACCCGTGTCATCCAGCAGGACGATGGGCCTGTAGGCGGAGGGCGAGTCGACGGGTCGCCCCTCCTTCCGCAACAGGCACAGTCGCCCTTCCTTCCACGGCTTCGGGAATCGTCCAGACGCGAGGCAAGCGCTGAACAACTCCCGAAGCCGGTCACCCATCTCCTGGAGGGCGATTCCCAGCACCCGGCCCGGGATACCATCCGGGCCGGGCGCCGTACTCTTTCCACGCAGGCGGCGGACCGCGACCTCCATTTCCGCCTCCGACACAGGCGGGATGGAGGCCTCGTCTAGCTCTTCGACGAGAGGGGAAGTGATCATCGACGGAGGGGTGTGGTTGGGGTCTCTTGCGGGGAAGAGCCCATCCAGCACCCTGTCCAGGACCGCGGCATCCAACGACTCGGCGACCGGGGGCGTCTGGTGCCGGAAGTTTTTCCGGGCAGCCTTGTACGGACGCCCCCACGGATCCCTGTCGAGGCTTGCCAGGGCTTCGCCGTAGGCCTGCGACTTGGCCCTGACGATAGCCAGCTGTAGTTCGCGCTTGGCGGCACGGTATGCCTCGTACAGCCGGCGCTCGACCTCCAACTCCACGGCCGGCATCTGCTCGTCTGTCCGGCCGTGGCGTCGCCTCCTACAGCGTCCGTAGGGTCGCCGAGCCCTTATACAGGCGGCTCGGAGATCCGCAATCTCTGAGCTCCACCAATAGACCCCGCGGCGTTCGGGGCGGTGCCGGGACCGCGGCATAGCCGCGTCGCACACGGCCGTAACCGCGTCGCGGAAGTCGTCCGCCGCAATGTCTACCTCCGGATTCGTAGGAGCGGCGAACCACGACTGGACAATCGCCGCCTCCCTCGCCATATCCGCATCGAGTCGGCTGGCGGCCCAGCGCGGAAATTGCGACGCGGCGTGCCGAGGCGCACCTCGGCTGTGGGAGGTGGAAACCTCGAACCTCACGTACTTGTGGTCCGAGAGAGTCTCGACCTCCGACAGCACCCTCCAAGCTCGCACACGTGCGGCGACGGACGGGGAGGCGAACGATACGTCCACCACGGACCCCCCGTTATGTCGTACGCACGTGTGAGCCGACCCCGTGTTGAGGAGGGTCAGTCCCGCGGTAACCGCCCACTCCCTGACTACTTCCCCACGAGAGTCAGTGGAGGGGTTGCCCCAGTCCCGGGCTTTGGCGTTCAGGTCGCCGAGGAGGACGACCTGACGTGGCGCCTGTCTTCCAACCGCAGCGGCCAGGAGGTCTACGAAGACCTCAAGCTCCGCTACAGTTTTGTTGGGGGAGAAGTATGCGCCAACCACCGCATACTCTTCCCACTTGGCTACCACATACCCGGGCCCCTTCTCTTCGACTGAGAGGGGGGGGCTGCCGCCTCCGGATCGAACCACGATGGCAACGGAGCCGTCAAGGTCCGCAGCCCAACAAGGGTGTGAGCTGGGAACGTAATACGGCTCCGCCGCCACCGCCACATCTATGCGCCACTGCGCCAGGGACTGCATGAGCAGGTCTTGGGCCCGGGCGCAGTGGTTGAGGTTCGCCTGAAGGAAGTTGTGATGTCCTACGTTCATGTTAATCGGACATCACAACCTCCACGTCCGCCGGCAAGGGGACGACTTCTGCAGTTTTACTTGAAACCGCTGGGGTGGCCCGGGTCCCAGCGATTTTTCCTTTCTGCATCGCAGGCTTGCATCTGCGGCCTCCCATCGTGTGGCCGGAGGGCCTGCCGCTCTCCGCGCATACCGCACAACGCGGAGTGGCCTCTTCGCAGGCGGCCGCCTTGTGGCCCGCGCGTCCACAACGGAAGCAGAGCTCCCCCCTGTCTACGGACGCCGGGCACTGAGGGCGCGTGTGGCCCAGCCCCATGCACCGGTAGCAGCGCATGGGCCTCGCCTCCAGGGCCACCACGCGCGCCGAGCTCCACCCGATTAATATCCTGCCCTTCTCGGTCAGCACTTTCGCTGCCGAAAGTGGGCAGGAGACCAGGACGGACCCCGTACCTGCGAAGCCGGAGCGGATCCCCCCAGCCCTCACAAGGGCGACGTCGCATCCCGCTGCCTTGGCGACCACCGCTGCCACTCCCTCCGTGGTGGCCGTCTCGTCCAGGCCCGAAATCCGCACGTCCGCTGTTTTCACGGGCCTGACGATGCTCGCCACCCCAGACAGGGCTCCGCGAAGCGACTCCGCCAGCCTGTCCGCTTTCGCGACCCTATCGGAGCCAGGGATCTCCCACATCCTAGCTCCCGTCGCCGTTTGGCGGAAGCGGATCCGGTCGATTCCCAGCTCCTCGATATTAATTTTGTCCCTGGCCGTTTGAAGGACGGAAGAATATGTCTCCCCCTTTTCCGCGGCGTCCGGCTGCAGCGACAGGATAACTGCCGCGGTCCTGGGAGCCTTCAGCTTCCGCTTTGCTGAAGGCTTCGCAGTTTGCTTCCCGGCCTCTTTGGCAGTCGGCTTTTTAGTTGAATTGGCCGCCGGGCCCGCGGTCACTGAAGGCTTAACCGCGGGTGCAGGTGTAGAGGCGGGGGTGGAGGACTTCTCCTTCCCCCTGCCCTTCCCCTTGCCCTTCCCCTTGCCCTTCCCCTTCTTCACCACGGTCGCCCAGGTCTCCTCCCGGGCGGTTGTAGACGGGCCTGCCGTCTCGGAGTGTTTAGAAGCAGGTGGTGGCACGGTGGACACCGAGCCCTCCCTCATTCGCTGGCGAGCCGACGGGACCTGCAACAGCTTTTTTTCCAGTTCTGCCATGCGGGTGTCAATTAGGCTGGTCAGTAAGGGCCTGAGTTGCTCGACTATGTCCACCCCCGAAAGTGTCGAGAGTGGACCGGCGACCGAGGCAGTGGCATTGGCGGCGGCAACGGTGGCCGCAGCTGCCTCCGTCTTAGCCTCGTTGAAGCCGCGCCGCAACGACTTCACTTCAACCCTCAGGGCCTCGTTGTCCATTTTGACGCGGTTCAACTCAACTCTAAGCTGCCGTGTTTCGTTGCTCTCCGTTCGGCTCGCCAATGTGTCCACTACCTCCCTTAGGGACATCGCCGACTTTTTAAGGCGAGCTATAAAACCACCCTTTAGGTTCCCGGACCTCCGGGCAACCTCAAGGATGTCGGCGACTCCCTCGCCCCCGCGTGCCCTCAGTTCTTGCGCGTTGAGCGCGCACATGTCCTCGTCAATCAACGAGCCAAAATCGGACTCGTTGTCCGTTGACATATCAGTCCGGGTAGGCTGTACAGGCGCAGGCTTGAGGAACTTGTCGCGGGACGGGCCCGCCGTGGTTCCTCTAGACTTCCCTCTTCGCGCTGTGGTTATTTTGGTTAGCGCTAAACCCTCGCTCTCCGCGTCTGAGTAGATGCGCCCAGACGCGAAGGACGAGGGCGTAGGACGCTTGTTCTTCTTCTTCTTCTTCTTGCCATCCGAGGACCGCAAGCCGTCTTCAGGGGTCGTCGCTTCGTCGTCCACAGGCAGCGCTGCGAAGCGGTTCCCGTCGCTTTGGCCCTGAGAAGGGCCTTTGTCCTTTCGTAAGAATCTTCCCTTGCTGTCCCGCGAGGGAAGACCAGCCCCCGAGCGCGCCGGCCCGTTTGAGCCAACGCTCCGAAAGCTGTTATCGGAGTCCGAGTTCGTAGCCGTGGTCGTTTCTCCGCCCTTCGCGGGCACCATATCTACACCCTTTGCGGGCGAGCCACAGGATCGTTGATTGCCCCCCCCAGATTCGGTGGGGCAGCGCGCCGGAACGCGGAGGGACTCTCCGACGCTGGAAGCGTCGGTACCCTCCTGGGGTAATAAAATATTTGTCAGCGATTCCATGGTTGTGGCTGTATCACAGCTTTAGATTTTTAATCGGGGTTTACTCCCCTAGGCCGTGCGGCTGACAAGCCGCTCAAGGTGCGCCCACACCTGCTGGTTTGGTCCGCGGGGGTCCGAAGACCCCTGCCACCCGCAACAGAGCAAGTGACGTTCCCCTATCCGCCACCCGGGGACGCGCCCAGTAGGAGACCAGCAACTCCTCCCCTAGCACCCAGCAAGGGGGTCTGGGAACCTAACCTAACCTAACCTAACCTAACCTAACCTAACCTAACCTAACCTAACCTAACCTAACCTAACCTAACCTAACCTAACCTAACCTAACCTAACCTAACCTAACCTAACCTAACCTAACCTAACCTAACCGTCTGGCGCTCGCGCTCGTAGAGAACGCATCGTTTCCACGTCGCTCTGTACCAAAAAATCGCTAACTCCGGCTATATAAGTGTTAAAAATCCCATTTATATCTCAAAAGTTGCGCGCTGCCGCCAGCTTTCCGCTGGTGGTTTTTGTTTTTTTCTACCATTAAAACTCGATTTTTAAAGACGTTTTTAGTGATTTTCTCATATAAACTGTGTACTAAAAAACATTAAAAAATCAATATCTCGTTTATTCCTTCATTTAGTGTAAAGTGTTATATATCGTTAGATCCGTCTCATCAAGCCCTTTCATTTAACATATATTTTATTAAAATCGCACTACCAGTTTAATTTCTACAACAGTTTTTCTCCAAAAACCGAACGCGATAAAGTTGTCAGTGCGTACGCCGCTGAAACGAAATCGACGACCCCCACATATTTTAGTGCTGTTTAGTGAAGTGCAGTGCCCTACACCTCTGGACCAAATTTTGGATTTTTCTGAGCAGAGTAAGTGGGACTTTTTAACAATTTTCCGAAAACCATACAGAAAAACCGTTACGCTAACTTCCAAAATCGGGGTGGGAAAAATCAACCGCGTATATCAGCAGACTTTTAGTGAACCCTCTTAAAGGTATTCAAGAAAATTTTGAACAATTTCCATCGGAAAAGTGTAATACAAGGCTTTGTAGTTCCACAAACTTACCGTAAAGTTGCAGTGTCCATAGTGAGGAAAGTAAAGCGACGACATATAGTTTTTAGTGCAAAACATTATTCAGTGCCCTCAGCTCTTTAATTTAAGACATTAATGATAATTTTCCGGCTTCAATTTGGACTTCTACGGACATTAATAGGCGAGTGCCCCGCATAGCACGCCCGCGCAACAAATTTTCGCATTGCATCATCTCCTCAGTTTCGTTTTAAAAATTTTTTCTTATACATATCTTTACCGCCTCGCTTCGCCCATCAAAACGAGGTGCCCCTCACCCCCCTCACTTTAGTATTTTCCGAAAACAAGCCTTTTTTCAGGTGAAAATTTTTTTTCCCTCTCTCCCGAGCCCCCTCACTCAAAAACTTGCTTCCGGACCACCTTTTTTTTTTAAATCAAAATACCCCCCACTTAATAAAGAGTGGATGACATTTTATTTCAACCCATTCCGACGAGTGGCTCCTGAGATATCACGCTTGGAGCAAAGTAAGGGTCCCCGACGCCATTACCGACTAAGTTGGTACTCAGCGTAGCGCCTAAACGGGGCGTCGGAGGCCAATTCTGACCGAATTTTGGCTCAGTCTGACCTGAAGCGATCATAAGGGCAAACTATCCAACCTCCTCATCAGCTGCTCCGAAATCAAAGGTTTTTGCTCTTCGAGGGGAATAACTTTTTCCCTCGGAGGGCTGACCTAAAAGCCATCAGGCATCCTTATTATAGACAGGAAGGAGCTCCCCCCCAACTATTTTTCCCCCCCCTCCCCTGCGCCGTCTCGGAGTAAATTTTGTTTACACTCCCAAAACTTCATTTTTTCTACGTGTTCTTTAGGGGTATCTGACACATATCTCAAGGCCTTCCCCCTACCATGGCGCAACCCCCCCTCCCCCCCCCCAAATTTTTATAATTTTGAAAAAATTTTATTTCTCCGTTACGATCATCAATTCGGACTATGTATCGCTCTCCACCCGTCAAGGCGGGCCCCCCCGCCACCAAGGCGGGCCCCTCCGCCAGCAAGGCGAGCCCATCCACCACCAAGGCGGGCCCTTCCGCTACCAAAGCGGACTCCCCTGCCCCCCCGCCCATAACTAAGGCGAGCACACCGGTCCTCGGCAACGCGAAGAAGATGGTACCAGCTCCCCTCACCGAAGAAGAACCTACACTCCCGTCTACAAGCCCCCAAGAGACCACACTCTCACTTCTCTTGGACACCATTAATGAACTGGCGGCGAATATTCGAACGACGATCAGAGATGGAAAAAGTGTCACCGCCTCAAACAAAAATAAAATTCACGATGCTTCAGTACATATTATAGCCATAGTCGATCAAATAAGAGCCCTGCCCCCTACTTCTACTCAGGCGCCCTCCAACAATCCTCCTCCTCCAGGAGATTCACTCTCATCTGAGAGCCTTAGAGAAATTCTTAACCACGCTCTTATCAAAATCGACGAGAGGATCGACGAGAAGTTCAGCAAGATCCAGAAGGATCTTGACGGCATTTCGAAAGAAAATGCCAAACAGCGACAGAAGGTGTAGACCACCCCCGGCCCTGCGTCCAGCATTACTTATGCGGCTGTGGCCGGCCTGCCAACGCGGCCTGGGACCATTTCCGTCTCGACCGCGGCCAACCCCTCAGCGCCTACTCAAATCGTCGTAGCCTCTCCGCCCTCCACTCGTCCTGCCATCGTGGTCACCGCCAAAAACAAATCTGCCAACCCTCAAGAAACCATCACCGCCTTCAAACAAACTGTCCCCTTCAGGGAACTCGGTTATAATCCGGCCAGGGTAGTCCCACTCAAAGGTGCCATCAGGGTCGAGTTCGACACCGAGAAGGAAAGGGATGACACTCTCGAGCGTACTAAGTCCACACCCAACTCCAAGGTCTCGGCGGAGATTGCACATAGGCTCAAGCCTATGATGATCGTCAAGGGCGTCTCCAAAGAAGTGAGCAGTGACGAGCTCGTGGACGTCATCCTCGCACAAAATCCCGAACTCGGTGAGTTTGCACGAGATAATAACACAAACCAACACCTCTCACTTAAATTCATAAGAAACAACCGCAATGACGCACTTTACAATGCTGTCCTCATGACCTCTCCCGGTGCCTTCCGTGCCTTGAGCGCAATGGGCAGAGTCCGCATAGACATCTACAGGGTACACATCGAGGAGCACTCTCCGTTTCTGCAGTGCCGCAAGTGTCTGCAGTTCGGGCACACGGCCAAAAATTGCAAAAACCCCTCCGACCGCTGCGCACACTGCGCCGAAGAGGGGCACCTCTCAAACACTTGCCCATCCAAGGACAATCCACACAAATGTTTCAATTGCATCAGACATAATACTAGGTTCCCAAACAACAAACATGACACTTCACACAGTTCCACCTCTCACACGTGTCCTATCGTTAGGGCAATGCGAACCAAAACCAACAACAATATAGATTATGGATCCGCACGATAAGTTATATTTAATGCAAATTAATCTCAACAAATCGTATCAGTCGCTACACGAGTTTTTGAACTATTTCGTTCACAGCACACACTCCATTGCCCTTGTGTCCGAGCCGTACGTGGGAGTGAGAAAGGAAGTCAAACTCCCCTATGGATGCCCCCTAAATATTTTACAATTCCCGAACGATTCCTCCCCTGTCAGAGCCTGCATCATTGCCAAACCACACATCCAACTCTTTGGCATTACTGAATTCTCTTCCTCGGACCTATGTGTGGTTCGGACGCAGATAGGACACACACAGCTACACATCGCCTCCGCCTACGTACCACCTCGACGCGATCCCTTAGACACACTCACACAGATCGAACACTTTTTACTACACAACACGCACACGCAATGTATTCTGGGGGGCGATCTTAACGGTTGGAACCCTCTCTGGGGGAGCGCGCGCCGCAACGCCCGCGGAGTTAGGGTAGAGGAGATGGCCGACGCATACGGCCTGTACGTGTGCAACACCGGCTCCACTCCCACCTTCGAGGCCGTCACGGACGGACGCGCTCGCTCCTCCATTATCGACATCACACTCGCCACATACCCCATACACAACCACATCACTGATTGGAAGGTGAACCTGGACGCCTGCCCGACATCACAACATAACGCAGTAGAATACACACTAACTCTCAATCACTCTCATTCAGACCACACCACCAGACAACACGCTAACACATCCACTTTCCTATATAAGACACACAAGGCAAACTGGTCTAGGTTCAAGAGCTCGCTCGCGACACATATGACCAGTACAAACATCCTCGACACCCAAGTCGGAGCGCTTAACCGCGAAGACTTGGAAACACTCATAACACACGTCACCGAGACCATACACACGGCCTGCAAGGAGTCGATGCCCATCAGGGCTCCCGGCTCCAAGGCCAGGCCCCCTTGGTGGTCCGATACCCTGGAGTCCCGAAAACGGGAAGTCATCGGTCTGCATCGTGCGCTACACGCCGCCAAAAGAGACGGGCGGCCTACCGACTCTCTTGCCAGCCAGCTCCACGATCTTAAGAACACGTACGCCAGCGAACTCAGGAGCGAATCCACGGCCAAATTCAGGGAATTCTGCGAACTCCAGACCAAGGAGAACGTATGGTCCCTGACCAACAGGTTACTAAAGGAATCGGGCCCACGACGCCCCCCTACTTCTCTAAAGATCGACGGCAGGTACACCATCGACGAGAGAGATACAGCCCGAGCTTTACTTGACAACTTTTACCCGGACGACACACCAGACTCCCATCCCAGACACCACGAACTGCGAGCTGACTCACACACGCATCCCGACACCGAACCCGACCTCCCATTCACTTCCCAGGAAATACACGAAATCCTTGACAACATGAGCCCCAAAAAGGCTCCTGGACTAGACCACCTAACTTCTGACATATGTAGACAATTCGCTCTACACTATCCCGACCTCATCACCGACATAATGAACAGATGCCTGACTTTACAATACTTCCCCAGACAGTGGAAGGAGGCCTACGTGAAAATTATCCCCAAACCCGCCAAAACCGACTACACCGACCTCAACTCTTACAGACCGATCGGACTCTTGCCTGTATTCGGAAAAGTCCTTGAGAAGCTCTTTGTCCAGCGGGTTACCTTCGCCGCCATGAGATTGGACAAATTGAGCGAGAGGCAATTCGGGTTCAGGCCACTGACTAGTACTACGGCCGCTCTTAAAGCGGCCATCGACTACATTCACGAGACCAAGACTGACGGACTCTTAACCCTCGCCGTCTCCCTGGACATCAAGGCCGCGTTTGACAACGCCTGGTGGCCATCCCTCCTCAACCGACTTAGACTCATCGGCTGTCCTTCCAACATATATGGACTCATACTAGACTACACGACTGACCGTACAGTTACCATCGATCACGCTGGCGCCCGTGTCTCTAAACCCATGACCAAGGGCTGTATCCAGGGCTCGACCTGCGGTCCCATTCTGTGGAACGTCATCCTGGACGAACTCCTGGAACTCGAACTACCCAACGGGTGTCGAGTACAGGCTTTTGCGGATGACGTCCTACTCATTGTGGCCGCCAAGGATCCGGCTAGCCTACAGGCCACCACTAATCATGCACTGCAGGCTATCGTGAGCTGGGGACGGGGGGTCAAGCTCACGTTTAGCCCGCAAAAGACCCAAGCCATCGCCTTCAGCGAAAAGGCCAAACATATACACATTCACATAGATTCGCACTCACTACACTTCCAGGATGACATCAAACTCCTTGGTGTCATTCTGGATAACAAACTACGATTCCACAAGCATATCACCCACATAATCAACAAAGCCACTGCACTCTTTCACAAACTCAGTCTCTACTGCAAACCCACATGGGGGGCCCACCCGGAGAACATCCGCACCATTTACCTCCAGGTTATCCAACCCATAATTACCTACGCTGCCGGCATCTGGGGTCATGTCGTCCGGAAGAAATACGTCTCCAGATTGCTCCTGAGCATGCAGCGGCGCTTCGCCCTCAGAGCCATCAAAGGCTTTAGAACGGTGTCGACGACCGCTGCACTCGCTCTGGCGCAATTCGTCCCCATCGACATAAAGATCCTCGAGGTCAATAGCATCGAAACCGCTCGACTCACGGGGAACTGCGATTCTCTCCCCGACGACATCACCCTGGAAAAGCACACACCTCCTTATCGTCTCCTTCATCCCGCCCGCCGGATCACATTCACTCCTCACTACTTCTACTCCGAAGCCGAACTATCCTCCCATCTCTCTTCCCTCCCCAACCCTATCCCCACCATCTTCACAGATGGTAGTAAACTCGAGGACGGCTCGGTCGGTGCCGCCTTCGTGTGTTACGACGGAGCGGGGCCGCCAGCCGTCAAGAAGTTCATTCTCCACCGAAGCTGTTCGGTCTTTCAGGCCGAACTCTTCGCCATCCTCCAAGCCTCTAGGTGGGTCGCCAAACACAAATACACACACACACTCATCCTTTCGGATTCGAGAGCCGCCATCCAAGCCTCCCAGAATCGTAGCAATACACACCCTCTGGTTGCACACCTTCACGCCACACTACACGACCACTCACCCACCGGTTATGTCGACTTTGCTTGGGTCAAAGCCCATGCAGACATAACCGGGAACGAACTTGCGGACACGGAGGCCAAACTCGCGGCGACCATGCACAAAGCGTTCGACTACGCCCTCTTCCCCATTAGCTTCGCTAAGCTCACGGCCAGAGAGCGTAGTCTCACCGAATGGTGCGGAAGGTATGAGGGAGCACAGCAGGGCCAACACACCCGGGACCTCCTCCCTACACTTGACCACATACACACACTACTCAAAACCACACACATCACATTCACACTCACGCAAACACTCACCGGACACGCCTTCAACAAAACATACTTACACAAATTTAAGCTCACCGAGGACGACTTCTGTCCCTGCGACAATGCTACTTCCCAGAGCCTCGACCACCTTCTGAGGAGCTGCCCTGAGTTCACCGCATTCAGACACGTGCACGAACAAAACTGCCGATACCTTGGAGTGGATCCATTTAACCTGGTGGAACTTCTACCACACCAAGCGGGAATCCGATCCTTCTTTCGCTTGTCGGACTCGATCCTGAGGGTGCTTAAACAATACAACGCCAGTCAATGAGGCTTATTTTATATTATTTATACTTTTCATTTTTCATTTTATATTTTCCACGTTATTTTACTTGTACCCTAGGATTAAGCATCTAATTATATTGGGGGAAAAAAAAAAAAAAAAAAAAAAAAAAAAAAAAAAAAAAAAAAAAAAAAAAAAAAAAAAAAAAAAATATATATACATACATATAACATATTTATTATTAAAAAAAAAAAAAAAAAAAAAAAAAAAAATTCCTAACTTTAACAAATATTCCTTAACTTTATATTCCTTTATACTTATTATTTTTTGTCATTCTAATTAAAATAAATAATTTTAAGCCTAATTTTAAGTATCATCTCACATGAGAGAAAAATCTTACATAATTATTTTCTTACTTTTATATTCAGTAATACTTATCATACATTTGTCATCTTCTTTTTATAATTTGCTAGTCATTCTCATAATAATTTTAAGTCTAGTTTTAAGTATCATCTCACCCCCATTCATTCACCAGAGCCAATCAGTACGTGTCATCGCTGAGAGGAGGGCGGCCGCTGGGAATATGAAAAAACTGGCCCCACCCTTGTCATGGCTCTTCACCCCCATTAATCATTAATACATCACCATCATTCATTTGTGCTGGCTGTACTGCATGGGCGAGACCAACTGTATCAAATCGCAGGCCACCTCGCCCACCAGACAGGCATCACTTCATCAAAAAAGACTCCGGCCGGGACTACCCAAAAATTTTCTTTTTTGCACTAAATTTTGTATTGTATAATTCTCATTAAATCAACAACTCTATTTAATTTTTGCCGGAGCGTTCCCAACCTTACTCATCACACTCTTTGTACTCATTATGCCATCATGGAAGAAAAATTAAACCCTCATTGCGTCAAATTTATTTTGAAAAAAAAAAAACCTAACCTAACCTAACCTAACCTTTTTTTTTTTTTTTTTTTTTTTTAACGCTGGAAAATGCGTTTACGCACTGACCCCGCCGCCGAAATTCGGCAGCGGGAGTGTGGGACTCCCGGCGGTATTGAAATGCCGGGCTACCCACTAAAAACCAGCGGTGTCCACCTTCGTCGCCCGTGCCGGGGTCGCAGGAGTCCAAATTCGTCTGCAAACCCCGGCGGCGTGCCTCGTCAGGCCCTTTCTTTTAGGGGACAGCGCGCGGCGGACACCGCGCGCGCCTTCCCGGCAGATTTAGTGGACGGCCGACTTCCTCCTGTCGACCGCCCTCTGCGTGGCATTTACGGAGGAAGGCGGCGGTTGTGCGCCAGCCTCCGACGCCCGGTCCTTTTGCGGCGGAGGGGAAGGTCGGTAGTGTCCTCCCTCACCCGCTCTGCCGCCTCCTTCTGCGCCATCACCCGCTCGCAAAAGGCGAGGACGGCGTCCCAGCACCTCTCGCTGCCGGCCATGGCTGATATCACGGCCGGCAGCGAGAGGTCCGGTCCTACTACAGCTTGGAGCGCTCCGCGCTCCTCCGCCCAAGCCGGACACTCTTCCAGCGCGTGTTGCGCCGACTCGTCGGGACAGTTACGGCAGTGGTGACAAACGGGAGAGGGCTCCCTCCCGGCGATCCGACACAGGTACCCCCCGAAGCAACCGTGCCCCGAGAGGACCTGCGTGGCGCGGAAGGTTAGGACGCCATGCCGTCTGTCCAGCCACTGCCGGAGGACCGGCCGGACTGCCTCAATCGTCCGGTGCCCCGCACTCGGACTCTCGAGCCTCCTCACCCATTCCGCGATCGCGGCATCCCGCTCTCGCCTAAGGTGGTTTTCCAAACGTGGTGCTGGACTGAGGGTCCCGGACGCAAAACTACGACGCCGACAGTAAGCCGACGCCAGAGAGGCCGCGTCCAGGTCCCAGGGCAGGACTCCAGCCAGCACGCACGCTGCCTCGCCCGAGATAGTACGGTACCCCCGCACGACCCTGATCGCCATCACCCTCTGCGCGCGCCGCAGCAGGGCGATGTTTTCGCGGTCCAGGGCGTCGGACCAGACAGGAGCACCGTACATCGCCATCGCTCTCACTACGCCGGTGTAGAGCCGGCGGCAGCTCACCCCGGGTCCACCGATGTTCGGCAAAAGCCACGAGAGCGAGGCTCCCACCTTCAGCAAGCGCGGGACCAGCCGCGCGAAGTGTGCCCGGAACTTCCACCGGCCGTCGAGCACGAGACCCAAGTACGTCATCGTGCCCGACAGGTCGATGCGAGTGCCTCCCACGATCAGATGGGCGTCGTGGGGAGGCGCCCTCCTCGGGCCGTGACAGACCAAGCCCTCCGCCTTGTCAAGCGCGACGGTGAGGCCGAGGCACCGGATTCGCGCCACGACCTGCGCAACGCCAGCGGTCGCCAGCTCTACCGCTTCCCGATACGTCGGTCGGCGGGATAGCACCAGCGTGTCGTCGGCGTAACAGACGACGCTGACGCCGCGCAGCAGCGAACCACGCAACACCCAGTCGTACCCGATGTTCCACAGGAGTGGACCGAGCACCGACCCCTGCGGAACACCGCATACGACTTCCTTCCTTACCAACCCGGTCCTTCCGGGAAAGACCACCCACCTATCGGAGAGGTAGGCACCGACCACACGACGAAGGTAGGCTGGCACCCCGTGGTAGCGGAGCGCCTCCCTGATACAGCTCCAGGGCAACGTGTTGAAAGCGTTGGCGATGTCGAGTGACACCGCCACGACGACGTCGCCCTGGGCCACCGCTTCCTGCACCTGGGCCCGGACGCACAGGATGGCATCCACAGTGGAGCGACCACTGCGGAAGCCGAACTGCACATCCGAGAGGTCGGGTCCCCCACGCCCGAGGTGCGCCACCAGACGAGCGGCTACGACACGCTCGAAGAGCTTCGCGAGCTCGTCCAGGAGGACGATGGGGCGGTATGCCGACGGTGACCCCGCCGGCCGGCCTTCCTTCCCGATGAGGACTAGCCTGCCTGTCTTCCACCGCTGTGGAATTATGGCTTGAGCCAGACAGGCAGAGAATAGCCCTCGAATCCGTGGTGCCAGGTGTTGGTGCACAAGCACCCAAGCCCTCCCCGGAATGCCATCTGGGCCTGGAGCGACGCTCTTCTTGCGGAGCCGCGCGACTGCCTCCTCGAGTTCGGACTCGCCGACCTCCGGTGCCTCCTCTCCGACGTCTTCTCCGTCATCCTGTGGTGCCATCGACGGCGGCTGGTGCTCGGCCGGTGCCGTCGGGAACAGGGCCGCGACCACCTCACGGACCACTTCGGCGTCCAGGGTCTCCGTGAGTGGAGGAGCCCAGGGACGGAGCTTATTGCGTACCCGCTTATAGGGCATCCCCCAGGGGTCCCTATTCAGTCCGTCCAACATTTCCTCCCTGGCCGCGGCCTGCGACTCGCCAATGGCACGACGGAGGCTGGCTTTGGCTGCCGTGTAAAGGGCGTACAGCCGCTCGCCCTCCTCCTCGTGCCGTGTCCTGTCCTGCGAAGCGGGGGGCGATCTAAACATGCGCCTCCTACAGCGCGTGTACTGGCGTCGGACGGCCACGCACTCCCTGCGCAGCTGCGCTATCGCCTCCGACCACCAGTACACCTGAGCCCGCCGGGGGCGACCCCCCGACCGCGGCATGGCCGCGTCGCAGATGTCAGTCACCCTGGTCACCAGCCAGTCTGCCACCCTGTCCGGTGAACCGTCGACGCGTGGCTGACACGACGCCACTATCGCCGCTTCTTCAAATCGCTCCCGGTCGAGACGCTTCAGCTGCCATCGAGGACCCTCCCCCGCCGAGGCACGGCTGGAGCTTGGCGGCGCCGCTAGACGAGCGGAGATCTCGAAGCGGATGTAGCGGTGATCCGAGAGTGTCTCCACGTCGTCCAGCACTCGCCAGTCCCGAACGCGGCGTGCAAGGCCGGGGCTCGCAAACGATACGTCCACGATCGAGCCGCCCGACCTGCGCACGCACGTGTTTGCCGTCCCGCGATTGAGGACAGTCAAATTGGTGGCAGCCACCCACTCCTCGAGGATCGCCCCCCGCGCATCCGTCGCTGGACACCCCCACAACCTGGACTTGGCGTTTAGGTCCCCGAGCACGAGCACCTCCGCGGGATGAAATCTATTCACAACCACTTCGACCCGTTCGAGAAACGCCTCGAAGTCGGCGACCGGCTTGTTCGGGGAGAAGTATACTCCCACGACAGCCATCCCCCCCAGCAGTGCCGCAACGAAACCCGAACCCTTCACAATACCCGTAAAGGGTGGGGCACCTGCGGCGACCTGGGTCACGATGGCCACCACCCCATCGCGATCACTGATCCAGTCGTCCCTCGGCGGGACGGAGTAGGGCTCGGCCACCACTGCCACTTGCACGGACCACTGTACCAGGCTCTGGACAAAGAGATCTTGAGCCCTGGCACAGTGGTTCAGGTTGGCTTGCAGTATCTTAGTGTCCATTATTAAGTTTGTATAGACTCCGATTCCATCCCGTCTCTGTTGGCTGGCGGTGCAGGGGGCTCTGGCCCAAATGTCACCATCTTTCTCCCTTTTGCGCCTGACTTTTTCCGGGGGCACGCAATGACGTTGTGCCTCGCTGGTAGGTTGGCAGCTTCGCACACTGGGCAGTTAGCCTCGGCCGTACATTGCCGGCGCGTGTGTCCCTCTTTACCGCAGCGGTAGCACTGTCCGCTGCGGTCCACGCCCTTGTCGCATTTCACTGCCACGTGGCCAACTTCGTGGCAGCGATAACACTGCCTCGGTCTCTGCTTCAGAAGCGTGACCTGAGCCGACACCAAACCCACGAGAAGGCGGCGACCATCGACCACCTTCTTGGCCGCCTCGACCGGGCAGCGAACCCAAGCCGTGCCGATGCCAGTGTAATTTTGGCGTATGTCGCCAACTTTGACAGCATCCGGGGTACATCCCCCCGCCTTGGCGATTACACCAGCCAGCTCGACAGGCGTGACGGAGTCGTCCAGCCCGGCGATCCGCAGGTCGGCACACTTCACCGGCCTGGTGACTGCCACTCCATCACCGACCACCTCTCTGATTCGACGGGCCAGTGACTCCGCCTTGTCGTCGTTGCCAGTGCCGGGCAGCTCTAGTATGCGCGCCCCTGTTTGGGAGATCTTAAAGCGGGTCTCAACGCCCATCTCCGTGATAACGCCATCGGCCTTAATGGCGCTCAAGACCTCGGCGTATGACTTTTGGCTGTCCGGCAGCAGCGATAGTTGCACCGCCGCTGATTTGGGCAGTCGCAACTTCGGGGTTTTTCCCTTTTTGACCGGCTGCTGTTTTCCTTGGGCCTGGTCCTTCTTTCCAGACTTCTTCTTCCCCTTCCTAGCCACCACGTTCCAGCCCTCTGACGGAGCGCCAGGAGCAGGCAGTGGGGAGTGGGGTTCGAGAGGCGCAACCGCTTGATTAAGCGCGCCCGTCTTCTTCTTCTTCTTTTTCTTTTTTTTCGTCTTTCCACCCTTCGGGCCTGGATTCGCTGGCGGGGTCAGCGTGGTGACCTTGGGTTCCGCCGCTTTAGCCCGCTTGCTGTCGGCAGTCAGAAGAGGAGGAAGCGTCTTCACAGGGGGCAAACGCTCTTCTATTACCGCAAGCCTTGCGTCCATCCGCTGAATCGACGCTTTCAGCTCCTGAAGTGGCCCTCCATCTTCCCGTGCCGACATCTGCGGGGGGCTAGATATGTGTGCGGAAAGTGTTCTCTTTTTAAATTCCGCGAACTCTGTTCGGAGAATATCAATCCGTTTCTCCAGGCGAGCGTTTTCCACCTGGAGCTTAACCACCTCTTCGGACGGTGTTCTTCCGAGTATGATCTCCGTAACGGCTTTAATGGAGGCAGCCGAATCTTTGAGGGCACGCACGAAGTTACCCTTTAGGTTTTTTGACTTCGTGGCTACCTCCAATATTACTTCTAGGTCCTGACTTAGTTGTTTATGGAGAGCGACTGACGTGCGGCTGTCCCCTGTGTCTAGTCCCAAGGCCTGTCTGCTTGACTCTGATGCTTGCATCTTAGCCTCAATACTCGCCGCAAGGAGGTCCTCCTCTTCCTTTCTTGCAGCTAATCCCCTACGTTTTGCTCTTGTGAGCACGCCGACGTCGGTGCTGCTGGTTTCGCCGCCCTTCCCGGGCATCGCGTCGACACCCGTTGCGGGTGAGTCACAGATTCGGTGTTCGCCCCCCCCAGATTCGGTGGGGCAGCTCGCCGTAGCGAGGAGGGATTCTCCGACGCTGGAGGCGCCGGTACCCTCCTGGGGTAATCTAATATTTAGCACTGAATCCATGATTAAGGCTGTATCACAGCTTAGATTTTTAATCGAGGTTTACTCCCCTAGGCCGTGCGGCTGACAAGCCGCTCAAGGTGCGCCCACACCTGCTGGTTTGGTCCGCGGGAGTCCGAAGACCCCTGCCACCCACAACAGAGTGAGTGACGTTCCCCTATCCGCCACCCGGGGACGCGCCCAGTAGGAGACCAGCAACTCCTCCCCTAGCACCTAGCAGGGGGTCTGGGAACCTAACCTTTTTTTTTTTTTTTTTTGTTATCGCTGGTAAAATGCGTTTACGCACTGACCCCGCCGCCCGTAGACGACGGGAGTGTGGGACTCCCGGTGCTAGACAGAACGCGCCAGACTACCCACTAAAAACCAGCGGTGCCCTCATCGTCATGCTGGGGCGCCACAGGAACGCTTTCGCAGTCAACTATGACGCCTCGACGGTAGGCCCACCTCTGTGGGCCGCCTTCACTTATAGAGCGCTCGCGGGCACCGTGAGCGCTCTATTACCCCGGGGGCGAGTGGGAGAATGTGGTGCCCTCTCCCACTCTATTGCGGAGGGTGGAGGAGTGCGTATTGACGTCTCCTCCTCCCCGGTCGTCTACTGCGGAGCGAGTCAGCGTGTGCGGCTGCTTCCCGCTCTCGCTCCGTGGACTCCTTCAGTGCCACGACCTCCTCACAGTATGAGGCCACGGCCGACCAGCACCTCTCGCTGCCAAGCATGCAGCGGACCACACTCGGCAGCGAGAGGTCTCCGCCTATTACTGCCACCAGGGCCCTGCGCTGGGGTTCCCAAGCGGCGCATTCCTCCAGGGTGTGACGCGCCGAATCGACTGGCGCGCCACACTCGTGGCAAGCAGGGGTGGCTTCTCGCCTTGCGATTTTGTGCAGGTACTTACCGAAGCAGCCGTGCCCGGTAAGCACCTGCGACAGCCGAAACGTAAGCACCCCGTGCCGCCTGTTAACCCAGCGACGTAGGTGCGGACGAATGGCATCCACCGTCACTGAGCCCGCCGTTGGGGCTGGGAACCTAACCTAACCTAACCTAACCTAACCTAACCTAACCTAACCTAACCTAACCTAACCTAACCTAACCCAACCTTACTCATCATACTCTTTGTACTCATTATGCCATCATGAAAGAAAAATTAAACACTCATTGCGTCAAATTTATTTAAAAAAAAAAAAACCTAACCTAACCTAACCTAACCTTTTTTTTTTTTTTTTTTTTTTTACGCTGGAAAATGCATTTACGCACTGACCCCGCCGCCGAGCTCGGCAGCGGGAGTGTGGGACTCCCGGCGGTAGAATGCCGGACTACCCACTAAAAACCAGCGGTGTCCACCTTCGTCGCCCGTGCCGGGGTCGCAGGAGTCCAAATTCGTCTGCAAACCCCGGCGGCGTGCCTCGTCAGGCCCTTTCCTTTAGGGGACAGCGCGCGGCGGACACCGCGCGCGCCTTCCCGGCAGATTTAGTGGGCGGCCGACTTCCTCCTGTCGACCGCCCTCTGCGTGGCATTTACGGAGGAAGGCGGCGATCATGCGCCAGCCTCCGACGCCCGGTCCTTTTGCGGCGGAGGGGGAGGTCGGTAGTGTCCTCCCTCACCCGCTCCGCTGCCTCCTTCTGCGCCATCACCCGCTCGCAAAAGGCGAGGACGGCGTCCCAGCACCTCTCGCTGCCGGCCATGGCTGATATCACGGCCGGCAGCGAGAGGTCCGGTCCTACTACAGCTTGGAGCGCTCCGCGCTCCTCCACCCAAGCCGGACACTCTTCAAGCGCGTGTTGCGCCGACTCGTCAGGACAGTTCCGGCAGTGGTGACAAACGGGAGAGGGCTCCCTCCCGGCGACCCGACACAGGTACCCCCCGAAGCAACCGTGCCCCGAGAGGACCTGCGTGGCGCGGAAGGTTAGGACGCCATGTCGTCTGTCCAGCCACTGCCGGAGGACCGGCCGGACCGCCTCAATCGTCCGGTGCCCCGCACTCGGACTCTCGAGCCACCTTTCCCATTCCGCGATCGCGGCATCCCGCTCTCGCCTAAGGTGGTATTCCAGACGTGATGCCGGACTGAGGGTCCCGGACGCCAAACTCCGACGCCGGCGGTAAGCCGACGCCAGAGAGGCCGCGTCCAGGTCCCAGGGCAGGACTCCAGCCAGCACGCACGCTGCCTCACCCGAGATGGTACGGTACCCCCGCACGACCCTGATCGCCATCACCCTCTGCGCGCGCCGCAGCAGGGCGATGTTTTCGCGGTCCAGGGCGCCAGACCAGACGGGAGCACCGTACATCGCCATCGCTCTCACTACGCCGGTGTAGAGCCGGCGGCAGCTCACCCCGGGTCCACCGATGTTCGGCAAAAGCCACGAGAGCGAGGCTCCCACCTTCAGCAAGCGCGGGACCAGCCGCGCGAAGTGTGCCCGAAACTTCCACCGGCCGTCGAGCACGAGACCCAGGTACGTCATCGTGCCCGACAGGCCGATGCGAGTGCCTCCCACGATCAGATGGGCGTCGTGGGGAGGCGCCCTCCTCGGGCCGTGAAAGGCTACACCCTTCGCCTTGTCCAGCGCGACGGTGAGGCCGAGGCGCCGGATTCGCGCCACGACTTGCGCGACGCCAGCGGTCGCCAGCACCACCGCCTCCCGATACGTTGGTCGGCGGGAAAGCACCAGCGTGTCGTCGGCGTAACAGACGACGCTGACGCCGCGCAGCAGCGAGCCACGCAACACCCAGTCGTACCCGATGTTCCACAGGAGTGGACCGAGCACCGACCCCTGCGGAACACCGCATACGACTTCCTTCCTTATCATCCCGGTCCTTCCGGGGAAGACCACCCACCTATCGGAGAGGTAGGCACCGACCACACGACGAAGGTAGGTTGGCACCCCGTGGTAGCGGAGCGCCTCCCTAATACAGCTCCAAGGCAACGTGTTGAAAGCGTTGGCGATGTCGAGAGACACCGCCACGACGACGTTGCCCTGGGCCACCGCTTCCTGTACCTGGGCCCGGACGCACAGGATGGCATCCACAGTGGAGCGACCACTGCGGAAGCCGAACTGCACGTCCGAGAGGTCGGGTCCCCCACGCCCGAGGTGCGCCACCAAACGCGCGGCTACAACACGCTCGAAGAGCTTTGCGAGCTCGTCCAGGAGGACGATGGGGCGGTACGCCGACGGCGACTCCGCCGGCCGGCCTTCTTTCCCGATGAGGACTAGCCTGCCTGTCTTCCACTGCTGTGGAATTATGGCTTGAGCCAGACAGGCAGAGAATAGCCCTCGAATCCGTGGTGCCAGGTGTTGGTGTACCAGCACCCACGCCCTACCCGGAATGCCGTCCGGGCCTGGAGCGACGTTCTTCTTGCGAAGCCGCGCGACTGCCTCTGTTACGGTTATATCTGGTATTGGTTTATTAAAAGTAGTGGAAGCGGATTTAATCTTCAGATATTAGTCAACCGAACTTATAGCTGCGTGGCGCAGCGTTGAACGTAAAACTAACTATTTACCTTGCTTCTAAAGATGCGTTGTTCTCTGGCCGAGACCTGTGATCAACCTAATTAATACCGCTTAATTTTGGCCAAAACTATTAGATACTAATTAGGTATCACTTATCTGGTCGGCGACACGCCGGGATGACCGCTGCAAGATGTCCTCGACGGCGTGGTACACAGTTCACATACACTTTGAACTTATGGTTCAATTTATATTTACATAAATGAGTATTCAATATCAAATGCGAACGCGCAACGCGATACAAGAGGCAAAATCAACTTATAATCAATATTAATACATATCGAGCCGGCGCCCACGCGCGCTACCAAACCGGCGAACCCACCAATAGCACTGTCAACTGTCAAAACTCAACAGGAAATAGTATTGCCATACGCAACATAGATTATATAGAACAGTTGGGTGTTGACAGTTAATTACAAACTATTTGGTTCATAACATCTACCCGCCTCGGCCAGGACTTTCCTGGCCGCTAACTAACTGGTAGTCATGACAATGTTGCTACCGCTCTACTTTAAATAATTATTTGTGCCCTTGAAGTTGGTGCCGCGATCAGAACGAATCAAGGACGGTAGTCCTCGTCGTGACACAAACCTATTCACGTAGCGACAAAAGCCTCTGTCGAAAGAGCTGAAACGAGTTCTAAATGGACCACCTTGGTGGACAGACAGACGAAGACGCTAGTTCAAGGACACTCCCGAAGTGGACTGCGCAGAACCATTGAATACCGTGCGCAGCTTGCCACTAGATGGCTTTATTACCGCATGATGCGGGACGAAAAAATGCTCCATCGAGCGCCAGTCAATTTTTGACACAGACATGTGTCCCAATTCCTCATACTCCCGCATGAAGTCGATGTACTTCTCCCTGAGTAGAGGGTCCCTGCTCATGCGACGCTCCATTGCCAAAATACGCTTCTCTGCAGTAGGCCGTGATAGACCTAGAGGCAGCCGTACGGCGAGAAATTGCAATCTTGTCATGATCCGGCCAGAACGGAGGTAAGTGGTGTTGTTCTAGTAGAACGTTCACACTCCTCATGTTCCGGATCAGAGCGGGGCGCTTGTGGTGGCTCTTCCACCTCCCAGAATCTCTGCAGCTCAGAGAGGGCGGAGCCTACCATCAAGGCCGTTCCAGTGTCGGCAGGGGGGGAAGTCGTCAAGACTGGACCCATCATAGCGAACCCGAATATGGTCCGAAGGGCCACTAAGCCACCTGGCTGTAAAACACGATCCTTACCGAGTAATATCTTACCTAGTACGTCGGCACCAAGCAACAAGTCGGCCGTGCCAGGTAGGTCGAACTTAGGGTCAGCCAAGTTCAGATACGCGGTTAACTTTACCGCGTCCGCAGACAATCTAACTTGCGGGTGGCTGCCCAAGATATTCTCCATCACTATGGCCGATGAACCCAACATCGGCTGTGGAGAGTTGGAGGGGGAAAATTCAAACCAAACGCTACCCTCAACTGTGAACACAGGGGGGTTGCCTACACCCCTTATTACATCTGAATGCCTTTTAAGATTAAGGCCAGTTTGCCCCACCAACCAAGACGAAGCTATGCACCCTTGCGAGCCTGTGTCTACTATAGCTCGGACTACAACCGAGGCGCCCGTCCGTCCCCAGACCCTAACACATGCCGTGGGCAAGAGAACGGTCTCTAAGGGGGGAGGTGCATAGCGGGGGCAGACGCCAACGTCCTAACGTTGGCGTGGCGGCGATCGAACGCCGCTTTCCCCTGTCGGTGCGTCAAAATGAGGTAGAGGTCTAAACCCTACCTCTTCTCGGTGGCGACTGCCACGGGCCATCGCTGGCGGTTCGTAGCGCTGGGAGCGTCCATACCGAAGATTCCGCGGCTGTAAGCGGGGACGCTCGGCCAGAGGAGGGGACGGCAAACGTGCCGGACGTGCATCACGGTAGTCGTGGTAGACCACCGGAGGTGACCGTGATTGGCCACGCGAGCGAAGTGGGGGCGAGCCGCACACAGGGGTGCGGGGTTGAACCCGAGGTCCGCTATCATACCCGCCCGTGGGGCTGCGCATCGACCCCTGTCGGTGCTCAGTGGCAGCACACTCTACGCGGCGGGGGGGAGGTGAGCCTGACTCCGAGGTGCGGAGCTGTTCCCGACGCTCACTCACATACCCGCCCGAGGGCGACCCCGGGTGGTCGCGGCGGGCATTCGCGTTGGCACAGAGCACCCTCAGGTGCTGGCCTCCACAGTTGGGACACGGGTGCGTGTCAGGGCAGTCGCGGTTAAGGTGGTTCCCCAGGCAAGAGAAGCACCAGCGTCGAGCCTTTACAATCCGCCTACGAGCAGCCACGTGCAGCGCTGCGAAATCCGGGCACTTCGCAGTTCGGTGCCCCTGAGACCCACAATAGCGGCAGTCCGAGCGCGGAACCTGAGCGACAGCAAAGGTAGGGGGCGCTCTTCTCGCTGGCGCAGTTTGGGCGGTGCGCCGCTGGTTCGAAGATCCAGAACTCGACGACGTCACTGGAGTATCGGCGACCATAACGTCGCCAACGCGACACTCTTCCTCGAGGAAGGTCAGGAGCTGTTCGAAGGTAGGGAGAGAGGCCTCATCCCTAGCGTGCCCCTGTTCGAAGCGTGCCCTCAAGGAGACCGGCAATCTCTTAAGCACGATGCGCACCAACAAATACGACCACTGGTCGACCGGCAGGCCTAAGCGGCTAAGAGCATTAGTGGCCAAAACGAGGGGGTTGAGCAGCTTGGTCCTCAACTGGGCGGTATTGCTCACGGCAGGGATGTCCATAATCTGGTCAATATGAGCATCGGCCAAGCAGCGCTGGTTCTGGTAGCGCTTGGCGAGTAATGACCGCGCAACTGGATAGCTTCCGTCACCTATCGGAAGGTGCTGCACCAGTCCCCTGGCCTCTCCATCCAGCACTGAGAGCAGGTAGGCCAGCTTTTGTGAAGGGCTCAAATCATCCCTCGAATCTACGAGGCTTTCGAACAAGCCTATGAAGCCCATCCAGGCATCGAATCGACCATCGAAGCGTGGGAGGTCGAGGTTAGGCAATCGGGTTAAAAGACCCACAGGGGTCTTCATGGTAGGCCTATCAGGCGGTGCTCCGGCACGCGAGGCTGAAACTTCCCGCGCGCGTTGAGCGATGGCATCGGCGAGGTCCAAAATTTGGGTGTAATCCGCGTGTACTTGCTCCCTTCTCTCCTTTGGAAACGACTCCATTGGCACGTCGTCCTGATGTAGAAGGAAGCGCTGGTACAAGGTCTCCACCTGTTGGAGACGAGCCGGGGATTTCTCATACCTGTCTAGCAAGGCCTCGGTGCGATCCTCTCTATCCACCAAAGCGGCCGCTGAGCTGAACCATCTCAATTGAAGTGCGAGTCCAGAACATGATTCACGAACCATAGCGACAGCGGTCGAAGCCATCTTCAAGAGCACAATTACAACAACGAGAAAATGAAATTAATTTCCCACGAAACTACAGTTAATACTGAGTTAAAATCAAATATCAAATCTTAAGTAACTTAAATAATAATATAAGAAAAAATTAAAACTAAGTTTTTAAATCTAATATTCCGTTAGCTAAATTTATACAACGAACACAACTTTACTCAAAATCAATAAATTTAGTTACAAATACACATTTGCACAAGCAATTGCAACAGCTATTTCAAATCTTATATTAACAACAAGGCATCTATAACAAATTAACCTTTAATAAGTATAAGCAAATATATATAGAACAAAAAAAAATCAAACGTTCACCAAACAAACAAAATATGTATTTATTACTAATCAGCTGTTGAACAAAATACAAACAAACAACTACTATTCAAGAAAGCTACAAAATGTGTAGGTTTATGCAAACGAGAACAACATAAATTATTAACTTGAAATATGTTTTCTTTTTATTTAAATACAATATGAACTGTTTATTTTTATCTTTAACCAACAACATTCAAGAAAAGCAAATAATATGTAGATTTATGTAAAGGAAAAACAACAATAACTTTTAACTTTCAAAATATTTTTCCCTTTACTTTTAAGTGACAAAATGTTTAAATGCAAGAATACAACAAAACCTAAACATTTTATTTTTATTTACTTTTAACTACAAATGTTTAAATGTAAGGCAAATGTTTTAATACAACAAGAATCCACACAGGTAACTTTAATTCTAAACAAATTTTTAAGTCCTATGTTCAATTACAAAAAATAATTATGAAACATAACCTAGTTATGATTTATTTAAAAGTATTCTAAATACTAATACTATACCTTTGAACAAATTTATTAAACTTGAACACAGTTATAAATGTTTTTTTTTTAATGCAAAATTATTATTTTCGACGTATATAACTTGACAAAACTTGGCAATTATCCAAGATCATTAACATATAGAACAAACAAATTATATTAATTTTCAGTGACAAAACAAAATGGCTACCTAAGCTAGTCTAACTACGTGGATTTACGATCATGTTACAACAAATTATGAACCACGCTCTTGATACCAAATTATGTTACGGTTATATCTGGTATTGGTTTATTAAAAGTAGTGGAAGCGGATTTAATCTTCAGATATTAGTCAACCGAACTTATAGCTGCGTGGCGCAGCGTTGAACGTAAAACTAACTATTTACCTTGCTTCTAAAGATGCGTTGTTCTCTGGCCGAGACCTGTGATCAACCTAATTAATACCGCTTAATTTTGGCCAAAACTATTAGATACTAATTAGGTATCACTTATCTGGTCGGCGACACGCCGGGATGACCGCTGCAAGATGTCCTCGACGGCGTGGTACACAGTTCACATACACTTTGAACTTATGGTTCAATTTATATTTACATAAATGAGTATTCAATATCAAATGCGAACGCGCAACGCGATACAAGAGGCAAAATCAACTTATAATCAATATTAATACATATCGAGCCGGCGCCCACGCGCGCTACCAAACCGGCGAACCCACCAATAGCACTGTCAACTGTCAAAACTCAACAGGAAATAGTATTGCCATACGCAACATAGATTATATAGAACAGTTGGGTGTTGACAGTTAATTACAAACTATTTGGTTCATAACAGCCTCCTCGAGTTCGGACTCGCCGACCTCCGGTGCCTCCTCTCCGACGTCTTCTCCGTCATCCTGCGGTGCCATCGACGGTGACTGGTGCTCGGACGGCGCGGTCGGGAACAGGGTCGCGACCACCTCACGGACCACTTCGGCGTCCAGGGTCTCCGTGAGTGGAGGAGCCCAGGGACGGAGCTTGTTGCGTACCCGCTTGTAGGGCATTCCCCAGGGGTCGCTATTCAGTCCGTCCAACATTTCCTCCCTGGCCGCGGCCTGCGACTCGCCAATGGCACGACGGAGGCTGGCTTTGGCTGCCGTGTAAAGGGCGTACAGCCGCTCGCCCTCCTCCTCGTGCCGTGTCCTGTCCTGCGAGCTAAGGGGCGATCGAAATATGCGCCTCCTGCAGCGTGTGTACTGGCGTCTAGCAGCCACGCACTCCCTGCGCAGCTGCGCTATCGCCTCCGACCACCAGTACACCTGAGCCCGCCGAGGGCGACCCCCCGACCGCGGCATGGCCGCGTCGCAGATGTCAGTCATCCTGGTCACCAGCCAGTCTGCCACCCTGTCCGGTGAACCGTCAACGCGTGGCTGACACGACGCCACTATCGCCGCTTCTTCGAGTCGCTCCCGGTCGAGACAACCTTTTTTTTTTTTTTTTTTTTTTTTTTTTTTTTTTTTTTTTTTTTTTTTTTTTTTTTTTTTTTTTTTTAACGTGGGGAAAATCCATCATGGATACCCTCCGGCGCGGGGGCACCAAAGGGTTATGTCAGACTCCTACTGACTAAAAACCATCCACGTGTGAGCAGACATCCGCCTAAGTGGGGCGAGATGGGGTCGCTTTAGCAGTCTCCACCCCGCCCCGGCGGTAGGCCCGGACGTCAGAACGTCCGGGCCCCGGCACAAAGTTGGGGTGGCCTCGCTCACAACAAGGCCACCCCGCAGACCTGTGGGGTCACGTCGTCCGGCCGGCCGAAGTCCCCCGACTATCGGCCGGCGACCCCACTATTACGAGGGGGGGAGGAAGTGGGCAAACCGCCTCCTCCTTGCCCCCGTACGTCTGCGCCGGAGCGGGTCAGCGGAGGCGTCACTCTCCCTGGCCCGCTCCGCGGTCTCCTTCTGCGTCATTACCTCTTCGCAGAAGGATACCGCCGCCTGCCACGATCTCTCACTGTCGAGCATGGCTTTTACGACGCTCGGCAGCGAGAGATCCAGCCCGATTAGCGCCGAAAGCGCGCGCCGCTGTGATTCCCACGCGGCGCACACCTCCAGCGTGTGGAGCGCCGTATCCTCTGGCGCCCCACACTCATGGCAGGCTGGAGTCGCCTCCCGTCTCGCGATTTGGTGCAGATACTTACCGAAGCATCCGTGTCCGGAAAGCACCTGCACCAAACGAAAGGTCAGCGGGCCGAACCGCCGCTTCACCCACTTCTGAAGGACCGGCCTGACCGCGTCCACCGTCCACTGCCCGGGGACCGGCGGGGCCAGGTCCTCCGTCCACCGCCGCAACAGGGTGTCCTGCGCCTGCCTCCGCATGCGTGCGACCTCCTCCCACGTCGGGGGCTCCCCCCGGGATCTCCTCGCCGCCACGAAATGATACGTTTCGGCGAGGATCTCCGCCTGCAATTCCCAGGGGGGATCGCCAGCCAGCACGCACGCCGCCGTCCAGGACACCGTCCGGTAACCGCGTATCGCCCTCGTCGCGATGACCCGCTGCGGCCGTCGCAGCAGGGTCTTGTTGGCGCGACCGAGGGCGTCCGCCCAGACGGGCGCCCCGTACATGGCCATACTCCGGATGACCCCAGAGTACAGCCGACGGCAGTTGGCGTTTGGACCACCCACGTTCGGCAGCAGCCTTCCGAGTGAGGCGGCAGCTCTGACGACTCTCGGGGCCAGCTGGGCAAAGTGAGCCCCGAAAGCCCACCTCCCGTCCAGGGTGAGGCCCAGGTACCTCATCTGGGTCCCCACACGGACCGGGACCCCGTCCAGAGTTACCCGCGTACCTGGAGGGGGTCCCCCCCGAGGCCCATGAAACAGTAGGGCCTCGGTCTTCGTCAGGGCGACTTCCAGCCCCAGGGCCCGTATACGGCCGACCACGAGAGTCGCGCCGGCCGTGGCCGACCGCATCACCTCCGCAAGGTCCCTTCCTTTGGCCACGACTAGGGTGTCGTCGGCGTAACACGAGACCCGCACGCTTGCGGGCAGCGTGCCCCGAAGCACCCAGTCGTAGCCGATGTTCCACAGGAGCGGTCCAAGCACTGACCCCTGCGGAACTCCGCACGAGACGCGACGTCGCCTCAGACCGTCGCGCCCCGCCACCAGGACCTCGCGACCCTGGAGGTAGTCGCCCAACAGCCTCCGCAGATACAGGGGCACACGGTGGTGGCGAAGCGCCTCCTGTATTGTCGCGTGCGGGAGGCTGTTGAAGGCGTTGGCGATGTCCAGTGAGACAGCCAACGCCTTTTCCCCTTCGCGGACAGCCGCCTGCGTCCAACTTTTAAGCCAGAGCAGGGCATCTAATGTGGATCGCCCCACTCTGAACCCGTACTGGGCCTCGGACAGGCCGGGCCCAGTTCCCTCCAGGTGCCGAATGACACGGGAGGCCACGACACTCTCCAGGAGTTTACCCGTGTCATCCAGCAGGACGATGGGCCTGTAGGCGGAGGGCGAGTCGACGGGTCGCCCCTCCTTCCGCAACAGGCACAGTCGCCCTTCCTTCCACGGCTTCGGGAATCGTCCAGACGCGAGGCAAGCGCTGAACAACTCCCGAAGCCGGTCACCCATCTCCTGGAGGGCGATTCCCAGCACCCGGCCCGGGATACCATCCGGGCCGGGCGCCGTACTCTTTCCACGCAGGCGGCGGACCGCGACCTCCATTTCCGCCTCCGACACAGGCGGGATGGAGGCCTCGTCTAGCTCTTCGACGAGAGGGGAAGTGATCATCGACGGAGGGGTGTGGTTGGGGTCTCTTGCGGGGAAGAGCCCATCCAGCACCCTGTCCAGGACCGCGGCATCCAACGACTCGGCGACCGGGGGCGTCTGGTGCCGGAAGTTTTTCCGGGCAGCCTTGTACGGACGCCCCCACGGATCCCTGTCGAGGCTTGCCAGGGCTTCGCCGTAGGCCTGCGACTTGGCCCTGACGATAGCCAGCTGTAGTTCGCGCTTGGCGGCACGGTATGCCTCGTACAGCCGGCGCTCGACCTCCAACTCCACGGCCGGCATCTGCTCGTCTGTCCGGCCGTGGCGTCGCCTCCTACAGCGTCCGTAGGGTCGCCGAGCCCTTATACAGGCGGCTCGGAGATCCGCAATCTCTGAGCTCCACCAATAGACCCCGCGGCGTTCGGGGCGGTGCCGGGACCGCGGCATAGCCGCGTCGCACACGGCCGTAACCGCGTCGCGGAAGTCGTCCGCCGCAATGTCTACCTCCGGATTCGTAGGAGCGGCGAACCACGACGCCGCCTCCCTCGCCATATCCGCATCGAGTCGGCTGGCGGCCCAGCGCGGAAATTGCGACGCGGCGTGCCGAGGCGCACCTCGGCTGTGGGAGGTGGAAACCTCGAACCTCACGTACTTGTGGTCCGAGAGAGTCTCGACCTCCGACAGCACCCTCCAAACTCGCACACGTGCGGCGACGGACGGGGAGGCGAACGATACGTCCACCACGGACCCCCCGTTATGTCGTACGCACGTGTGAGCCGACCCCGTGTTGAGGAGGGTCAGTCCTGCGGTAACCGCCCACTCCCTGACTACTTCCCCACGAGAGTCAGTGGAGGGGTTGCCCCAGTCCCGGGCTTTGGCGTTCAGGTCGCCGAGGAGGACGACCTGACGTGGCGCCTGTCTTCCAACCGCAGCGGCCAGGAGGTCTACGAAGACCTCAAGCTCCGCTACAGTTTTGTTGGGGGAGAAGTATGCGCCAACCACCGCATACTCTTCCCACTTGGCTACCACATACCCGGGCCCCTTCTCTTCGACTGAGAGGGGGGGGCTGCCGCCTCCGGATCGAACCACGATGGCAACGGAGCCGTCAAGGTCCGCAGCCCAACAAGGGTGTGAGCTGGGAACGTAATACGGCTCCGCCGCCACCGCCACATCTATGCGCCACTGCGCCAGGGACTGCATGAGCAGGTCTTGGGCCCGGGCGCAGTGGTTGAGGTTCGCCTGAAGGAAGTTGTGATGTCCTACGTTCATGTTAATCGGACATCACAACCTCCACGTCCGCCGGCAAGGGGACGACTTCTGCAGTTTTACTTGAAACCGCTGGGGTGGCCCGGGTCCCAGCGATTTTTCCTTTCTGCATCGCAGGCTTGCATCTGCGGCCTCCCATCGTGTGGCCGGAGGGCCTGCCGCTCTCCGCGCATACCGCACAACGCGGAGTGGCCTCTTCGCAGGCGGCCGCCTTGTGGCCCGCGCGTCCACAACGGAAGCAGAGCTCCCCCCTGTCTACGGACGCCGGGCACTGAGGGCGCGTGTGGCCCAGCCCCATGCACCGGTAGCAGCGCATGGGCCTCGCCTCCAGGGCCACCACGCGCGCCGAGCTCCACCCGATTAATATCCTGCCCTTCTCGGTCAGCACTTTCGCTGCCGAAAGTGGGCAGGAGACCAGGACGGACCCCGTACCTGCGAAGCCGGAGCGGATCCCCCCAGCCCTCACAAGGGCGACGTCGCATCCCGCTGCCTTGGCGACCACCGCTGCCACTCCCTCCGTGGTGGCCGTCTCGTCCAGGCCCGAAATCCGCAAGTCCGCTGTTTTCACGGGCCTGACGATGCTCGCCACCCCAGACAGGGCTCCGCGAAGCGACTCCGCCAGCCTGTCCGCCTTCGCGACCCTATCGGAGCCAGGGATCTCCCACATCCTAGCTCCCGTCGCCGTTTGGCGGAAGCGGATCCGGTCGATTCCCAGCTCCTCGATATTAATTTTGTCCCTGGCCGTTTGAAGGACGGAAGAATATGTCTCCCCCTTTTCCGCGGCGTCCGGCTGCAGCGACAGGATAACTGCCGCGGTCCTGGGAGCCTTCAGCTTCCGCTTTGCTGAAGGCTTCGCAGTTTGCTTCCCGGCCTCTTTGGCGGCCGGCCTTTCAGTTGAATTGGCCGTCGGGCCCGCGGTCACTGAAGGCTTAACCGCGGGTGCAGGTGTAGAGGCGGGGGTGGAGGACTTCTCCTTCCCCCTGCCCTTCCCCTTGCCCTTCCCCTTGCCCTTCCCCTTCTTCACCACGGTCACCCAGGTCTCCTCCCGGGCGGTTGTAGACGGGCCTGCCGTCTCGGAGTGTTTAGAAGCAGGTGGTGGCACGGTGGACACCGAGCCCTCCCTCATTCGCTGGCGAGCCGACGGGACCTGCAACAGCTTTTTTTCCAGTTCTGCCATGCGGGTGTCAATTAGGCTGGTCAATAAGGGCCTGAGTTGTTCGACTATGTCCACCCCCGAAAGTGTCGAGAGTGGACCGGCGACCGAGGCAGTGGCATTGGCGGCGGCAACGGTGGCCGCAGCTGCCTCCGTCTTAGCCTCGTTGAAGCCGCGCCGCAACGACTTCACTTCAACCCTCAGGGCCTCGTTGTCCATTTTGACGCGGTTCAACTCAACTCTAAGCTGCCGTGTTTCGTTGCTCTCCGTTCGGCTCGCCAACGTGTCCACTACCTCCCTTAGGGACATCGCCGACTTTTTAAGGCGAGCTATAAAACCACCCTTTAGGTTCCCGGACCTCCGGGCAACCTCAAGGATGTCGGCGACTCCCTCGCCCCCGCGTGCCCTCAGTTCTTGCGCGTTGAGCGCGCACATGTCCTCGTCAATCAACGAGCCAAAATCGGACTCGTTGTCCGTTGACATATCAGTCCGGGTAGGCTGTACGGGCGCAGGCTTGAGGAACTTGTCGCGGGACGGGCCCGCCGTGGTTCCTCTAGACTTCCCTCTTCGCGCTGTGGTTATTTTGGTTAGCGCTAAACCCTCGCTCTCCGCGTCTGAGTAGATGCGCCCAGACGCGAAGGACGAGGGCGTAGGACGCTTGTTCTTCTTCTTCTTCTTCTTGCCATCCGAGGACCGCAAGCCGACTTCAGGGGTCGTCGCTTCGTCGTCCACAGGCAGCGCTGCGAAGCGGTTCCCGTCGCTTTGGCCCTGAGAAGGGCCTTTGTCCTTTCGTAAGAATCTTCCCTTGCTGTCCCGCGAGGGAAGACCAGCCCCCGAGCGCGCCGGCCCGTTTGAGCCAACGCTCCGAAAGCTGTAATCGGAGTCCGAGTTCGTAGCCGTGGTCGTTTCTCCGCCCTTCGCGGGCACCATATCTACACCCTTTGCGGGCGAGCCACAGGATCGTTGATTGCCCCCCCCAGATTCGGTGGGGCAGCGCGCCGGAACGCGGAGGGACTCTCCGACGCTGGAAGCGTCGGTACCCTCCTGGGGTAATAAAATATTTGTCAGCGATTCCATGGTTGTGGCTGTATCACAGCTTTAGATTTTTAATCGGGGTTTACTCCCCTAGGCCGTGCGGCTGACAAGCCGCTCAAGGTGCGCCCACACCTGCTGGTTTGGTCCGCGGGGGTCCGAAGACCCCTGCCACCCGCAACAGAGCAAGTGACGTTCCCCTATCCGCCACCCGGGGACGCGCCCAGTAGGAGACCAGCAACTCCTCCCCTAGCACCCAGCAAGGGGGTCTGGGAACCTAACCTAACCTAACCTAACCTAACCTAACCTAACCTAACCTAACCTAACCTAACCTAACCTAACCTAACCTTTTTTTTTTTTTTTTTTTTTTCTCGCTGGTAAAATGCGTTTACGCACTGACCCCGCCACCCGTGGGCAGCGGGAGTGTGGGACTCCCGGCGCTAGACAGAACGCGCCAGACTACCCACTAAAAACCAGCGGTGCCCTCATCGTCATGCTGGGGCGCCACAGGAACGCTTTCGCAGTCAACTATGACAACCTAACCTAACCTAACCTAACCTAACCTAACCTAACCTAACCGGGCTAGAGGGGAACGAGTGTGCCGACCATCTAGCCAAGGAAGCAGCGCTGAAGTCGAAACGCGCGTTTGATTACGACAGCTGCCCGGTTTCATTCATCAGGCGGAGCATTCGTATGCAATCGCTTGATGAATGGAACCAGCGGTATCGGACCGGGGAAACGGCTGGCGTCACCAGGGTCTTCTTCCCTGACGCGATAGCCGCATATAGGATCACAAGAAAAATAAAGGTGGACAGATTTGTCACCCAGGTGTTGACGGGGCATGGCGGATTCTCCGAGTACTTGCACCGCTTCAAGTGCAAGGAGAGTCCGTCGTGCATCTGCGACCCTGCGTGTTCAGAATCTGTCCTCCACGTCCTCCTGGACTGCCCGGCCCTGGACTATGAGAGGCTGCGTCTTGAGTCTCGGTTGGGAACAAAACTTTGTCAAAACGTATTACCAAAATTACTCGAAGGAGTATACAGCAGAGAACTGTTCCTGGAGTATTGTAAAAAAGCAGCTATAGCAGTAAACACTAGAAATAAGTCATAGAAAATTATGTTGTGTAAATATTGTCAGTATATCTATGTCAACATAAGACAATTGTATAATAATATAAGGAATAGTGTTAAGTTTTTATAATTAGTACAAATTTTCTCATTTGTATGTATATAAAAAATTGTTACTAAACCCAAAATAGTAATATACCCAACACGGTCTCCATAGCCGAAAAATGTAATAATATACAGGGTGGGGATGATAATACAACGATAACTTGGACAGCGTATATGTAATGACATTCCAAGCCCACATACAAAAAATCAATAAAATACATCCAGTAGTTTAGTCACAAATTATGATTTTTCATTTTTTAAAATTTCTACGTATGTATCAGACTAAAGACCTGACCTACCCTAAAACCGGCGGTTAACGACTCAAGGACAGCTATTATTACACTGCACAACAGCATGTCTGATGATTGGGTTATGTTACATGATATTAATCCAATTTTTAATGACGTTTTCAAATCTGTGACTGAAATTTCTGTATCAGCTCTAGTTAAAAAAATATTACACATAGTTCTTTTTATAATAAAACACTATATATTTAAAGATAATCCTATTTTACTTAGTTTTTAAGTTAAAAAAAGTTTCTTTTATTTGATTTCCTTTTTGAAGCTGAAGGTAGAGAGCTGTTCTGAATGCTCCAACAATAGCCAGCCATCATGTGTGCGTTCTAGTAGCCTTGATAGCGTTCCTCCATCTTACAAAGGTCCTGGTGGAATCGCACGCGCTGTTCTTCACTTACATCCCCAAGATTGGCGGGAAAATAGTCCAGGTGGTTGTGGAGAAAGTGTAACTTGATGCTCATGTTACATCCAAGCCTTTGAAAGTGACTCATTCGTTGTTCGACGTGTTAAGAACAGTCAGAACTTTTCTTATTTCCCAAAAAATTTTGAACAAGCCAAACAAACTCATTCCATGCCTTTTTCTCAATCTTTGTCATAATGTCTGTAAAATTTGAGTCTTTTATTAACGATCTTATCTGTGGCCCGTCAAAAACGCCCGCTTTTTATCTTTTCTGCACTCAGTTTTGGAAAGTCACTATCACTACTGTCAGTTTTCGCCTCAAAATGCATAGGCTCCTCCTGTGGTACATCAGCTTGAGGTTCAGGTGATATCTTAGGGCTCAAAACACGTCTATGTACCGACCGTCTGCAAGGAAATTCCCATTTGGCTCGATTTTTTCGGTTAATCCCAGTTATATCCACCAAACAAAAATAACAGTCGTCGTGGTGGTTCATGGGTTCATTCCAAATCATGGTGGTTTCGTACCGAAATTTATTCCTTTTCTTATTTGTCCACAAACGTAGAACCTCAACACACGTTTTGCATACCTTTTGCGGAATCCAAGGCTTATATTTCATTTCCAGTGGGTGACCAAAGTAGTTTTAGTAAGCCTCATTTATGAAGGCTGTCACATTTAAACGATATTCTTTAAACCTATACTCTCCGCAAATGAAACAAAAATGGTTCGGATCATTCACACAAACTCGACTTGACGATGCCATATCAAATTATATTATGAAAACTTAATTAATTAATTATTATCAGCAAATTAACAGTGTAAGACAGCGAATTTTTAGTGGAAGCTATAACTCGTAAACTAGAGCTGTTACAACACAAATGAGGGTATATTTAGAATCAGTGAAGTCAAATTAGTAAACATCATGTGATAAAATTCAATCATCAGACAAAAGTTGCAATTTTGTTGTGCAGTGTTATTTTTAAAATCATAGATTAAGAAATAATGGATATGGCATCGACTGCCACAAAAAGGCACAATTTTTAATCATTGCCATTTAGTGACAGTTCGCAGACCAAATAATATTATAATAACTAATGTTTAAAAAAAATAACTTATTCAGTATCGGCTACTGATCAGTTCTGCATATTTAAAAAAAAATTGATGGTTTGAGAAAATTTAAATCAAATAGTTTTTTATTCAATTTAATTTTAAATGCGTAACAATTTATTTTAATTTACTTTTCTAACTTACTATTTTTTATTCAATCAAAATAATGAAGTTTTGTAGGTACAAGCACATAGCACTTCCACGCGATTATGCCGCGTAGAAAGAAGGCCACGCGCGAAGGCGGCGCGATGACGCGTGTAACAGGTCAGTGATCCTGTAGTTACAAAAATGATGTTATAAAATGTTATTAAATTATATTGAATTAGTTTGTATGAAAAAATCTTGACAAAGAGAACTAGCTATAAACTTCAATACTGTAAATAAGGACTCCGAAGAATAAAGCTCGGAGGCGTAGGATTTAAGAAAAAAAAAAAAAAAAAAAAAAAAAACCTAACCTAACCTTTTTTTTTTTTTTTTTTTTAACGTGGGGAAAATCCATCATGGATACCCTCCGGCGCGGGGGCACCAAAGGGTTATGTCAGACTCCTACTGACTAAAAACCATCCACGTGTGAGCAGACATCCGCCTAAGTGGGGCGAGATGGGGTCGCGTTAGCAGTCTCCACCCCGCCCCGGCGGTAGGCCCGGACGTCTGAACGTCCGGGCCCCGGCACAAAGTTGGGGTGGCCTCGCTCACAACAAGGCCACCCCGCAGACCTGTGGGGTCACGTCGTCCGGCCGGCCGAAGTCCCCCGACTATCGGCCGGCGACCCCACTATTACGAGGGGGGGAGGAAGTGGGCAAACCGCCTCCTCCTTGCCCCCGTACGTCTGCGCCGGAGCGGGTCAGCGGAGGCGTCACTCTCCCTGGCCCGCTCCGCGGTCTCCTTCTGCGTCATTACCTCTTCGCAGAAGGATACCGCCGCCTGCCACGATCTCTCACTGTCGAGCATGGCTTTTACGACGCTCGGCAGCGAGAGATCTAGCCCGATTACCGCCGAAAGCGCGCGCCGCTGTGATTCCCACGCGGCGCACACCTCCAGCGTGTGGAGCGCCGTATCCTCTGGCGCCCCACACTCATGGCAGGCTGGAGTCGCCTCCCGTCTCGCGATTTGGTGCAGATACTTACCGAAGCATCCGTGTCCGGAAAGCACCTGCACCAAACGAAAGGTCAGCGGGCCGAACCGCCGCTTCACCCACATCTGAAGGACCGGCCTGACCGCGTCCACCGTCCACTGCCCGGGGACCGGCGGGGCCAGGTCCTCCGTCCACCGTCGCAACAGGGTGTCCTGCGCCTGCCTCCGCATGCGTGCGACCTCCTCCCACGTCGGGGGCTCCCCCCGGGATCTCCTCGCCGCCACGAAATGATACGTTTCGGCGAGGATCTCCGCCTGTAATTCCCAGGGGGGATCGCCAGCCAGCACGCACGCCGCCGTCCAGGACACCGTCCGGTAACCGCGTATCGCCCTCGTCGCGATGACCCGCTGCGGACGTCGCAGCAGGGTCTTGTTGGCGCGACCGAGGGCGTCCGCCCAGACGGGCGCCCCGTACATGGCCATACTCCGGATGACTCCAGAGTACAACCGACGGCAGTTGGCGTTTGGACCACCCACGTTCGGCAGCAGCCTTCCGAGTGAGGCGGCAGCTCTGACGACTCTCGGGGCCAGCTGGGCAAAGTGAGCCCCGAAAGCCCACCTCCCGGTTAGCACCTTTTTTTTTTACGTGGGGAAAATCCATCATGGATACTATCCGGCGCGGGGGCACCAGAGGGTTATGTCAGACTCCTACTGACCAAAAACCATCCACGTGTGAGCAGACATCCGCCTGAGTGGGGCGAGATGGGGGCGCGTTAGCAATCTCCACCCCGCCCCGGCGGTTGGCCCGAATGTAAACATCCGGGCCCCGGCACCCAGAGGGGCGGCACCCACAAGACCACCCCTCCCGACGACGTGGGATCTCAAGCCACCCGAGGATCCCCCAACCCCCAGCCGGCCACCCCACTTAGGGGACGCTCAACCGGACCAGTCTACCGTCTGCAGAATGGGGACACATGTCAAGAAGCGTCCCTTCCGAGTGCGGCGGCAGCTCTGACGACTCTCGGGGCCAGCTGGGCAAAGTGAGCCCCGAAAGCCCACCTCCCGGTTAGCAACCTTTTTTTTTTTTTTTTAAATAACCCTAACCTATCTAATTTCAATATTAGACTGTTGACTGCACTTCCTGCAGTGTACACAGTAAAGCGTAACTATACACAGTAAAGCGTAACAATATTCGGTAAGTTTCTATACGATTTTAACATAAAAATTTTCGTTATAGTTATCTTCGTTATAATGGATTTTCGCATCGTGGGAGTGGTACCAGAGGGTAATCCACCCTCCTCTCCCCTTTTTCCCCCTAAAACCCCATAAATTGATTCCACACATCTAATGAACAGCCTAATATTATTTATTTTGTTTATTTGTAAATAAATTGTAAAAATAAACATGCAGTTAGATAAATATTTATTAAAATGAGCGAACAGTAAGATCAATACGTAGTTAGAGAAGATTGCAGTGACATAAATATGTATTAAGATGAGTATATAAAAAGCATGCGGTAAGCTTTTGTTTACTAAGTGAGGCCGCACACCACAGCTACATTTGTATTACGATAATTGTAGCGCCACATTTGAAACGCGATACATTTATCGACCCCCTATATTTGTATGTAAACCCGCACATCAAGGACACATTTGTAGTAGGTGCGGTTTGTGGCAAGATGTCTGCCACGCCACACGAATTCAAGATCGAACACGTTCGTTTTATGCGGCGCGAACATAGAATGAAAACGCGCGAAAATGAAAGAATGTTGAATTGTATGTTTAATTTATTGCAGAGATTGAAAAAAATCCTGTTTGAATACATTTATTGAACTGATTAATTGAAAAATTTATAATTTATTGAACAATTTGATTTGATTGAACTAAATTTAATAATAATTGATATGTGTTTTCAGACATTCTATAATATAAACGGAACTTTTCTTCGTCGGATCGTAATTCTTGCGCAATTTTGAAATTTCCGTAAACAGTACAATTTTGATTAAACGGGTGAACCCAATAACGTCTTTTTTTTCTCATTAATCGCCACATCAAAAAATCGTCATCGTCAGACGATGGTGTCGACATTCTGACTTCTGTTGTTAGTGCCACGCTACAATTGTGCTTCCGATGTGCGCACACACGACACATTTGTGGCCGCTTAAATTGTATCGCAGTAATTGTGGCGCCGTAAATTTATGTTGAGAGTAGCGTGTGGCGGCGGTGTGCGGCCTCCCTTAGAAGTATCGATACTTTTGTTTCGATACTTTTATGAGTACGATACTTTTTTTTCGATACTACTCATGAGTACGGTATCGATTTGTATTCGATACCGTGTCCCTCGTCCCAAAAGTTCCCGATCTTATTTTATGTTTTATGTAGGTATTTAATGTTTGATATAGGTAAAACAATACAACTCAAGGATACTTAGCATTTTAATAATAATTGTATTTGTTCGCAAATGAAAAAAACCGACTCCAATTACATCGACAAGTAATACAACGTAATAAGACAAAACAATAGTCAAGTAAATACGCGTTATCAAAGATTACTCAAAAAGTTGTAATCTGATCTCGATCTAATTAATTTAAACAAGACTACATGACAAGTATAATCTCTTGATTAAAGTAAGAATCATCAAAATTGATAAACCCAGTGAAAAGTTGCGCGGTTTAATACAACGTAGGTCGACGAAAAGGTACCTAGTCAAGTAAATACGCATTATCTATATCTATCTATACTTATTATAAAAAGAAGTCCCCCGGCCGCGTCTTTCTGTCCTCCTGTCTGTCTATCTGAACGCGATAAACTCGAAAACTACCAAACGGATTTTTATACGGTTTTCAACAATAGAAAGAGTAAGTGATAGGAAGGTTTAGGTATATAATTTATTATGCTTTTATGTAAAATAGCCGAAATACGGCGATAAATGTTGAAGAGGTCACAAAAAATCTCGCCAACTGGGAGCTTTGAACGCGAACGCCGCGTAAACTAGCAAAGATATAGTTGAATAATGTACTAGCAAATTGAAAACCTATAAAAATGCTACAAAAAAGTCCCCGATAGCATATCTCTATCTCTTATGGTTGACTTACAATAACCACTTTTATGTTCATATTTTTAACTAAAAACATTACGTTATTTTCAAAGCTATTTTCTTTAGTTCAGTATTAATCCTTATCCAAATGAATATGTTAGTTAGCTTAGGCATTTAATGCAGATTAAAATTGCCCTTTGCACTATATCAATAAGATGAATAGTTTTTGAGATATCGTCGTTAGAAGAAAATATCTATACATATAATAAAATGGTAGAAAAGTCAAAACTGTACATTGAATATTTTTTTAAAAGAATACTTGGGGTGTGATCTACAATCGATACCGAAGCCAAAAATATAGTTTTTAGAATTTTTGTCTGTTTGTCTGTTTGTCTGTTTGTCTGTATGTATGTCCGGGATAAACTCAAAAAGTACTGCATGGATTTACTTCAAATTTGGCACGAATATTGTTAAGAAGTCGGGTCAGAACATAGGCTATATATTATCACGCTATCACCTACGGGGAACGAGCAGTGAACCTTTATTTCTTCAAATGTATGTCCGGGATAAACTCAAAAAGTACTGCATGGATTTACTTCAAATTTGGCACGAATATTGTTAAGAAGTCGGGTCAGAACATAGGCTACATATTATCACGATATCACCTACGGGGAACGAGCAGTGAACGCACGCAGACGACGTCGCGGGCAGCAGCTAGTTAAAAATAAAATTAACGCGCAACGAAGTGTGCACGGGTCGGCTAGTCTATATCTATATCTATACTAATATTATAAAGAAGTAAAGTTTATAACTTTGTTTGTATATACGGGGTAATCTTTGCAAATACTGATCCGATCATGAAAATTCTTTCACTCACAGAAAGCTACACTATTCAGGAGTGATATAGGCTATATTTTATTGTAATTGAACATAAAATTCAGTGAAAATAATAGTAGGTGTTACGAATCGCGCCATCTCTTGATGAACTGTAGGTACCAACTAAATAAACATCGATGTAAAATAGCAGCGGACGGCGCGCCCAACGACTGTGTTCACGACGTTTACCAAAGTATACTTCATTTAAAAATTCGTTATTATTCTGTAATAGTTAAATTTATAAAACTTGAAACATATCAAATTACTGTAAAAATCTTTTAACGCCCAACGAAGTGGGCACAGGTCGGCTAGTAAATCTATTATCTATTATTACATATAATAAAATTGTAGAAAAGTCAAAACTGTACATTGAATATTTTTTTAAAAGAATACTTGGGGTGTGATCTACAATCGATACCGAAGCCAAAAATATAGTTTTTAGAATTTTTGTCTGCTTGTCTGTTTGTCTGTATGTATGTCCGGGATAAACTCAAAAAGTACTGCATGGATTTACTTCAAATTTGGCACGAATATTGTCAAGAAGTCGGGTCAGAACATAGGCTATATATTATCACGTTATCACCTACGGGGAACGAGTAGTGAACGCACGCAGACGACGTCGCAGGCAGCAGCTAGTCTATACATATAATAAAATGGTAGAAAAGTTAAAACTGTACATTCAATATTTTTTTAAAAGAATACTTGGGGTGTGATCTACAATTGATACCGAAGCCAAAAATATAGTTTTTAGAATTTTTGTCTGTTTGTCTGTTTGTCTGTTTGTCTGTATGTATGTCCGGGATAAACTCAAAAAGTACTGCATGGATTTACTTCAAATTTGGCACGAATATTGTTAATAAGTCGGGTCAGAACATAGGCTATATATTATCACGCTATCACCTACGCGGAACGAGTAGTGAACCTTTATTTCTTCAAATGTATGTCCGGGATAAACTCAAAAAGTACTGCATGGATTTACTTCAAATTTGGCACGAATATTATTAAGAAGTCGGGTCAGAACATAGGCTACATATTATCACGCTATCACCTACGGGGAACGAGCAGTGAACGCACGCAGACGACGTCGCGGGCAGCAGCTAGTACATAATAAAATGATAGGAAAGTCAATGTATGTCCGGGATAAACTCAAAAAGTACTGCATGGATTTACTTCAAATTTGGCACGAATATTATTAAGAAGTCGGGTCAGAACACAGGCTACATATTATCACGCTATCACCTACGGGGAACGAGCAGTGAACGCACGCAGACGACGTCGCGGGCAGCAGCTAGTTAGATATAACTCTAAAAGTATTTGTCAGATCTCAAATAATTTTATTTGAATGGGACCACATGACACGCAACACCTTTCAATTATTAAAACAAAATTCATCGAAATCGGTCCACCCAGTCAAAAGTTCTGATCTAACATACATTTAAAAAAATACAACCGAATTAAGAACCTCCTCCTTTTTAACCGACTTCAAAAAAGGAGGAAACCAGGATCTGATGATGGGATCCCAGAGAAATCGACGGAAACCCTCGAAAATCGTATTGACGACTAGTGCGTTTGCAGCGCGGCGGCCATCACGGCAACCGCGCCTTGTTATGCCTCGTTTCCACTAGGGGACATTTTGTCCCGCGACATGTCGCGGGACAAAATGTCCCCTAGTGAAGACGAGGCATTACCGCAACATGGGACAATTGTTCCGCGTCAGCCCCGTCTACACTAGGGAACATTTCGTCCCGCGACATGTTGGGGGACACGTCCACACACATGTTGCACAGTGTCCCGCAACATGTCCCGCAACATGTCCCACAGTGTGTACGTGTTTAGGGACATGTTGCTTGTTCCCGCTTCGAGATCGAAAACATTTGTTTCGCGTCAATGTCGCATGGTAGGGGCTTTTGATATTTTTTAAAATATCGGATTCTCGATGTATCGATATTTTTAAATACATAATCAATATCGGAGTTAGAGATATCGAAAAAAAATCTATATATCGATATTTTTTAACCGACTTCAAAAAAGGAGGAGATTACTCAATTCGATTTTAATGTATATTCGGGGATAACTTCGTCGTTTACGAACCGATTTTGATCATTCTTTTTTTTTTTTGTTGGAAAGGAGATATCCCAAGGGTGGTACCATGATAAGGAAACCAGGATCTGATGATGGAATCCCAGAAAAATCGAGGGGAACCTTCGAAAGTCGTAGTGACGACAAGTGCGTTACTAAATTTTTTTCGTCTACTTACGTTGTATTATTTGTCGATGTAATTGAAGTCGGTTTTTTCGTTTGCTAGCAAACACAATTTATCAATTTTATTTCATCGCCTTTTTTTCAACCGATGTACAAACGGAGGAGGTTATGTATTCGACGCGTATATTTTTTATGTATGACCACGCATAACTTTTTACAGAGTGGTCCAATTTTGATAATTAAAAAACAATCGTGTCGATTTAAAAAATAATTTACACAGTTTATAATTCAGTATAATATTTGTTAAACAAATTAAATTATCAGTGATTTATTAAAATGTAAGGTTCTCAGTAATTATTGTTCAATTTTAATAAAACAATAATGCGTACCAATATTCAGTAAGATTTTAAAAATATTCGTTGTTTTATATGTTCAGTTGTCAAACAACTATTACTATTATTAGGCACTAAAAGATTGATTACAGAAGCAATTCGTTAAGATGCTACAGAAGAAATCAAATATTTAACAGCTATTTCTGAGAGCACCTGAGTGATAATATTTCAATATTTACTATCAATCCAAAATTTTAGTGCGTTTAATGACCTTGAAATATTTGGTTGATCTAAATACTGTTTAATTCAGCAGGTATTGCAACAAAAATTGTGCCAACAAGTTCATTGGCATTTGACGTATTTTTCATGAGCATATTATTAATTTAATTAAATAAATAAAAATAACTTCACAAATGATGGAGGTGTTTCTTTATCTCTATGAGGAACATGTTGCTGCATTTGTCCCCTAGTGTGGCCTACACAATGTTCGAAACATCTGTCCCGCAACATTGTTGAGGGACAAATGTTCCTTATTTGTCCCCTAGTGGAAACGAGGCATTATTTACATATCTACATTTACAACGTCGCGCGGCAGCAGCGCTGCAGCCGCGCCGCAAATTTGAAGGCGCCCTTATTTGTCAAAAGGAATACAAAATGAATATATAAATTGTTAGGGTGATTATGTAAGGAAAACAATTATTTCAGATACGACCTCAGATCGACCGTAATTTATTTTTCCTATCATTTTCGTTGTATTCTCTTTCTTTTGCAATGTGTTTCATTCTACTATACATTTCTTTGGTTTTTAACATTTTCAAACGCTAAAAGCACTGGTCTATTAATTGAAAGACGATTTTTTAACTTACTAACCGACTTCAAAAAGGAGGATGTTACTCAATTCGACCGCATGTATATATATTTTTTTCTTTTTTAATGTATGTTCAGGCATAACTTTGTCTTTTATGAGCCGATTTTGATAATTCTTTTATTGTTGGAAAGGAGACATCCCCAGTTTGGTACCATGATAAGAAAACCAGGATCTGATGATGGAATCCTGGGGAAATCGAGGGAAACCCTCGAAAATCGTAATGACGACTTGTGCGTTTGTTAATGTTTTTTTTTTTCGTCTACTTATTTATTTATTTATTTCATCATCATCTTACATCTAACATTACAGGATGTTATCCTAATGCGTTAGTGTAGTTGTGTTGTATTACTTGTCAATGTAATTGAAGTCAGTTTTTGTCCTTTGCTAGCAAACATAATTATTTGATCTTTTTTTGCGATAATGTTATTAAATTCATCATGAAGTATCAAGAAGTTTATTATTCGGGAGTCACAATTTAACAAAAACAAATAAGGAGTAAGAACATTCGTGTACATTCATTTAGTTGTTTTTCATAAAAGTTCCAAATAAAATAGATTTTCTCGTGAAAAATTCAAATGTTAATAAAGTAAACTATGAATTTCATGAAAATAAGCGATTTATACATGTAGATATTTTTATTTTTAAAGATTTTACGGAAATGTGGCAAAAAATGAGAAATGCTCACTTGATAACAACCGGGATCGACAGCTTAACGTGCTCTCCGGGGCACGGTGGGGAGACCCAAAAGGACTGACAACGAGATCGGAAATAAATATTAGTATACCTATACAAAAATATTCGCTCCGAGCGGGATCGAACCCGCGACGGCCAGTGTTTAGGCGCCGCCCACACGTCACTCGCACCACTACACCAGAGCCGCCGTCGTCACCATATTGTACAATGTTTACTACATCGTTGCTTTCAAAATGAAAACTTTTCTTGTAAGTGAAGTAACATTCTCAGACATTTAGTTGCCCCTATCGTAGTATCGTACAACTTATATTGCTCATCCGATCATCGAGTGCTCGATAAAACTTTGTCTATTGTGCACATACTAAATCTATAATATTATAAAAGAGAAAGGTCACTGACTCATCACGAAATCTCAGAAACTATAATACCTACATACAAACTTGAAATTTAGCAGTTAGGTTACTTATAGGGAGTAGACATCCGCTAAGAACGGATTTTATGAAACTCCACCCCTAAGGGGGTAAAACGGGGGTTGGAAGTTTGTATGAAAGTCCTATGTTTTTGAAGTAAGCGACTTGAAATTCAAAATGTATGCTCTATAGATGGTTTTGAGCTTGAGGTGTACTATGGTATGGTATGGTATGGTAACACGGGCTGATTTCCGCAAGTCGACGACTAGGCGCCTATTTTGCGTGTTTGAGGTCTACTAATATATAATGTATCTTTAGAAATCAACCCCCCTTTGGGGTTAAAACAGCATATGGTAGTTTGTATGAAAGTCCATTGAAAAATAATATCCATCGATTTCATTGATTCTGAAAATTCGTCTAGATATTGATTGTTTTTATCTTTCTTTTATTCTTTCATTTCATTAGTTATTTAGCTATTTCGAACATAATTAAAAATTATTTGGAAATAACTAACACCACGCGTACGAAGTCGCAGGCGGCCGCTAGCCTACTCGTGTACATATTTACTTACCAGTTACCAATATTTCCCAAACATCACCGAGGCAAAGGCTGTTAGCGAATACGATTTTAACATATCCAAGTACAGTTATTTTTCTACTTACATAGTAAATTAAAAGTTATATAAATATTGCGATTAATTAAATATTTAAAAATGTTCAATTCCTTGATCAGCAATAATGAGCGAAGTTGTAACTTATTGTTCTCTTCTCGTGAAATCAAACAAACGACGAAAGCACTAACAGTTTCTGGAAATAAAAGATTTTGAAACGCAATGTTTCATGTTGTCCAATTTGGTCTCATAAACAAGGTCACATTTTTAGACAATCTGAGTATTTCAGCGTCGCGTGCGTCTGTGACGCGTCGTCCGCCGCCGGCCGTGACGCGACCCGCTTCCAGAATAGCTCGCGGGACGCGTGTCGTATCCCGGGGGGGACGGGACGCGGCACGTGGAGCTAGGGATGCGCCGCGAGCGTATACTGAGCTATCTCTATCTCTAATGAGTCAAATTCTGTTGTGATGATTGTATTCTCAGTCGTGAAAGTTTAAAAACAAAATGTGTTATTAGTAAAGCGCATTTAGTTTTAAATATATAATGATCATAGTTGCATTACAATAGTTCTTTGGCAGTTTGGCTTCGATGTTGAGCTGGGAAACGATTTAAGACTCGTCCCTAGTCCTGCCAGCTGTACACCAGCTCCGCGCGCGTCAGTGTCAGCGAGCGCGCCGCGATGTGCGCGTGCGACGTGTCTGCCGCTCGCTTGTTGTTGTTGCTGGTATTTTTACCCGCCCACCATGCGCAGACGATACAAATAGGCAAGAAACCGATGCGTATTACTTTATTTCAACTATAATTCTACACACTTCTAATTAATTTACCCGACCTAAATTGTAACAAAAATAGATTAAAACAAAATTAGGTCAATATATATTAGTAGTCGTGAGCTTGTAGTTCGGTGGTAGTTTGTGATGAGTGACGAGTCGTGTTGGGGTGCAGGGGTGGTGGAGGCGCGGCCGGAGACGGCGGTGCGGCTGGTGGCGGCGGTGAACGCGGCGCTGCGCGAGCTCGGCGTGGCGCCGCTGGACGCGCCCGCGCCCGTCGAGCCGGGCGAGCCGCTCGCCGAGCCCGCGCAGATCTGTCTGCAAGTAAAACAATGCTCGAGATGCCTGCACTGATAATATTGTGAAATTGTATCTAATTAAATGTTTGGTATTTATTAATCCTTAACGGAGGAAATTCTCAATTTTACTGTTTTTCATGTGTGTTACTTCATATTTTTTTCTGGATTTGATCTGCTGTGTGGTTACGGCAGTAAAGAATATAGCCACCTCCTCTCTTCCCGTGAGTGTCGTAAGAGGCGACTAAGGGATAACACAGTTCCACTACCACCTTGGAACTTAAAAAGCCGACCGATGGCGGGATAACGATCCAACTGCTAGCTTCTAAATACACAGGCTGAAGACGGACAGCAGCGTCTTCGGTGCGACAAAGCCAGCCCTGCGGTCACAAACCCGCCTGCCCAGCGTGGTGACTATGGGCAAAACACATGAGTTCGCTCCAAATTGGGGAGGCCTATGTCCAGCAGTGGACTACGATAGGCTGAAGTGATGAATTTTAATAATTCTTTTTTTAACCGAAAGCTGGTGCTCGACATATGGTCGGATTTAAATTTAATTACGGTCTAACGAGTATTTGATAAGTTTTCGTCTACCTATATTGTGAACGCAATCATCTAGCGATAGTTTCACTGAGACAAGTTAGTCAGTAGCAACAGCTGGGTGATGGGTGGGGTGACAGTGAGCGCGTGTGGTTGCAGGCGGCGCGCGGCACTGGCGCGGCGGTAGGCGGCGCGGCGGGCGCGGACGCAGCGGCGCGTGCGGGGCTGGCGCTGCTGCTGGCCGCGCCCACGCCGCCCGCGCGCCGTCTACTCGCCGCGCTCGAGCTCTACCCGCACGTTGACGTCATCGCGCGGGTACGTTAGGGCATTACCGCGAGTTTTGCGGACAGACGGCGGAGGCGGCGGCGGCGCGGGAGCGGCTGGATCTTATGTGTACAATTAAATGAACTGACCCTCGAAAACAGCGGCGGGCCAGCGGCGCGGCGACAGGCAACGAGTGGTGACTCCAGTCAAGCGGTGACCGCCCGCGCTCACACAACAACACTGCAAAATTTTATATATTTTTTTCTTTCTTTTCGTTTTACCAAACTTGAATTTATCAAAACATAACTTTCGAAAAATTTAGTTCAAATTATTTATATTATTATATATTAGTTACTGTACGCCAGTACGCCATAAAAACATAATATTACACTTGACGAATTAGCATTTTCTTTCAGACAATAATTATAACCATTTTAAGTATTATTTGTTGTCTAAGTTATATCTTTACTAATATTATATAAGAGGAAAGATTTGATTGTTTATTTGTTTGCATTGAATAGGCTCCGAAACTACTGAACCGATTTGAAAAATTCTTTCACTGTTGAGCAGCTACAACGTTCACGGGTGACATAGGCTATATTATATTTAAAAAAAAAATTAGGGAAAAAATATTTTGAAATTTTTGTTAAATACCCGTGCGAAGCCGGGGCGGGATACTAGTAGAAATACAGTCGCGAGCGAGTAGTGTATCGAACTAAGTGCGGGCGCGGTGCGCAGGCGTGCGCGGCGCTGTGCGAGGCGAAGGGCTGGGAGCACGTGGTGCTGCTGCACGCGGGCAGCGCGCTCGCGGCGCCGCGCGTCGTGCCCGCCGGCGACGCGACCACCCTGCGCGCGCGCCAGCTGCCGCCGCTGCACGACGACAACGCGCTGAGGTGAGGCGACCTGCACACTCTAATGTTCTCTACTCCAGATCCAGTTCAGAAACGAGCGATTGGTTGTGAGTGCGATGGGAATACAGAGAGAAAACCAAATCTCTCTCAAGTAACACAAATAATTTGAAATGATTTGTCACAACCTTTAATCTGACGGTGACGTCCAGGAACCTGCTGCTGGTGCTCAAGAAGCAGGGCGCGTTAAACTTCATCGTGTGGTGCGACGTGGAGTGCAACGTGCGCGTGCTGGACGCGGCGCAGCGCGTGGGTCTGCTGGCTGACCGCCACTCCTACCTGCTCACCTCGCTCGACCTGCACACCGCGCCGCTCGCCGACTACAGCTACGGCGGCGCCAACATCACGGGTACCTGCCGAGAGCTTGCTCCCTTCTAGTTCTTACGTTCATAAGTCGGAACCCATATCGAGACCCCTCCGATACTTGCAGGTCTCCGTATCTTCGATGCGGAATCGAGTAAAGTGACCGAAGCGATGAACGCTTGGCGGGAAGAGTATACCAAGCAGCTGGGCGACACGGCAAACGAGGAAGAGATTGCGAAGGTTATTGTTTTGGAACTATTCAAGAAATATTTATAAAAGAAATGAAATGGAACGTTTTAATTAATGAGCATAAAGTAAAGCAGTGCGTTGTTTTATTGCATTCAATATTATAAAAAATATATCATTTATATAAGATATGAAAGAAATATTAATTTATTATCAGATTGCGAGCAACCCGCCGACGTCAGTCCTCATGACGTACGATGTAATCGGAATCGTAGTCAGGGCGCTAAAGTACCTCAACCTTCCGGCCGACGAGCCCGGCTCCTGCGAGCGCGGGACGTCCTCGTTCCACGCCGACACGCTCCTGAACTACCTGCGATCGGTGAGACATCTTCCGACTGGAGTGATCGCGCGTCGCCAGGATCAGGGCGGTACCTAATCGTTTCGTTTGGACGCAGGAGAAGTGGGAGGGCGTGAGCGGGCCGCTGGTGTGGGAGGCGGGCGGCGAGCGGCGGGAGGCGCTGCTGCAGGTGACGGAGCTGGAGCGGGGCGGGCGGCTGGCGCCGGCGGCCTCGTGGACGCCGCACGCGGGCCTGGCCTGGCGCCCCCGCCCGCCCGCCCCGCCGCCGCCCGCCGACCTCATGACCAACCGCACCTTCGTCGTGCTCATCGCCATGGTGAGCCCTCGCCCGCCGGCCGGCGCTGCGACTCGACGACTACGACCTCAGGGTACATCGTGCGACTCTTGTGTTTCAGAATGACCCGTACGTGATGAAGAAGCAGTCCGCGGTGCGGCTCTTCGGTAACGATCAGTACGAAGGTGCGAGCCGAGAGAATCGGGGACGTCCGTCCGCCTCGTACATTGTGTGACAGTATCACAGCGTTTACGGCTGCGCAGGTTTCTGCATCGAGCTGATCGACCAGCTGGCCAGGCGGCTGCACTTCAACTACACGTTCGTGGAGCAGAAGGACCGCGCGTACGGCGTCAAGAACAAGACGACGAACCAGTGGAACGGCATGATACGCCGCCTCATGGACGATCCTGTACCGTATCGAGTTGTCGTATAACACATTTTTAGTAAAACAATACATCGCAAAATATTTTGCCTTCTGGTTGCCAGAAAGCAGCAGTTGTAGTTTAAAATTAATAGAACATGACGATGGACTCATACGTACTCGTACAAATTATTTACTTATTTAACATAATAAAGTTCTAATATTTGTTTGGTTGCGCACAATTTTATGGCATAACAAGTTTATAAAAACTTAACTACTATTAATGTTTATGCAATATATCATACATTGATAAACGCGCTCGTCATCGTCTTCTGCTCCTAAGAAATGAATATTAATATAATAATAAGATAATCAAATTTATTTATTTTCTCACCAGAATATTGTAAACATATGACATTTGATAAGTATATAATAACATGAGCACTAATATTGTGGGAGGCTGGTGCCTAAGCTAGGCTCGACGCCTGTGCTTAAGGAAACCAGGTCTACGCCCCTTTATAAAGTAATTTCAATTATCATTAATACAGGCATTAATAATTTTGTTGTAAACAATATAATATTATGAGATAGAAGATTTATGTATTTATATCTAAGCTTAGTATATTTTATGTTATTCATGGTACGGTATGGGCTAGTATAGACGCCGTGCCACTTTTAATTTGTGAAGAAGAGAGGGAATTATAAAAAAAATTTAATATCATACCAAAAATACCAACCGTTCCAGCGGGGATCGAACCCGCACCTCCGACTCACCGTGTCGGCGACCACACCGATTACACAGAAAATAATACAAACAAAGTTTTTCATCATTTACTCAATGCCCGGCGTATATTTTGCTTGGCTGACAATAAGTCGGTTGTAATGATATGCGAGACAGGACATCCACTTTGCGGTGACGGACCTGACCATAACGGCGGAGCGCGAGGAGGCGGTGGACTTCACCACGCCCTTCATGAACCTCGGGATCACCATCCTGTTCCGCAAGCCGAAGACCCCGGAGCCGGAGCTGCTGGCCTTCCTCTTGCCATTCTCGAGCGGGGTATCCGTCACTATGCGTTATATTGAAAAGAATACAGTAATTGTTTATGAGTTTCGTATCGATGAGGTGTCGTTGTGCGGCGCAGGTGTGGCTGTGCCTGGGGCTGGCGTACCTGGGCTCGTCGCTGGTGCTGTACGTGGTGGGGCGGCTCTGCCCCGACGAGTGGCAGAACCCGTACCCCTGCGTGGAGGAGCCGCCCGCGCTGGAGAACCAGTTCACGCTCGCCAACGCGCTGTGGTTCAACCTCGGCGCCGTGCTGCTGCAGGGCTCCGAGATCGCGCCCGTGTGAGTGCCGCGGCCGCTCTCTAGCTCATGTAGCTCATGTAGCTCATGCACAACGATTAACTCTGACGAAGTTTTATTGAATCGTTTCCAGCGCGTACGGCACGCGCGCGGTGGCGAGCAGCTGGTGGCTGTTCGCGCTCGTGATCACCAGCTCGTACACGGCCAACCTGGCCACGCTGCTGGCCACCAAGTCCTCCGCGGAGCTGTTCAAGAACGCGCGCGAGCTCGCCGACAACGAGCAGGGCATCACGTACGGTGCCAAGGAAGGCGGTTCCACTTACACATTTTTCGAGGTTTCTACTCGTCTCCACTCAATATAGTTAACAATACAATATCTTCTCATCGGATAATCTCAAGCAATGAACTGTTTCAGCAATCGGAAAACGAACTGTACAAGAGAATGTTTCTGAAGATGAAGGAGCAACAAATGCCCAAAAGTAACGATAAAGGCATCGAAAAGTAATTTACAAACATTTATGATAGAATATTGCGTTTATTGTACGAGGAACAACTTTACTATACTTTATTAACTCTTTGTTTTTAGAGTGATGACCGAGAATTATGCATTTTTTGCCGAGTCTACAACGATTGAGTACACGGTGGAACGCAACTGCGAAGTCACCAGCGTCAGTATTTTACCAATTATTATGATTGTTACATTTATACTCGTTACCAAAAATGTATGTACCTAATCATTTAAAATACCACTATTTCAGGTTGGAGATCTTCTCGACAGCAAAGGATACGGAATAGCCATGAAGAAGAGTACGTATACTAAATACTAATACACGTCTTCTGCCCACTTGCAGTTAATACGTAACTTTGCAAGCTTATGTTGAATATCCGTGGTTCATCACATTCCTGTAACTTGTGTTAGACATTGAATGCTCATTTTTCTGATATAATTCTATTTATTCTAAGACAAAAAAAAATTATAACGTTAGTACTAACTAAATAAATTATTAAAAAAATATAAACTTTTTAACATCACAAACTAATTAATAACGTAAAGCGTGATGCGCGCCGGCTCAAACTTGCATTACTTTTAAAAGAACTTAGTTATTAAGGTTAAATAAAAGGGGGTTTAGTATCAGTCTTTCACTTTTCAGTTTTTTCAGTGGTTTAATTTTTTTATTAAAAAGTTTTTAGTTTAGAGCAATAATGTACTAAATTATATACTTTTTGAACGACTTCCAAAACTGGAGGAGATTCTCAATTCGATTGTCATATCATGTGTCATGTGGTCCCTTTTGAATTTAATCGAGATCTGAGTTGATCTGACAAGTACTTTTCGAATTAATAATGCGTATTTACGTGACTTTGTCTTTCGTCGACCTGCGTTGTATTATACCGCATTACTTTTCATTGGGTGAACCGATTTTGATGATTCTTGTTCTTATCGAAAGCTGGTGCTCGTATTGTAGTCCCGTTTAAATTTGATCGAAATGTGATGACTACTTTTTGAGTAATGTTTGATAAAGCGTATTTTCTTGACTATTTTTTCGTCTACTTACGTTGTATTCTTGTCGATGTAGGTAATTGAAGTCGATTTTTTTTTTTTCGTTTACGAGCAAACATAGTTACCTATGTAATATACAACTCAGCATTAAAATCTGTAAGTGAACAATAAACCGGCCCCTTTTTTGCATCCTTCGGGTAATAGGAATTTTATTTCCAAATCTATATGGGACCAACTTCGAGGTATAGTATATCAGCAATAAAAAAAGAATTATAAAATCGGACTACTCTGTACAAAGTTATACGTTCATACATAAAAAATATATATACCTACGTGTCTTAACCTAACCTCCTCCGTTTTTTCTTCGGTTAATAAATGTACTTAGCCCGATATGAAATGGTTCTTCCCAGACTCGGAGTACCGGCAGGCGATGAACCTGGCGCTGCTGAACCTGCAGGAGACCGGCGTGCTGCGCGAGATGAAGTACCGCTGGTGGAAGGAGATGCACGGCGGCGGCGCCTGCCAGGTACGCGCCGGTGACGACCGCTCCGTAAACTAACTGCCACAGACCTTGCTCTGTATAAATAATAAGCGATAATGAACTCGTTGGCACGTCGTAACAATCATATTCTTTCTGTGATTACTTTCGCAGCCGACCGATTCGTTCGACAGCGAAGAGCTGCACATGGACAACTTCATGGGGCTGTTCCTGGTGCTGGTGGTGGGCTGCGCGCTGGGCGTGGTGGTGTCGTGCTGCGACCTGACGTGGGCGACGTGGCGCCACCCGCGCGACCCCGAGCGCCCCTTCCTGGCGCGCCTGTGGTCCGAGCTGCGCTTCGTGTTCCGCTTCGAGCAGTCGGTGAAGCCCCTGCAGGGCCCGCTGTCGCCGGCGCCGAGCGAGCGCCCCTCGCCGTCCGTGCGCTCGGCGCTCTCCCAGCGCTCGGGGCGCTCGGGGCGCTCCGGCTCGGAGGCGGAGGGCGGCGCCTCCCCGGACGGCGCCTCCCCGGGTGCCGGCGCGCGGCGCGCCAGCTCGCGGCGCCTGCGCTCGGTGTCGCGGCGCTCCTCCATGCACGCGGCCAGCGTGCGCCTGGCGCGACACACGTCGCCGCGCGCGCCCCGCGACTGACATTCTAATGTACTTCGGAAGGTGTCGCAAGGGACTTCTTAGACTAGACTATATATCAAAAAAGTACAAATTTTATTACTTGAATCGTATGTGTATCGACTCCAACGCGCGACTGGGGTTTACTCCTTAAGAACGATTACCGTAATCTTTGAAAATTAAAATGTTCTGTTGAATGTATTAATTTAATAAATGTTAAAAACTAAAATAAAACAAACTGACGCTTGCTGTTCGTATCGGTACAACCAAAATATACATATACCTAGCACTTTTGATATAACCAAAAGTCTTGCTCCGCGTTTTTTTAGGGTTCCGTACCCAAAGGGTAAAAACGGGACCCTATTACTAAGACTTCGCTGTCCGTCCGTCCGTGTGTCTGTCACCAGGCTGTATTTCAAGAACGGCGATAGCTAGACAGGTGAAATTTTCACAAATTATGTATTTCTGTTGCCGCTATAACAACAAATACTAAAAACAAAATAAAATAAATATTTAAGGGGGGCGATAAATATTTAATTATTTATTACTCTCCAACGCCATCTATTAGAAATAAGTTTTCCAACAGCGGCATAGATGGCGTTACAATTAAATAAATGTTTTACGTGTGTGTTTTTTAGTCAATGATACGGAACCCTTCGTGCGCGAGTCCGACTCGAACTTGGCCGATTTTTTTCATATCGCGTGCAATAATCCGCTTTTTAAATCATTAATGAGCAAACAACGATATTTCAAAAAGAATATCTGTACAATACGCTTACTGTTCTAGTAATGTTCAATGACATGATGGAGCCGCAGAGAAACAAAATTTAGTCATTATAATAATTTAAGCCGTATAGTTATTTTCATTAAACAAAAATCATGGTGTGATTCAAAGTACATGTTACGCCATCTATCGGCAATCTCAACAAACACTCAGTACGTAACTAAGTCGTACACGTAACCGCGCGCTGGCTGCGGCCCGAGATGTGATGAATAGGTCAAGAGCTCCTTGTGTAAAGTTGGCGCTGCCAGATATTAGAGTCTTCAAGAGTACTTGAAGATGACTGTAATTTATTATTTATAATAGATTTTATACTATTCATATAGTTAATTAGTTATCTAGATTATAAAACTATTGTTATAACATAATAATATAAATAAATGTAAAAATATGCGACAGTATTTCATTTAATACCCGACAAACTTCTCCGAGGATCCCATTTTCCCATTCCATTGACAGGCTGTTAACGTTCTAGAAAAGGTTATCTGGTTTTGGCATAAAATACTGCTAACATAAACCGCGAAAGTAGGCGAAAGCATAATAGCCGTTTAAAATAACGTATGATAATTAAAACATTCACATATTCATTAATGTACATTTTTGACATAAGAAAACGTATGTAGAATACTTTCGAGACGCGCGCAGATTGGATCCTCAGCATAATGATATATTTATTTTTATTGATATATAATTATTAGAAATATTCGTATCAACGGTGAACCTTTCTAGGCAATATTGAGACATTTCATAATTTCGTCGCAAGCTGTAGCGATCGTCGACACCGGCGCTCCCGAGTGAGGTCGAGCGCGGTGACGTCACGCGGAGGCTGCGGCGCAGGCGCGGCGCTATCGACTGGGCGGCGCAGGGCGGGCGGCGGCTGCACGGCAGTCGGGCGCCCGCCCTCGCCCAGCATGGAGGCGCCGCAGCAGCCCGCCGCGCCCAACGCGCGCCCGCTCGTCAACCCCGACGAGTACGGCGAGGTCGACACGTCCAGGTGCGCGCCCTGTCTCCCTGCTCCAGCTCCTCGCCCCCGTCACGCGACTGCGACTCTCATCCCGGCTTCCTGTTCCCGACCTGTTCTGATACAGTCTGTCGTCCCCCCGACCACCGACACGATCAATGAGTGTAAACTGACCCCTAAACTGAGGTTTACCTTCGTGATAAGTTGTTTATAGGAACAAAATGCTCAATGCTCGTCTCTAATCGATAATCTAAGAGTCTCAATGTTTGACTTCGATATTCCATTCTCATGAAATAATTAGTTAACATTCCATCTAAACTAATCAACAGTTTCATTTATTTGTGTGTAATGATCTTAGAATGCTGAATTTAACGTGAATTAGTAACGCACAAAATATAAGTAAAACAGTTGATGTAACAGAAGCGTTTAGTATTGATCTCGCGCTCACAACACACTCGCTAGCGAGGATATAACGTTACAGGTGTGGCCTTTAGGAAGCTCATTAATCCTGTTCCGTGAATCTAACTCACTCTTAAGAACGAGGGCCTCTTCAGAGCACATAAAGTTTAACAAACCTCGCAGTCCATCTAAGTAGTGACGGCTCACTAACGGCTAGTGAGCGCTCGACCTTAATACTTACATATGTCAAGGTCGCTTTTAAGCCGAGAGGCAAGAAAATATATTGATTACGATATTGTTTGGTTTGTTTGTTTCGCGGTTCCCTTGCGGGCGCGACGATGAATCTGATTGACGACGCCACACTGCGGGCCCTTCGCTTGAGCTGCGGGTTTCAGGAACTATCGTAGATACACTGCAGGACAGATCTCATCAGAACATATCGGGCCATAATATATTTTGATGTCACTGTCGTAATAAAATAGCTTGTTTTACAGATGCTTTGTCTTTGTCTTTGCTTAAAAAAAATGACTAATAACGTTTATAATAAAAAGGTATGTTTGTTTTTAAACAAATCATCTTTATTCATCAATGTATAAAATTTGTCCATTGTCTTACATGTTCATAATATTTCGGTCGCTGAAATAAACATTATCAGTTTGACTAAATTTTAATATTCTAGCACAGTTTCGTAATATTTTAGCTTAAACACAGCAATCGTTCAGCATCGTCAAATTCTCGTTCTCTTAGACTTCATAACTACCATGTTTTCAGAGTAGGTACCTTTAACTTAAGTAGGGCACAGCAAGTAATATCCTACTAAAATATGGAGCAGCCCGACTGGGGTAGTAACTTGACATTACAGAAGATCACAGCTAAATAATACAAGGAATGTTTTCAAGCAGTGTTGTGTTCCTGTTGGTGAGTAAGGTGACCAGAGCTCCTGAGGAGAATTGGGGATAGGGTCGGCAACACGCTTGCGTTGCTTCTGGTGTTGCAGACGTCTATAAACTACGATATAATCACTTACTATCAGTTGAGCCGTACGCTCGTTTGCCGACCTAGTTATATATATAAAAAGTGTCGTCTTACCGTACTCTCCACTACTCTTAATCCTGTTGCTAACTCCTGGTATCCTTGTCCCGCGATACAACTGATACAAGGTATACCAAATAGCTAACGTTTGCTTGCCTCGTGTGGTGCGTGTTTATCTGTCCTGACAAACCTTTGACCCAATTATTTATGCTCTACCCCTAACTGTAATAACCCTGCTCTAACCCTATCTGTGAATAAAGTCATATAGATAACAGTAGTGAAAGGACGTACGTTACATGCGAATACGAAAATATTTTGTATTTTGCCGTTTCGTTTTATTTTTCTCCTGATACACGTACAGCCAAATGTTTACCACTGCTAAACATATCCTATCCGTGGCCCGTGACAACGATAGGATCGTTACTTGTAAGAAAATTAAATAAATTAAATAATATTAGGTCAATTTTAGTAATGTGCCAGCGCCTTCGTCCGTGTGGAATTTGACAAAAAAAAATGTATTTTTCAGTTCGCCGCGCCGAGTTATAAAATAAATAAATTTCCAAAATAAAAGTAGCCTAGGTATGCTACTCCTTATTACATTGTACATACTAAGTTTTCAGCCAAACTCAATCAAATCTTTTATCTCAGCGTCAGAGGACTCGTACACTTAAGAACAACGCTCTGTTTTTCAATACAGTCAGTGTTGCCAGATAGACAATCTGATAATACGGTGTAACCTACTAAAAATTACAGTGTTTTTGTCATAAATACAGTAAAAACAAAAAAAAAAATGCAGTGTATTTTACAGTGCAAATAAAACAAAAAATAAATTTCGCGATTTAATGTTCCGCCTTGAATTTTCATTTCAGCCATTTTTCGTTTATCTTCCAATTTTAAAGTCGTTTTTTCAAACACTGTGGCAATTGATGGGTGAGATGACAATGGTTTAGATTTTTTTAATGTTTACTTCCTTCACCATGCCTTTTTATAGCAATTCTGTCAGCTAATATTTTTGTATCACATATCAAAAAATTGCACGATAGGGGTCGTTTGGATCACGCTGAAGCCAATTTTTAAGGTTAATGTCACTGAGCCACTAATTTCGGAATTTTTGTTTATAGTGCCGTTTCTTAGCTTTTTTGGGAGTTGACGGTCCACTATTATTGTCTTCCGAAGAAGTAATGATTAATTTACAAGTTTTAATTAGATAAACAAATTAAATCTTTTTTTACACGCTTGCACGTACGTATAACAACTGAAACTAACAATACTTCCCTCGCCGATCCTCTAAAACTTAACTAATTTGAATTATTTGAAAGACACACTATTTACATCAAACTGTAGTTGTTAAGTTGTTCTTTCCGAATCTTTCCTTCTAGCCGGGTGATACTGTTTTGCGAATGAAAGACTGAATAGGGATTCCCCTACATTACATACCTACTCGTACTTTTGCGATAACTTGCGTTCATGATTTTAAAAATTTCAATTACAGTGGCGTTCATTATAAAAAAATTAATGAAACTTGTTTCCTAAAAAATACAGTGTTCTCCATACACTGTATTTATAACAATACAGTGTACAGTAGACGGCTTGAAAATACGGTAGATCTACTGTAATTACAGTGCATCTGGCAACACTGAATACAGTGATTATATATTTTAAAAATCGGCCAAGTGCAAGTCGGACTCGCGTACGAAGGGTTCCGTACCATTGACTAGGTAAACAACAGTAAAAAATCACTTTTGTTGTATGAGAGCCCACCCTAATAATTTATTTTATTTTATTTTTATTATTTACTAGCTGCTGTGCCCGCGACTTCGTCCGCGTGGAATTTAACAAAAAAGTTACTTAATGTTCAGTTCGCAGTTAAAAAAAATCGAAATTAAAAGTAGCCTAAGTTACACCCTATTACATTAGCTATATGCTAGTGAAAGTCCCGTCAAAATCGGTCCAGCCGTTTCAGAGATTAGCCGGAACAAACAGACAGACAGACAGACAGACAGACAGACAAAAATTGTAAAAAATGTTATTTTGGTATATGTTCCGTGTATAGATCCATATGCATTTAGTAAAAAGTGGTTATTTTAATATTAAAAAAAGACACTCCAATTTTATTTATTAGTATAGAGTATAGATATAGATTATTAAAGTAAGTAAATATACAATTAAGTATTTTGTGAAAATTTCAAGTGCCTGTTACCATTTATTGATATCGAGCAAAACTAGGCAAAAATGACGTTTTTTTGTATGGGAGCCCTCCGGTTTTCTTGATTGCAACTTATATCAGAGTATGAGACTCTCGCTTGGCATTACTTTCGCGCGTTAATGTTTTGCGATAATTCCTAATATATTAATCTAAATTATGTCTTGTGAAGGTTTCATAATGATCATGAAACGGTTTGGTAGCTGACGTATTTGAGTTGATAACGATTAACAGGCATTATATCCGAGTGAATAGCTTCCCAGGCGCCACATCGTACGTGACTATTATTTTATAAATAAGAACGGGCATAGTACCTAATTAGTAAGCTATCTTTAACCCTTTCACGCACATAAGGTTTAGAGAAATGAAACAAAAATGTTTACTAGCCATAACGGTTTATTAGGAGCTAAATAAACATAAAATAATGAAAAAAATAATAGTTTATTATTTTTCATGTGTTTTTCAGGCTGGGACATATGTGTCCCAGTGTGCGTCAACGGTTGTAAAATGTACCAATTACACGCACGTTTTTCATATCGTTATTTCACAAAAAAAACTCACTAATCTATACATATAATAAAATGGTAGTACAGTATAAATTAACGTTTTTATATATAACTAGCTGCTGCCCGCGACGTCGTCTGCGTGCGTTCACTGCTCGTTCCCCGTAGGTGATAGCGTGATAATATGTAGCCTATGTTCTGACCCGACTTCTTAATAATATTCGTGCCAAATTTGAAGTAAATCCATGCAGTACTTTTTGAGTTTATCCCGGACATACATTTGAAGAAATAAAGGTTCACTGCTCTTTCCCCGTAGGTGATAGCGTGATAATATATAGCCTATGTTCTGACCCGACTTCTTAACAATATTCGTGCCAAATTTGAAGTAAATCCATTCAGTACTTTTTGAGTTTATCCCGGACATACATACAGACAAACAGACAAACAGACAAACAGACAAACAGACAAAAATTCTAAAAACTATATTTTTGGCTTCGGTATCGATTGTAGATCACACCCCAAGTATTCTTTTAAAAAAATATTCAATGTACAGTTTTGACTTTTCTACCATTTTATTATATGTATAGATAAAACTGAAAATTATAATCTAAAACAAAAAAAAATGTTTAGTGGTATTCTGCAAAATAATTTTTTTCAGAAGTAAAACATAAATGTACATTACATGTTGAACATGTATTGTTTGTTCGGTTCTCAACATGAAATTTGGCACATTGGACACATTTCTTCCTTAAATTTGCCTTCACCATAAAGTGAGAAGGCGTTTCCCGTTTTGGAGTATGACCTATCCGCTTATTTGTGGTTACTGAAGATGAAAAACTTCTCTGATGAGACGAAAAATCAGCAATTTTGGAACGACTTACAACTTGGCTAAATTCTAGCATGAAAGCAGTGTTACCTTCAATTTTCTTTTCCGCATGCAATTTACTGTATACTATATAAGCATTATTCATAACAATATCTAGCAAATCAAAAAATAGTCGTAGGTAGAACTTGATTTTTGCTTTACGGTCAACCTTGTAACAAACTTTTCTTTGGTCCATCAAATCAACGCCTACCATGTTTTTATTATATTTCACAACTACTTCTTGGCATGTGATGTTGATTTTTTTACCACTTCCCTGCACTATTCTTTTCACCGTTGTAGTGGGTGCCGGAGACAAGAAGTTTGTCAACAAAAGAACAGGTTTATTATCCATCCACTTTATGAAAGAAATCCTTTGCGAGCTGGTCGCAAGTATTTGTCCCCTTTATAATATTTATTAGAGAGAAATTTGAACTAATAAGACTATCCAAAATATTAACTTCGCCATATTTGTAGCCTTCTTGATCGTGAAATTGATGCGGTATGTAGGAGATTTTTCTCCAGTTGAAAGAGGGTACAGCTTTTGTGCTTGTTTGTGGAATTTCTTGTTGCAATTGGCTATCTTCTTCATGCTGTATATTTTTGCTAACACTCGGAGGAATGCTAGGTTCAATATCAACATTGGAAAGAACTTCATCGATATCTTGCGCCAGAAATTGTTGATCTTCTTCGTCCAAAAGAAGTCCATCCTCGTCGCCACTATTATCAGCTACTAAATATTCCAAAATCTCACTGTCCGTTAACGCAAACTCCCTAGTCCTTCTCGTAGACATGTTTTCGAACAACTAAACCAAAATTTGCATTGACTTACAAGAATAATGACTTAAATATAGTAAATTTAGAAGGTAGTCAAACATATGATAAAAGGCTCCGTTGACGCACACTGGGACACCCGTGTCCCTTTTTGATTTTTCGTAAAAAATCCTTATTTAGTAATGAAAACCTTAGAAAAACGGATGAAACTTGCAAAACACTAACCAAAGGATACAATTATTAAAAAAATAGCAACATAAAAATGAAGAAATATTATAAAAATTAAAATCTAAAACACAACTTCAGCCGACGAAAAACTCACAACTTCGCGCCTAATTATTTCTTTTCTAATCCGTCTTGCTCAGAGATCTCAGCCAAAATATCGTTAAACGTACTTTTAAATTTATAAATACAAACTTTTAAATTGATTTAAACTAATACGTATCGCAGGAAACTGAAAAAACTTTCGGGGACAAATATGTCCCATATGCGTTAAAGGGAAGATACTCGTACGTAGATGTATGACATCTTTTATGATATATACATCTTAAATTTATTATTTACCTATGTTATAGAAAAATTCCAACGTCAATAAGTTTTTTAACCGACTTCCAAAAAAGGAGGAAGTTCTCAATTCGACTGTATTTTCTTTTAATGTATGTAAGCTTAGAACTTTTGACTGGGTGGACCGATTTCGATCAATTTTGTTCTTACTGAAAGGCGTTGCGTGTCATGTGGTCCCATTTAAATTTAATTGAGATCTGACAAGTACTTTTAGAGTTATATCTAATAATGCGTATTTACTTGACTACTTTTTCATCGACCTACGTTGTATTAGGTATACCGCATAACTTTTTACTCGGTGTACGATTTTAATGATTCTTTCTTTAATCGAAAGCTAATACTTGTCATGTAGTTGTTGTTGTGTGTGTGGTGACGCCTGGTGTTGCAGGCGTCCATAGGCTACGGTAGCCGCTTACCATATGCTTGATTGCTACCGTCGTGGTATAAAAAAATAATAATGTAGTCTTGTTTAAATTAGATCGAGATCTGATTACAACTTTTTGAGTAATCTTCTATAGCGCGTATTTACTTGACTATTTTTTCGTCTTATTACTTTTTATTACTTCTCGATGTAATTGAAGTAGGTTTTTTTTTTCGTTTGAGAGCAAACAGTATTATTTTGTATCTTATTGGGATTAGGCTGCCGCTTATGCAGCTGTATATATTCCGAAATTCTATTATTTCTAATAATTTATACCAAACCTTAACAAATTGATCATCCTCAAAAATCTCTGTCAACCGCTGAAAGCCGCATGGTAATCCGTTCAATATTTTCTGAGTTTATAATAAACAGACAGATTAGACAGACACGGCGGAGCACTTCGTTTTTTAATACATATTGAAATAAATATCTTATTATTTTTCACTTTATGATATAGTCACTATTTACAATATCGAAAGCAATATTTTATCCTATGAAAATAAATAGGTTCTAATGAAAATAATTCGGTTTAACTAAGGTAGGGCAAAACAGGAAATATCCGGCTAAAAATCTGGAGTACCCGAGTGGGGAAGTGACTCGACCTTACAGAAGATAACAGATAATAAATTCTGCTTTCAAGTAGTTTTGTATTCCTGTGGTGAGTAAGGTAACCAGAGAGTATAAAAAGTGAGACGTATACAAAGAAGCGAGTGGTCACGGTCCCTCAGCTAACGGCCTGCGCTTGTGTCGCCAGGTACCCCGAGCCCAAGGAGGCGACGCACAAGGTGCGCGGCCGCAGCGACGTGCTGGAGCTCATCTGCGGCGCGGGCACCGTCGACCCGGAGCTGCTCACCGTCAAGACCTTCTACTTCTTCTTCTACTCAGCCTTCGGCTCGCTCTTCCCGCTGATGGGCGTATACTTCAAACAGATGGGAATGAACGCCGGGCAATGCGGCCTACTGATCGGCACGAGGCCTTTCGTGGAGTTCCTGTCGGCGCCGTTCTGGGGCGGGCTGGCGGACCGCTGGCAGAAGGGCAGGACGCTGCTGCTGGCGTCGCTGAGCGCCTGGATCGTGTTCACGCTGCCGCTGAGCTGGGTGCAGACGACGGCGGTGTCGTGCGTGCAGCCCGTCAACGACACCGTCTACCGGCTCGTGTCGCCGCGCTACGACGACGACTGGCCCACGTCGCCGCGACACTTCCGCATGCCCACGGCTGGGCGCGAGGGCTCGCCGCTGCCTGTGACCGACGCCGAGAACTATAACCCGGAAGCCAACTCCAACTGGGTGACGCCGCTGCACTCCTACATCGTGTACAGCACCCCCGACATTCAGAAGACGTTCTTCCTCCTGTTACTGTTGGTCGTCATCGGTGAATTCTTCAGCGCTCCGGCGATCACCTTAGCAGACTCCGCCGTCATAACTTTACTCGGTGAAGACGCCGACAGGTAACATCTTCTATAAAGAGTACTGACAAGTACGAACCTTTTAATATTCATAGCTTAGAACAAGGAAATACTAATTATCCAGTACGTTTACGTAGACGAGTCGCTGATTGAGTTATATTCTAACTATAACATTATTAAAATTTACCTATTTTCTTAGTTCAAAGCTGTTGATAGTTCTGAAGGGAATATACGAGCAGCTTCTTATAACCGCAGCAGCACTATATGTATGTATAATGATGTGAACAGGTACGGTCACCAGCGCATGTTCGGCTCGCTGGGCTGGGGGCTGGCGATGTTCTTCGTGGGCATCGCGCTGGACCACAGCACGGCCTTCAGCACCCACCCGTGCGGCGGCCCGCAGCGCTACGAGAAGAACTACACCATCTGCTTCGCCACCTTCTCGGTGCTCATGGGCGCCGCGCTCATCACCGCCACTCAGGTTCAACAGATCTCTTTTAAACGTGAAAATAATATCTATTTTAATATTTAAATAGCTCGAGCAAAACTTACATCATTCGTCTTACTAAAGTACAGTTTAAATACAACAATTTTAAAATTGTTTGTTTTTTTGCAACGGTGAATTATTTGTTTAATTTTTTGCATAGACTGTTTTGGGCGTTCGTTTAATGTGTATATTTGTATAATCATCTTATAGCAGAGAATATATACCCATTTAATAAAATGTGAAGTGTAGTTGTAAACTGTAGCTACAAGGCATGGTTGTAAGCGCGCCGGTGTGTGTCAGATCAAGTTCAAGTACGAGCCGGGTAGCGCGGAGACGCCGCCGGCGGCCGCGCCCGCCGAGCCCACGCAGGAGGAGCGCCTGCAGGAGCAGCTGGCGGCGCAGCTGCAGCTGCCCGGCCTCGACACCAGCGCGCCGCCGCCGCGCGCGCCCGCCCTTCAACACGCCAAGGTACCTTCCTACTGCACTCTCCATCAATCGCGTGCCACTTCGAATAAGTAGGTTTGAACAATAAGTTACGATTCAGCCTGTAATATCCCACATCTGGGCAGGGCTCTTTCTCCTTGACCGCACTTAGTGTTACGCGGTAAAAGATTTCTTTGTATTCATCGTTGAAAAATTGTTCTAAGTTAATAATAATAATAATAATAATAATAATAATAATAAGTTTATTTCAGACAAAGTCCATACAATCAGATAGCCGTTTACAAAATAATGAATGAAAAAAAACACAGAAAAACAGAAATAAACATAGTAAACCAATAAAACATTAGGAAATTTAAATCAAAATACATGTATATATAATATTCATAGCCGATTAAATAAAAATTCATGTCAATACTTTAGTGAACCCAATAATGAACAATGTCAACCAATTAAATTAAATAAAATAATAATTAATTAAACAAAACAAAAAATAAAATAAAATAAAAATAAAATTATTATACACTCAAACTTAATTCAAAGCATACAATGCAATATCAAGTAAATAAAAAGAGAATCATATTATGTCACTGTAGCCCTATTACTATGCACATTAACCTGTGTTGGATCGGGCAGTCCGTGCGTGCCGCAATCATCCTGAGGATGCCATTGCTGCTGTCTCTCAATCGTCTTAATAATGAGGCCACCTTTTTTCGAATCACTGCTTGATAGCAATCCGTATGAGCTTCGGCAAACATAAGCGATGCCGAGCAATATGGAGGCAGCCGCAATAGCATCCTAAAGATGTTGTTATACTGAACACGCAGTACACTGGCGGCCCGACGGGTATGACTCACCCATAGGCTGCTCGTGTAAAAGGATTGACAATAAGCCTTAAATAAGGTAATTTTTACTGGAATGGAGCAACGAGCAAATCTACGGGCTATCATATTCCCTCGGACCGCCAGTGCCCTGCGCTCCCGCTCCAGATCCGCGTCATCGGACAGAGTATCCGTTACAACATGCCCGAGATACCTAAAGCTGGTTACCCGCTGCAATTGCTCACCATACAACTTAATTGGAGGAACATAGACCGGCATAGATACATTTATTTTACCCTTGAATAGGAGTATTTTGCTTTTCTTTGTATTATATGTTATTATGTTAAGATGTGACATGATATTTTACCAATTTGACTTGTTGGTATGTTTTATCAAAAAAAAAACGTTTTTTATGCATAAGTACGTTTCCGTTTCTTTGAAAAATATTTTGAGACAGTATTTCGCCGTAGTAGTAAAATTACAGTCTTCAGTCCATGATGTGTAAAGTAAAACAGAGAAACCAGCTACCTGTATCTTTTGTATTAAATGTATAAAGTACAACACAAACCAGAACCACTATAGACTGTATAATATGCGAAACTGTCTGAGAAATAAGCCTCTACTACGTAGTAACTAGTAAGTAGGTACATAAAAAACACACGTTTTATTTTTACGTACGAAGGTGAGAATGATTCTGTGATATGGTCGTAGTAAAGTCGATGGTTTATTTTTGTGTCGGGTGCAGGTTTTCGCTCAGACGACGCGTGAAATGCCAGAGTGGGTGACGGTGCTGAAGCAGTTCCAGAACGTGAAGGCCGCCTCGTTCCTGCTCGTCGCCTGGTGGATGGGATTCGGAATAGGCCTCATCTTTACGTTCCTTTTCTGGCATTTGCAGGTAACTTACAACAACAAATAGATTTACATAACTTTACAAACTATTCTCAATGCGACAGCAATGTTCGTTTACATCTCATAGGCACGCAGGTAATTAAGCACCCGGTGCACTTTTCGCAGGACATCGGCGGTTCGCCCACGCTCTTCGGCGTCGCTTCCGTCATCAACCACATCTCTGAAATCTTCGCCTACTTCTTTAGCTTCAAGCTCATCACTCAAATGGGACATGTCAAAGTAATCGCTTTGTTTTCTTTAGCTAAACATAACGTCTTTAATGTTTTTTTTTTTTGCGTGGTCTTACTAATCGTTTTCCTTCATCAGGTCCTGTGCTTGGGCCTCGCGGGCAACGTGGTGCGGTTCCTCTACATCTCGTGGCTCACGCTGCCCTGGTGGGTCCTGCCCTTCGAGTTCGTGCAGGGCGTGACGCACGCCGCCGTGTGGGCCGCCTGCTGCTCCTACATCGCCCACGGCTCGCCGCCCAACTTGCGATCCTCTGCGCAGGGCGTTTTGCAAGGTTTCGAAATTTAACACATTTTTACAATATTCCCATCGATTGTTTTTAAGGTAGGCAGGTAAATCAATAACTACGTTTTAGGTAAAAAATGACTGCTATATAACTAATATTTTACCTTAAATACAAATATATATCTATGTCAATGTTTCACATAGATTCGAATCCAAAATTCCTGGAACAAAAAGCTCGATTGGTACCAACAGCGGCAACGAACAAGTCTAATCTTTAACAATACAGTTGTTGACTGACGTAAACGTTACACTGCCACTCTCGCAGCTATCAAAGAATCTGCAACTCAATAATAACTGTGACCGACGAAGGCACAGCTCGTCACGCAGGAGCGCGGAGTAGGGCGGAGTCAGAGCTAAGAGTTGGTTGTCGGCACTCCGCAGGGCTGCACCACGGGCTGGGGCGCGGCTGCGGCGCGGTGCTGGGCGGCATCGCCGTGGCCAAGTGGGGCACGACGCGCACGTTCGCGGGCTACGGGCTGCTGTGCGGCGTGGCGCTGGCCGCCTTCGCCTTCGTGAACTTCCGCGGCGGCGAGGCGGACATGGGGGCGGGCGGCGCGGCGGCGGACGAGGAGGCGCGCGCCGTGGCGGAGGCGGGCGTGCTGGCGCCGCACGGCGTGCCCGCCAACCCGCTGCCGCGCGCGCTCTCCTCCACGCGCCTGCACGACCTGGCGCCGCGCGACAACTACGGCGCCACGCAGGTGCGGAGCTGGCGATATAGCGCCCCGGACGAATTCAGTTTGCCGACCCGTAAATTAAAAGATTAGCGTATGCATTAAGGATATGACATTTCTGAAAAATTGATTAACAGATGATTGATTATTAATGTTGAAAATGTACAGCTGATTTTTGACATACCTTAATTTTTTTGTTTACACAGGTGATAGCAGATAGTTTATTATAAAAAATCGATTATTCCTAGCACGTGTACTCGGCTAGCGCTACCCCTCGCAGAATGCCTTTCTAGCCTCTAGGCTAAGGCCCTTTTGGCCCTAGCAGCCGGGAACCGGTGCGCCGGTGAATAACGAGTCGTCCTGTCGTGTTGCAGAGCTACAGCGGCGCGGACAGCCTGAGCGTGCCGGGCGCGCCGCCCCCCGCGCGCCCCGCCAACCCCTTCCTGGCGGAGCAGTCCTTCAGATAAGCGGCACGACCAGCGTCTGCGTATCTGAACCCATGTACCAGTATTATGCGCTACGAGTGTCTCCTTAGCGCCCGCCAACGAATAGGCTAAAGTATGTTGTACATTCTGTGTATTATAGCTTGTGGGAGCGACGATTCGTTAACGCTTTCTTAAAATAAAGACGAAATGTAGTCACACTGCACGGAGACGACGTCAATTACCTGCGTCTCCACAATTTATTGGACGTCTAGATTACATTAAACTAATAAAAGACAATTGGGAAGTTGGAGCCACTCGAAAGTCGAAACTACTAACTTCAAACATTCGTTAACTGTCACGTAGCTTTTACCTGTCGCTCATTAAATATAATCAGGGTACGAATTAAGGCCGCGGGCATGAAACTTGCGACAGCCGAGCGATGGCGACAGCGGGGCGACGCACAGTGGGCGGAAACGATCAAAACTACTCGCGACACAGTAATCATTTGGATTAGATTTTGCCTAAAGTTGCCTAATTTTGCCTAAAGTTGCCTAATTTGCCTAAAGTTGTTGCCACATGTTTCGTGCCCGCGGCCTAAATGTAGGCATACACATTTAGTGGAGATATCACAGCTGTGAGGACTGTATCATATGAAATTTACTGACAACCTTCAGTACGTGTATACTATGAGATAATGATAGGTACTGGCGCTATTCAATAAGATGCGTGTTACCAAACTTGTATTTGGTTTAAGTAAGATAAGTAAACTTTAGTATCTACTTGAATAATTACACCTTTACGAAGCCTCTTCAGTAAGACAACAATAGTGCAGGCAATTTTTTTTAAGGCGAGGTATTTCAGATATTCCTGCAAAACACGTTTATATGAATTCATTTTTGAAATAGTAAACAGTGAAATTTTAATCTAATAAATTTAATTGATATTGTTGAGGGTATATTTTGTCCATTTTTGACGTTGGAAACATGATTTGATAAATTTGGCTCGATAGAATAAATTCACAAAGTTACCTCTTTTCGCTTCATTTTATCTACTATTTTCGGCTTTATTATTAAAATAACTGATTTGATGTTATGAGTAACTTACCAAAATAAAGTTCATATATAACTGGATCCGCTTCTGCCGCTTTTTAATTTATTTATTACATCTATTTTTTTTAATCGATTATTCAAGTGATTTTCGAAGCGCTGGGCGCTCTCGCGGCACTCACACTGTCCCGTTGGACGTTACAGAGGCAAGACGTGTGCAAAATTTTTCAAAAAAGCGTTCCGTCTTTTGTATTTTTAATATTACGTAGTATGCATACAATATCCATACACCTACTGCCCACAGTAGTAATAAAATTTAAATTCGCTATTTATTTTAAATCTATATATATAAAAGAAAGTCGTGTAATCGTGTTAGTTACACTATTTATAACTCAAGAACGGCTGAAGCGATTTGGCTGAAAATTGGTGGGGAGGTAGCTTAGAACCAGGAAACGGGCATAGCATACTTTTTATCTCAATTGTACCCGGTAGGTGGCGCTGCTATAGGTATCTAACTCTGAAACTACTGAACCAATTTGTATCAAATTTTGTAAGCTTCTGTAGTTTGGTCCAACTTGAAAGATAGGGTAGTTTTTATCTCAATTGGACCCGGTAGGTGGCGCTGCTATCGGTATGTAACTCCGAAACTACTGAACCAATTTGTATCAAATTTTGTAAGCATCTGTAATTTGGTCCAACTTGGGAGATAGGGTACTTTTTTTCTCAATTAGACCCGGTAGGTGGCGCTGCTATAGGTATGTAGCTCCGAAACTACTGAACCAATTTGTATCAAATTTTGTAAGCTTCTGTAATTTGGTCCAACTTGAGACATAGGGTAGTTTTTATCTCAATTGGACCCGGTAGGTGGCGCTGCTATCGGTATGTAACTCCGAAAGTACTGAACCAATTTTTATCACATTTCGTAAGCATCTGTAATTTGGTCCAACTCGAGAGAGGGAATTTTTTATCTCAATTTGACCCGATAGGTGGCGCTGCTATCGGTATGTAAGCAATAAAATTTGGTAGCTGTTTTCCGGGCAGGACAACGTCTGCCGGGTCCGCTAGTTTAATATAATTATTTTGTTGCTGTTTAAGTTTTTGTAAACACTATTTATCTATATAAAAATTAATAAAAATGGAGTGTCTGTTTGTAATATTACGGCTTTTAACTAAATTCATATGTATGTATATATACACGGTACATATTACACCAAATTAACATTTTTGAAGTGAAACTTCTTTAGGCGCATGAGGGGTAAAATTTGAGCGACCGGTAACGCGTCAGTGTCACGACGAGTACTTGGATGGGTGACCTCTTTTTTTTTCAATTAGATTTTTGAAGTGAAACTTCTTCAGAATCGTTGTGATTTCAAACCGGATGCAACGGGAAAACGACAGGGAAGGGCGCGCCGCGCAGCGACTTCCATGAAAAAGGATGACACATTGTAGCGTTACGCTCTATGTAGCGTTACGCTCTATGTAGCGTTACGCTTCATGTAGCGTTACGCTCATTGTAGCGTTACGCTATTTGTATCGTTACGCTCATTGTATCGTTACGCTCATTGTAGCGTTACGCTATTTGTAGCGTTACACTCATTGTAGCGTTACGCTATTTGTATCGTTACGCTCATTGTATCGTTACGCTAATTGTAGCGTTACGCTCATTGTATCGTTACGATCATTGTTGCTTTACGATCATTGTAGCATTACGCTATTTGTAGCGTTACGCTCATTGTATCGTTACGCTCATTGTAGCGTTACGCTCATTGTAGCGTTACACTATTTGTATCGTTACGCTCATTGTATCGTTACGCTAATTGTAGCGTTACGCTCATTGTAGCGTTACGCTCATTGTAGCGTTACGCTCATTGTAGCGTTACGCTCATTGTAGCGTTACGCTCATTGTAGCTTTACGCTCATTGTAGCGTTACGATCATTGTATCATTACGCTATTTGTTGTAGCGTTACGCTATTTGTAGCGTTACGCTATTAGTATCGTTGCGCTCATTGTAGCGTTACGCTATTGTATCGTTACGCTATTTGTAGCGTTACGCTCATTGTAGCGTCAGTACTTGGATGGGTGACCGCTTTTTTTTTCAACTAGTTTTTTTTAAAGTGAAACTTCTTTAGGCGCACTTAACTTGGAGAGTAAGCAGGCGTGACGAGAGCGTTACGAAAAGTGTGATCGGTCGAGGTGAACGGAAGTTGAGAGGGAGATATAAGTTAGTTAAGATAAAATTTGATCGACCGGAAACGCGGCAGCGTCATGACGACGGTCAGTACTTGGATGGGTGACCGCTTTTTTTTTCAACTAGTATTTTTGAAGTGAAACTTCTTTAGACGCGCTTAAAACTTTGGTAGTAAGCAGGTGCGACGAGGGCGTTACGAAAAGTGTGATCGGTCGAGGCGAACGGAAGTTGAGAGGGAGATATTTTAGTTAAGATAAAATTTGATCGACCGGAAACGCGGCAGCGTCACGACGGTCAGTTCTTGGATGGGTGACCGCTTTTTTTTCAACTAGTTTTTTTGAAGTGAAACTTCTATAGGCGCGCTTAACTTGCGGAGTAAGCAGGTGCGTTACGAGAGCGTTACGAAAAGTGTGATCGGTTGAGCCGAACGGAAGTTGAGAGTGAGATATGTTAGTAAAGATAAAATTTAATCGACCGGAAACGCGGCAGCGTCACGACGGTCAGTACTTGGATGGGTGACCGCTTTTTTTTCAACTAGTTTTTTTGAAGTGAAACTTCTTAAGGTGCATGAGGGGTAAAATTTGATCGACCGGAAACGCGGCAGCGTCACGACGGTCAGTTCTTGGATGGGTGACCACTTGGGAACACCGCGTGACGTTGCCGTTTTTTTTCTTTGTTATAATATATTAAACATATTTAATTAATATTAAAATAAGAATTAGATTATTGATAAAATATGAAGCTACTTTATTGAGATACATTTTATTGAATAATAATTATTTTAAACTACCTATGCCCGCGACTTCGTCCGCGTGGAGTTTAACAAAATAATTATTGTTCAGTTCGCAGTTATAAAATATTAATAAAAAATCTAAAATAAAAGTAGCCTACGTTACTTCTTATTACATCAGCAGCTATCTGCCAATGAAAGTCATGTCAAAAACGATCCAGCCGTTTCAGAGATTAGCCGGAACAGACAGACAAACAAATTATAAAAAAATGTTATTTTATATGTAATAATATATATAAAATTTTATTTTATATGTGTATATATGTAATTTAGTTAAAAGCGGATATTACAATATTACAAACAGACACTTCAATTTTATTTATTTGTATAGATTTAATATGTAATTTGTTTTATTTTATATAGCTTATTCTATTTATGTCCAACAGTCTATAATAAATAACCCTGAAATCGTTTACTCATTTCATTTATTTACGAAAGTATTACATATTTATCACTACTTTAAAAAATGATCATAATAAATGCATTTCTATTTTAAAGTCAAATCAAATTAGTTCGCTTTACAGCCACTGACGCTTTGAGGTCACGGACTGAGTTCAACAGCAACGAGTTCGCGCGACGTGTGTCCAAGGGGGACGGGGTAGACGTTAAATGCCTACTTTTGTCAAACGACGGAGCCTTAAAGTTCTTGAGTCTCTGAGCTCTTGAGCGCGCTAAACAGACACAATACTGTGTTTTATGCCGCGACAACGAAGTGTTGAACGAAGTAATTGTTACTTGAACAAGTGACGCCGCGCCGATTCGAACCCACGCCTCACATAGCGGCTCGACCGGCCGCCGGGCGGTGGCTTGCACAGTAGGCCGCGGACGCGTGTGTAGTAGTTGTAAGGGCTTCGTGTTAGGATAGGTATGCATATAACTGACAACTATATACTTCGATGTGATGTCTATGTTATCGTATTGTATAGTACTTACTAATTATTGTAACTGTACTTATTTAGAATGTAAGGTTCAGTTGGAAGCTATTTCGTGCGACAGGTGAGGCTACATTTCTTGAGGTAGGTGTGCAGGAAATACCCTGCTCAATATATGGAGCAGCCCGACAGGGGAAGTAGTTCGACCTTACAGAAAATCACAGTTACATAATACTGCTTTCAAGCAAGTTGTGTTCCTGTGGTGAGTAAGGTGGTTTGTCCGTTGGCGACCTAGTTGAATAAAATAAAAAATGAAAAAATAAAGTACGACCATTCTGCTCCACTGTGCTGGGACGCAGCTCCCGCTGAGCGAGCGCGGAGCCGCGACCCTGCCATCCGTATAGCTCAAATCGCTGTCGTAACTTGTAAGGCATGCTATTTGTATTATATATTAGGAAAAATATTTAAGATATAAATAATACTCTATACAAATATTATGTACGTTAATAGAATGTAAACAACAATGTACTCAATGCTAACGGCTACGTTCTCCTTCATCCTCTCTTCTGGTAATGACCGGGAGAGACAGAGCTTATTTGTTCTCTAACTCCTCGTCATCGGCGCCCGACTGACGAGGGCGGCCTGTGTGGTGTGATGTGAGGAGCGAGTGGATCTGTTGTTGTGTAAGTGTACAAGGTTCTAATCACGAGTTCATATCATGGTGTGATGAGTTAGATGTACGCGCGTGCGAGCCGGCGCCGACCGGGCGCCTGCTCCGCTATATTTTTGTTGATAATGTAGACATTTAAACTATAGACATGACTATATGTATACATTTGTTGTAAAATTACTCTTATCGATGTGAGCGCGGCACAGTTATATATTTTTGCACTACGCTGCAACGGCGCGCCGCTACCGCTGCCCGCCTCCCGCCCGCCGTGTCGGTCGTGCGACTGCAATGCGACTGCAACGCGATAGCAGTGCGACGGCGATGCGTTAACGGTGCAACGGCGGCGCGGCGGCGACACGAAGTTGCGCGGTTAGCGATGGTCTTCAATTTAAATTATATGATAATAAATGTTGAACTATTCATTCTTAATTTTATTTCCCTGTTCTCTCCTTGAGTCCTAGATACGACGTATAAGGGTGATGTTGGATAAACTGTAAAACTACTGAAGCAATATTGTTAATGGGCATGATGCCAGTATCAAAAAATCGTCAATTTAATGATTTTAGGGCAACACTCGTCACTCATATAAAAAAAATTCAAAATACTGGTTTAGTTTTATATTATAATACTAAATAATATAATCCTTTAGAGTTTAGCACATAAAAAATTGCAAAAGTTATAAACAATTATAAGTGTCATGGGCCTTTCATAAAATGCTAAATAAACAGTTTAATACTTTCTGCACTTTTTTATTTAAGTTTGTAATTATGTCATAGTATTCAGACAGCTTATAATTTATTAATTATGAGGTACCCGAGTGTTTTAATACACGAGGTTTAATATATATTATTACTTTGTAGCATTTTACTTCTTGCTTTGCAATTTACTTATAATTTTAAATAATAAGTACCTACTAATAATCTAATACATACTCGTAAAGCAAAAGATGTCTCGTTTATTCAATGCCTAATTATCATCCTAAATACTAGGTATTTCATCTATGAAATGTGTAACGATTTGAAGAAACTTCTAATAAAATATAAACTACTTATTATTATTTTTTTAGAATAACATAATTTCGGAGATGAAAGTCAAAACTAACCTAACCAAAGCCCTAGCTAACCCAACTGACGTCGTCCTGTTTTGCGAAATTATCCAAATTTTCATTCCTGAAGAACTTTCTAAAAAGGATAAGATTCTAAATATTTTTAATATCATATCAAAAATTCCGCCACGGTTGCTTAAAACCGAATAAAAATCATCATATCAAAAATTTCGATCTAGCGGGTAGATACATCGTTCCATGGCTTTTTTTTTTTTTTTTTTAATAAAATGTCTAGACCCCCGGATTGTAATTATTCAGAGTCTGTGTTTTCTACTCTTTCATACTAGTTCTCGCTTTCATGCCTCTCGTACTTCCATTCTGCATACTTGTTCTTTCATTCATCCATCACCTTTCGCAGATCAGGGTGGGTTCCCAAACTAACCATGTCTAAGCTACTTATATATCATTTATTTTACTTTCTTTATTATAAAGGTAAATCAAACAACTGTTCATGTTTTATTTTTCCGTTTTACAATTTTTTCTTAATACTATTGTGATTTCATTACTTGTTTTGCTATTACATATTTTCCTTATACACATATTTTTCTTTATAGTTTTAATTTAACAGTTTAATACTCAATGGGATGTATACTTTTTACAATAATTGTTTGTAGCTTATTTTTAGGGGCAAGGAAACAACTCCATCTTAACATTTAAGGTTCCGTCAGCATTTTGTTTTACATTTTATGTCTGTTTTGGTGATAATCATTATCGCCAATTAAAATGCTAATTTATTTTAACGTTTCGTGGTAGAATTTCTTTCTTATTAGATCCAGTAACATTTTCCAAATAACCTAATTTTAATTTTTCTATTTTAGATATTTAACAATTTTACTCTTTTTATTTCTTGATTCTACTTGATTGATACATTTGAGATTTGTTTTTTAACAATTTGCTTTTGTATTCCTAAATCTATATGTTAGTACAACGTCTAAACTTTATTTAACATAATATTTTAACCTATTTAAACTATTTACACATTTCTTATCCTATATTATCGGTTTTCTTGATACTAAATTATATACAATTATATAATTGTAACATATTTGCTCGCCATTTATTATCTACCGCTTTCCATATTTTTGCCACTTGTAATAAGACAAGAAACATGCTCCATCTTCCATGAGTCGCTTCCATACACCCTTTCATACATTCCTATCGCATTTTTCAGAGGACGCGTGATATTCCCCTCTTGTTCTACAGGAACTTTGTTCTGCAACAAGCTGTCAAGTTTCTTCCAGATACAGAGTCCCTGCAGACTGTCTCGCGCACTCTGTGCCAGGGATGTGGAGACATCTTTATGATATACCACTGTGTCGGCCAGCACGCCCTTAGCAATAAGCCACGGACGATCGCGCCAGCTCATCCCACCTCCTTCTTCGTTCCATGGCTTAATTGGCTAGAGCACCGACACGGTCTGTCGGAGGTGCGGGTTCGAACCCCGCTGGAGCGATTTTTGATATGATATTATTAAGGATAAGAAAATTGTAAAAAAAATTAGTCAAACCTTTTTTTGTAAAATTATAAATAAATTTTTAATGATTACAAAATTATAAAATAATATTAAACGCGACGCCGCGTTGCCGGATTGCGATTGGCTGTTGCGCGGGCGGTTGTGGGTTCGATCCCCACACACGACAACATTTGTATTGGGTATTGGTCATACAGATGTTTGCCGTGGTCTGGGTGTTTGTGCAGTCCTTGTGGGTCTCCCCACCGTGCCTCGGAGATCACGTTAAGTCGTCGGTCCCTGTTGTTATCGTGTACACCTGATAGCGATCGTTACTCATAGTAGGGAATATATCCGCCAACCCGCATTGGAGCAGCGTGGTGGATTAAGCTCCGATCCTTCTCCTACATGGGGAAGAGGCCTATGCCCAACAGTGGGATATTACAGGCTGAATCGTAGTCGTACAAAATTATTGTCTATTAAATTATCTGCACAATGATATGGAAACTAATAATTGAAAATTGAAATGCATTTAAAATGACAAAAATATTTCAGGAGAAGAGGTATAAAAAAATTTCGATTGTAAAGCACTCTAATGCTTCGCATTATCAGTCGTGCAATATTTGGTTCAAATTAATTGAATAATGTTTAGTAAGTGTTTAGTGGTGCATTGAGGGCGGAGGAGAGACATTTCGTCACATTGGAGGCGTGCACTTTTGGATTTTGGAAATGCTTATGCAAAAACAAAAATGCGGGACTGTTTATAAAGGTAAACATACATCTAAGTGAGATAAAAAAAATCGATTTCACTATCATATAATCAAACAATGATAATAATAAATGTTCCTAAAACCGACAATTAGTCACCGCGCGCTGCAGTTGACACGAAACTGAACCAGCTATCTCGGAGATAAGCGCAGATAGCGCTCGCAGCCATTCTTTTTTTAACGTTTCGTGATAACCACGATAAGCGGCACATCCACCTGTCAGCACATCACTAATATTTAGCACACAGCTGTTGCGAGCGAGCGACGCGCTAGCGAGTTTCTTTTAGTTATAAGTGAAGAGTTTAGTGGTTAACTTTGTTGTGTGGTGACATTGAGTGCGCTCGAGCTGCAGCTGGAGAGCATGTGCGAGTGATCGACCGCAGCGTGCAACAACAACAACGACAACAGCAACAACAACAACAACAGCAACAACACCATGGCGTACACGCGCGCCGCGCCCGCGCTACTGCTGCACGTCAACTTGCTCCTGATGGTGCGTCCCGCCATGTCACTAGCCATCGCAGCTGACTTTATTTATTTGTTTGATCAAGACCACATACCTACTAACCAAGCTTTATCGGTCAAATATGAGTATGAAACATCGAGCTCTGACTCAGACAGTATTAATGTACTTCTCATTAGTTGACCTCTTTATAGGTATTATTAGTTTAAAACATGTTAACTTTTAATCTGATATGACTTAATCTAGGTAGGTATATTTTATACTTTTTCATGATATAGTAAGTGTAAGTTGTTTCGTGTCTAGCTTGCAAAAAGTCTAACTGGTTTCTACAATTATTCATAAGAAATCGTCTGGAATAAACAAACGAGGCAGGTCATTAGACATAATGAAGACGCAACGGTCACAGCACTGCAGCACTGGTACAGACCAGTACAGCAGTTGCGTTGGCGTTTAAAAGGTAACGTTGATAATTATAGTTGTCAGGTAATAAAGTGATATGGTTTTGAAATAAAACTACTTTACGCACGCTTGACTGGGGATTAAGCTGGTGGACACTTGACGAGAGCGTTACGAAAAGAGTGATCTGGCGAGGCGAACGGAAGTTGAGAGGGAGATATAAGCTAGTAAATACTCGTATAAAAAGAGAGATAGTTACGTTTCGTATATTACTGTAGGGGCAACAAGAGAAGTTTTACTTCAGTCGTGTGGTCTAAAGCACACTCGGTTTTTTTTTATACACCTAGGTCGTCAACCAAGCGTATGGCTCACCTGATAGTAAGCGATTACCGTAGCTTATAGACAACTGCAAAACTTCTCCTGTATCTTCAATCAATCTATCAAATCATCTGCTGCAAGGTCGAGGTACCTACTGCCCAGCTGCGTATTTTAAGATTCTTCGCCCCGGGCCATTTTAATTTTGCCACCCCATAAATGAAGGGAATGAAAATAATCGATTATATTTTCGGTGAGAATATATTGTTTTAAAAATCGATTAATTTTTCAAAACCCTAGTATATAAGTTCGGCTCGTGCCTCCCTTTCAGAATGCCGCCCCGGGCCATGGCCCTTTTGGCCCTAGGTAAATACGTCCATGGCACTTCCCCAGTCGGGCTGCTCCAGGTAGTGAGTAGAATATTTCCTGTTTCCTACCTCAGTTAACATTTATGTTTAAATGGTGTGTGTCAGTTGTTCGCGGGCGCCATTCTGTCGGCGGCGGCGCGACTGAAGTGGGACCCGACGGCGTACGTGGCGGCGCGCGAGCTGTTCCCGCTGGAGTACCGCTCCGCCGCCGCCGTGCTGCCCGTCGCCGGGGTCGCCATGCTGCTGCTGGCACAGCTGGCCCTCGCCGCGCTCAGCAGCACCCGCCCCGACCTGCGACACGGACTGCTCATATTGGTCTGCCCTCTCTTGGAACTATCACTTAATATTGCGACCACTTTCCTGACTGGTAACTAGTTAGTTACAACTTAGGTACTTATTCAGCCATGACTCATACATCAATTTAATCAAAACAATGTCAAGGTTATTAAAGTCAAAACTTCTCGCCTAAGACGAGAAAGAGGTCCTCGGGAAGAGAGGGGGAGGATGCAGGTATCGACGTCGCCGTCGCGTCGACTGCGCTGTTCAACAGGGCTCCGTCTTGGGAGCCACATTAGAACGTCATAGAACATCGGCTTCGATTAGAATTTAGATGCTAAAGGCGCCATTACCACCTGGGCTGCGCGTTATAGTCCGCCTAGAAGAAGTCGGTGCGTCACTGACGGTCAAGCGATTTGGAAGGTTTTGTCTGAACCATCTGTATCCAAAACAAAGTCCTCCTTTTTCTATGCCCACGCAGAGTCCTTCCCCGAGGGCACGGATCGTCGTCCAGGTTATGGAGGTGGAGGTTCTGAGTCAGACGAAGTATCTGGGCCTGATCCTGCACGGACGAGGGAGCTTTGGTCCACACTTGCAGCAGCTCGCTCCGAGGCTTGACCGCGCTGCCGCTGCGTTGGGAACTATATTTGCGATGCTCAGCGGCGAGACTAGTGCATAAATGTATTTCCCAGCGTTAAAAAAAAGTTGATTAAATCTTTTGTATAATGCAACATGCATGCAAATGTTATGACTTGGTATTATAAGGTACCTACATTACCTGTACATAGATCCCTTCCTCTTTATCTAATCATTTATAGATACTGATAAATGACAATTGTCTAGTCCTGCATTTTTTTTAACTTTACAATTTAAATTACAAAATACGTTTGTCTGAAAACAACATGGTGTTTTTTTTGTTAATGTGAAATTCAAATATACTCACCTAATTATATTGGACTCATGTGGGTCCAAAATACTGGTAGAATGACGCTCTCCTGAGCGTGTAATGATCCCAAAACAACAATCTGTCATTCTCTGAAAATGTAGGTACCTTGGCATGTATAATAATAATGTGCCGTATGCAGTTCGCGGCAGGCACGGCGGTGGCGGTGTGGTGCGAGGCGGCGTGGGCGGGCTGGTTGACGGTTCGCATATTGCGCTGGACGCGCGGCGGGCGGGCGGCCGAGGTGCAGCACGCCGTGCAGGTCACCGACCACCTGGAGCCGCTGCTGGAGCACCTGGCGCACTACGACCCGCTGCCCGAGAAGGTCCACCAGATCATACGGGTCTGATCATTTTCTTTACTTCTCGCACTAAACTGTACAAATTGGGAATCATACCTATGTATTATTTTCTATGCAATTGTAGGTACTACTAGGGTAGCAAACAAGCTTAAAGTCCACCTGATGGTAAGTGGTTGGCCTACAGACGCCTGCAAAACCAGAAGTATTGCCAGCCATCGACAACGGCCGACCCTGCCACCTACCCTCCCTATGAATTCTAGCTATAACCTAACTCACCACAGGAGCACAATACCACTTGAGACCAGTATTATTTAGCTGTGATCTTTTGTAAGGTTGAGGTACTTCCCCACTCAGGCAAAGTTTCAAATTTCTGTAGATACTAACTTTAAAATATCAAGGAGCGGAATATTAAAAATAAATTACCCGTTTCGCGTTTTCGTTCAGTGTAATGTAAGAAATGTCAGTATTCAGACAGTTTATTATTACTATTAGACAGTTTTATACTAATAAAAGTGTGGGTCTCCCCACCGTGCCTCGGAGAGAACACTAAGCTGTAGGTCTCGATTGTTATCATATAGATACATTATTTTGATAGCGATTGTAACTCATAGTAGGTAATATACCCTCACACCCGCAGTCGAGCAGCATGGTGGGCCAAGCCCTGAATCTTCCCTGGGGGAAATATTTTTTTGGAAAAAGTACAAAAAAAAGTAAAAATAATAAGTCTTTATAACTCTGTAAAACTCTGAAAAGATCAATTATATTTCTTTGAAACTTCAGACTTTATTTCAGAGTCCGAACTTATTCTTTTAAAATTCTTATTATTATTTTTTTCAAATAAATATTTCCACCAGAGTTCTCCTACTACATAAAGAGAGAGGCTTATGCCTAGCAGTGGGATGTTAGAGGCTGAATCGTAGTTTTCATTAGTAGCGTCGGTCCACGTCCGCAGGAAGCGAAGGCTGACCTCCCACACAACCTGTACGTGCTGGGCTGCGCGGCGGGTATCATGGTGGCGCTGCAGGCGATGTCGGTTGTGCTGGCGCTGCTGGCGGCGCGGGGCACAGGCAGGACGCGAGCACCCAGCCTCGCCTACAGCACCGTCACCACCACCACGCCGCTGAGGTAGGCCGGTGAGGCCGTGAAGTATTATCGGCTGCGGTGTAGAGCTGGGACTCGCGCTTGTAACCACACTGTCGGCTCCAAGGGCGGATCCAGCTTTGGCGCCAGAGAGGGGGTCATATAGACGTGGTCAAGGCGCCAGGGGGGTCACATAGTCGTGGTCAAATCACAGAAGTTATAATTTAATTTGATAATGGTAGATACAGGTAAAAAGTAGGTAATCTATTAATGTATGTAAGTACTGTAGACCCCCCCCCTCTGGATCCGCCTTTGCCCCATGACCCCACAACCCTGGATACGCCCTTGGTCGGCTCCCCACTTTAATTATATTCAGGATACACAAGACGCGTGTCTTCTACAGAAAACGGTTTAGATCAAAAATTATTTTAATGCATTTTAATACCTACACGTGTTTTCTCCATCTCTAATGGACTATATCCCAGTGAACACATGACCTATTTCTGTCGTTACATACTTACATGTAGATCATATAAATCTCAATTACTCTTTTCATGACCTACACATGACGTCATGTTAGGTGATATCATCGTGACTTCATACTGACATGAAACGAAATGGATTTGTGTATTTGTCGGATACTCAGTATCAAACAGACAGATAATAGCTATTTAGATTATGGTATAGTATGATGTAGTGGTAGTTTCTCTTTTCAAAAATGATTAAAACTTTAACTTGTTAAATGACGATTCGAAGGTGCTTTTGAAGCTATTTGAATAAAGATATTTTTGGTTTTGATTTTAGTACCTCCGAATTCCGTCATTACTAAATCATGGACAGTGAGGTCAAAATAATATTAAATAGACATCATATTGATCAATTGATGTAATTACAGACGACGTATGAGGTGAGAAATAATGATCGTTCCATGCACGAAGGATAGTTCCATGACTCAAATATGACTTTAATCTTATGCTATGGTATTAACAATGTCATTCTGACGGCAGTTAGACGTCCTAGTATTCACTGTATAATAAGGTATAATAATTGTCAACTTAATAATTGTATTTTTTTATGTTGTAAACGGGTTACATAATTTTGCCATTAAATAAATTATGGTAACAATAAAGTAGGTACTAACTTATATCCACGACTGCCTTGATTGAGTTTTCATACATGTAACACCAACAACCGACTAACCTCATTTTTGACCAACAATTAGTTATAACGCGCGACATTTCGTCGCGTTGATTTCGTAAAATGCTTTCGATCTTACAATCATAATAAGGCGATAATAAGCCCATATTTCATTGGCTATTGATTTATTAAAACCCAAGCAACATCTAGTAATTGATGTAATTTAATGTTAAGTTCTAGGAAGGGCGGCGCGGAGAAGACCCCGCTGCGGGCCGTGTACAGGAACGGGCGCCTCGAGGTGGTGTGACGTCATGACGTGTGAGCGAACAAACAAACAAACAAACAAAACAACAGCTGTGTCGTGCGCCAGTGCTTGGGACTTGTGCGTTCATATTGTGGCCTCTTTGTAAATAGTGATCTATTTGTAATCTAATACTTTAATATTTTAATATTAATTATATACGCATAAATGTGTTTTAATTTTTCGACCTTTTTTGCCTATATCTATACTAATATAATAAAGCTGAAGAGTTTGTTTGATTGTTTGTTTGTTTGTTTGTTTGTTTGAACGCGCTAATCTCAGGATCCACTGGTCCGATTTGAAAAATTCTTTCGGTGTTAGATAGCTCATTTATCGAGGAAGGCTATAGGCTATATATCATCACGCTAAGACCAATAGGAGTGTAGTACCAATGAAGAATGTTTCAAATTTTCCTTTTAAGAGCTTCCGCTGCGTAAACGGTTAAAGTTTCGCACAAATCATGTATGACAGAATTGGTCCTATTCCACGCCGACGAAGTCGCGCGCAGAAGCTTGTAATATAATAAAGCTGAAGAGTTTGTTTGTTTGTTTGTTTGAACGCGCTAATCTCAGGATCTACTGGTCCGATTTGAAAAATTCTTTCACTGTTAGATAGCCCATTTATCGAGGAAGGCTATAGGCTATGTATCATCACGCTAAGACCAATAGGAGCGGAGTACACGCCGACGAAGTCGCGCGCAGAAGCTAGTGTAATATATTTTGATAGCCTGGCTGTTGGTATTTACTAGACCTGGTTTTCGACTGACCACTAAGTTCAAGTTTCGACTTAGCTTAGCGTACGCTAAGGAAACAGCCGCACACTAAAACAGTCTAATCCCTCTTCCCCCCATCATCTTCATCCTTATCTCCTTTGAAATCTGCATCATTCGTTTAAACCAGCGGTCGGCAACAAGCGGCCCGCGGACGTCTTACTTGCGGCCCGTGACTGTTTTTTCGGTGGTTATTTTTCTAGCTATAAAGCCCAAACATATAAACATAATGTAAGTATTACATGTATGAATTAAACGTATGTTTTGGCAATTTTAATACTATTTTTAACTTAAAAACTATATTAACTTTTTCTATGGGATATGACCAAAAATACGTAGGTATCAGGTAGAATCCAGGGTTAATATCACAAGTGCGGACTGCCTTTAGTTTATTTTGCCACCTTGTGGCTCTTGTCTGTCAAAAGGTTGCCGACCACTGGTTTAAACAGTAACACGATCTATGACTCCTGTAGAGCGACAAATGTATCGTGCGAAATGGATCATGTAATGGATGTAGTGGGCATTTGTTAAAGGTAGAAAAATAAAAGCAGCTTGTACAAAAATATCACTTTATTGCTTGATAGTCTTAAGGCTTAGCGAGTAGGTCGCAGCGGCCGGGCGGCGCGCTGCTTCTTATTGTCTAGTTGGGGGGCACCCATTCATTACGTGAGCTATTTTTCGATCAGTTTAGACTCTACCCCCCCTAAGGTGAGATTTAGTGAGATTTGCCTGGACCCCTCTCCTCTTATGTGAGATTGACGCTGTATATAATAGAGACTGACGGAAAATAATAAACTGTTCAGGTATACTATAGTTAATTTATTTAAATTAAATAAAATTCAAAGCAAAAACTATTTAATTAATTGAGGGGGTTAATAACATACGGGGTGTATTTGGAACGCATTGAAAAACGAAGAGGTATGATAGTGTTGGCTTAACCTGACATGATACAAGTGAAAAAAAAGCGAAAAAAAAAATTTTTTTTTTTCCTGTTTTCATCATTTTTTTTGGTATAGTCCGGTTTGGAAAAAATAATGAAACAGAAATTTGAAGATAATGCTTTAAAATAATCGTGTTTGGAACAAACTGTCAATGTAATGCAAACCGTTCATACGCGCCATCAGCTGACAGAGGTCAACGGCACGCGGTAAACGTACTCGCCGCCGCGCGCACGTTTAATTTTCGTTCCGCCGCCTCCCGCGCCCCGCGCGGCATGATACATTGCTGCCTCACATAATACAGAAGTCCTAAAATGTTCTTAAAAAAACGTTTCTGGGATAAATGGTTATATGCATTATATAGTATATAAATAGTATATTACGTGGTTTAAATCTTACAAAGCGTTCCAAATACACCCAGTATATGGCAATGTTTTGCCATATATGTTATGCGGGGTCAGCTAGTATTTTATATTTTTTGAAGTTGATGTGAGATTTTACTATCCCCACTCGGTTTAAATGGAGATTTGGTGTGATATCATTGGGCCCCCCCCCCCCCCCCATTCTGAGCTCACGTAATGAACGGATGTCCCCGTGCGAGCGGCGCTCACTGTGTGTTGTCTTGCGAACACACGAGCGGCGGGACGCTCAACATTCGCCCCACTGCGAGCAACTCATCTCCGACTTACATCTATTTGGCACCAGACACCTCGCCGACCGTGTCGACAGGAAGGAACCGTAACAGATTCTGCTCTCGTCTTTCATGCTTGTTTACAGAATCACAGAAAAATTGGAATTTAATATGTATCTGAGGCGAGCCATCGCGACACGACGTAATCGACGTTTGTTTTGTTACTACGTATTAGGAAGGGAACAATATTTTTGAGTCAGCGGTGGCTCGCCTCGCAGAACGTCTTCGAAACGAATGACACGTACGATACAGCATCACGCGTCTCTTTGCGACGATCTCGCTACTAGGAACTAAAACTATTACAAAATAGAAATATAAAAATAAATAAAAAAAGTAGGTATATCTCGAGATACAGATCTCGGGCACCGTTGAACACGGAGCGGCGAGCACTTCCTCCTACTATGATATGGTGAGACTTACGCTAATCGTTATAACCTACATAGATATCTCTTATCTAAAGTAACAATTACCTAAATATAACAATATGGCAGTCTGTCTGTGGCTACAGACGCGCGCTCCGGCGACCGACGCTGTACTGTGTGATCGATTCGTTGTATGAAACATTTTCTATATATACAGTCAACGACAAAATAATGTAACATATAAAACTTTAAATATAAATTTTTGTCATTAGGGAGTTTTAAAATAATGAATAATCAGTCACTGTCTCCTCTAACGCGACAAGTTTGGACGTGATTAATGAAAATATTGGTAATTTCGTACAGATAAAATTTAGTGGACACAAAAAACGAGTTCTGATTTAAAGAAGTAAAATACTAATTGTCTGCATTCAGAAGTTTATTTTATAAATGTATTGATGTTTTTAAATTATTTATTAAAAACAATTGATTGTTTAATTTATTGATTATGCACTAAATGTCGTGCTATCTATCAAGTTATAAGTAACTTCTAATCAAACACGAAATTTGGTGATTTTTGATCGACGTGACGGATATTTTTACAGAGATATTGTTAAAAAACATTGAGTTTTAGGGATTCAACTGAGAAAATGTGAAACAAGTATCGTCTTTGAAAAAAGAACTTTAGAAAATTAGAATGGCAAAATAAGAAAAAGGTCCACAATGTTGATTTGCAGATTCTGATACTTTTGGTGAAAATGACCAACTGATACATGCCGGAGAAATCTCATCAAAGTTGAAGATATCGTTAATATCTGATACATTTGAAAAGACAATCGAACGTCGTATCCGACAAATCTACGACTACCAAAATAAACTTAGAGCCTATGTACCTCGAAAAACCTTTTATTTTTGATATAGTAAATATATAAGGAAAAAGATTACAATGAATCTTTACTGTGTAAATTAATCTAAATCTCGCTTAGTAATTGATATTTTGAACAGTAACAAATAATTTAATTAGAACTTTATTTTTTATCATCACGTCCACTTATTGTGTCGTTGACTGTACGTACACACTACACAAGTACACGGCGACGGACGTCGGTCGCGGACCTCGCAACGTACTCGTAGACCGGTTCGTTTAAACATCGACCGAACATCTCTTCGAAGAGCAACAACACGGCAAGATAGAACTTCAATATAATATCCGCTCCTCGTAACAATCTATCATAAATTTCAATTAAAGTATAACATAGCCTCGACTCACAATTTTTTGAAGTGAAACTTCTTTAGGCGCTTGAGGATAAAATTTGAGGCAACGGCAACGCCAACGCGTTTTAATGCGACGGCGACGTTTTTGTTTTCAACTATGATACCGCCTACTTCGTCCGGTACAGGCGTCACCCGTCTCGTGTTCCGCTTCACCTTAGTTTTACATTATTTATTATTGTTTGTTTTCTAATTTCGGTCATTTCATATATGGTAAATTTAAAAATAAATAGTTTTCAATTACTTTGCCAAAGAAGTTTCACTTTTGACATGTGTACTTTTTTCACACGCACTTTTTTTTAATTCATATCACTCGGTCGCTTAATCGTTGGTCGTCCTCGCTCCGACGACACTACAACTAGTTATATGTCGCCAGCACCGAGCTCACACACACACGGAACACCGCACGTGAACTCGCGACTCGAAGTGTCATCAGGAATGTTCCAACGTCCTCGGCGCGCGCTACAGGTCGGTCCGCAGGATGAGCGCGAACTGCGCGTGCACGGCGTCCCAGCGCGCGTCGCGCGTCGCGTGCGCGTGCGTCTGCGCCTGCGTGTGTGCGTGCACGTGTGTGCGCGCATGCGGGCGCGTGTGCGCGGCGGTGTGCGTGCGCGTGCGCGGGCGGGCGGGCGGGGCGCGCACTCGGCGGCCCGCGCTCGCCTCCGCCGGCGCCTCGTCCTGCGGGCAGATGTTGCAAATGAGAAAAATGAAAATGAAAACATTTATTTCGCCATAAGGTGATACACACACTTAACGAAAGTCAAAAAATAATAATACATGGTACCAAAAAAAAACTAAACAATAATAACAGAAAGTTAAGGCAGCAAGAAATCAAACAATAAAATAAAAAATAAAAATTTATATCTTAACATTAGGTACATTACAAACTTACGTAATGTACCCAGTGTTATAAGCAGCCTTAACTTAGTCAAAGGTAACTTGAGTACGGTGACTTCGCGTCGGTGCAGTGGCGCGGCGCGGCGCCATACATCGCGCCACAGACGTGGAACGCACCTGCTAGAAAATCTTGTCGAGGATGGTGTACATGCGCAGGTTGGCCTTCTTGCGCCAGCCGGGCGGCGCGTCGTGGCCGTCGCTGTCGCTGTCGTCGTCTGCGGCGCGCTTGTCGCAAACGCAGGCGGCGGGGCGCTCGCCGGGGGGCGCCGCGGGGCGCCGCGCCAGGCGACGCGCCATCACGAACGCCACTATCTGGAGATTTAAATTAAATTAGATGAAAATATTTATTTTGCCACGAGGTGATTACGTAGGCACACTTAACGAACGTCAAAAACACTATTCTAATTATGGTAACAATAATTCAACTAACAATTTCAAGATTGCTACAATTTAATATTAGGTACATTACAGACCAGGTTATGTACCTACCCAGCTTTATACAATAAATAAAAATCGGTTGACACTGAAAAAATTTAACAATAAATTGACGACAAATAATATAAAGTGTCGACATCGACAACTAGACGCGCTAGCGGTCGCGGACTCGATCCCCGCTCGTGACAGACGCTGGTACAGGACGAGCAGATGTTCGTCTCGGTCTGAGCGTCAGGAACTGTCTTATGTTTCTTAACCACCGACACAGAACATTTCAAATTCCGCTTAGATACCGCTTAAGAGTTTATTCATAAAGAAATAATTCCGTTTTTTCGAATGCCTTTGCATTTCTTATATGGTAAGCTAATGTACCTGCAGTATGATGCCGACCCCCGTGAAGACAATTATTACGAAAACGTTGTTCGGCGCTTCTCGCTCCACCTCCTGCAAACAGACAGTAACATTGCAGCTGTAATCATTTTAATTTACGAAAAAAAAATACTTATTTCAAAAACGTGTGCACGAAAAATAAAAATAAAATATTAAGCCTTAGACAAAAAAATATCGGTAGATAGATGTGTCTAAAAGCGTAATTGCCTCAAAGTTACATCAGGCTCTGTCCGAAAAATAAAATTTCATGCCTACAAAGTACACGTCATGTCAAAAGTGAAACTTCTTTGGCAAACTAATTCAAAAAAACTAATTTAATATACAAAAAAACTAATTGAAATAAAAAACAAAAAGCCTACGTAACGCGGTGTTCTCAGGCGGTCACCCATCCAAGTACTGGCCGTGATGCATTACCGCGTTAGCGCCTTAGCGGTCACTCAAATTTTACCCTTCATGCGCCTAAAGAAGTTTCACTTCAAAACGTAAAGATGTAAAAAATAGACAAACTGCGAACTATGCCCGATATATAATTGCATAAATATGTGCAAGAGTCACCAAAGAAATGTTGTTGAAACCATTCTATAACGTTATTGGATACATTAGATGATTCTAAAATGTACGCAAATATTTCGGAATCAACCTAAACCCGGCGCGTTACCGAAATCCAATAACATTCACATCAAATCATCATCACATTCACATTTATTACTCGATCCAAATAGACGGACCGTTTCCGATCGAATACTATACGTGGAAATGAATATATTCTAAACTTAGTAAATACGGATTTGGGACGATATAATAAAGGTAAAATGGACTAGAATACTGATAATTAGATATAATGTATAAACGTTAAACATTGCGAAAATTCTTAAAAGTAAAATGTTGATGAGAGACCATCTCTCCGTAGCCCTTTGTTTGTTATGTCATCAACAGAAATTTGATTAAAAGTAAGTATAGTTAGAAATTTTAATTAATTCACTTCGTTACATTTACTACGCAGTGGAGTTACGTGTAGGCGATGTATGTAACCGTACTTATTACCAGGTACAGTGACGGACCTGTACAAGTGTACATACTTATTCAACTATGGGATTTTGGGAAATAACTTTATTGCAATATAATTGTTTCTAATGCTAATAAATGAATTTTAGATTACAATATTTTTAAGACATTCAATTTTCTCTTTTCTCCGTTAAATTACAACTCCACATAAATCTCCTCAGACTAATGCGCGCGTCGGAAGCGAATATTCGAACAATGTCGATTCAGGTCATCGTTCACATTGTATCCCCCAATTCAGTCAATTGCAGCATTCAGGCGATGTCACGAGATCGAACGCGTTCAATAAGAAGCAATTAAGACCGCCCACACATAATAGACATCGATGCACGGTCGGTCGGTCGCCCATTATTAGTGACGAGCGCGGACGGTCGCATGGAGTCTTCAATTATGTTCCTCGGTGAGGTTTGCCAGGCTTGCCAGGGATTAACAACATTTTTGGGCGATAACCAACTGGCAACTACACAAAATAAATATTTCTCGAGTTTCATTTATTGGAAGATACAATAATCATTTACTCGTTTTGCCTAACTGCTATAGGAATAGGTATAATTTAAAATCTCCAATATATCCCCCACTCTTGGTTCCCCCCCCCCTTTTTAAATCCACGTGATTAAAGGACAACCCCACAGATTCGTAGTTCGCACAGTTCTGAAGCGTGTAGTCTCACCTCAATCATGGCGTAGATGGGGCGCGCCACGTCGGCGTAGCGCTCAACGGCGAGCAGGGCGGGCTTGATGTCGTGGAGCAGGTCGATGCCGTGGCGCGCCAGCTCGGCCTCGGGGGCGCTGCGCCACCACTCCAGCAGGGAGGCCACCATCCACGCGCCGTACGCCACCTCGCTGGCCGCCAGGCACGCCACGCCCGCCGAGTACTGACGCACGACACATTCTTAACTACATTCCTGGTCTACACGTAACGGGAAATTCGAATAATAATATGACATAGCCACAATAGACATAGAGGTATTTCTACCTTAAAGAGATAGACCTATTTTTTTTTTCATTATTATTTATGGAGGATTTCGTCAGTCTGACGATGCCACTCTCATAGGTCTTACAAAAATATTCAATGCTATCTACGCTTAACACTTTAACAGCTACTTTCACAATTTTATACAGCATTCTGGCTTCCTCAGATAGTGGACCTATTATTTTAAAAACGCCGAAAACCCTCAGTGAGTCAAAGGCGACCCTGAACATGGCATGAAAATGAAAACGGGAAACAACAAAAGGTAAAAAGTGAAAAGAAAACAAACTGAGATAAAGATGTTTACGGCATCCTTTTGTGTCGTATTTACTTTTATTACGTCGAAGCTCGCAACAGAGACGACAATGCAGCGTCGGGTGACTGAGGAGTGTTTGTGTGTGTGAAGCAAACATGATTTGATACCAGTTTGTATCTTGTTTACAATGACGGTTTGAGTCATTATTTTAAACAAAAAATAGAATTGTTAACGAATGGTGACGGTGCAGTGGTGGTGTGGTGGTGGTACTCACGAGGTTGAGGCTGGTGCGCGCGGTGCGGTGCGCGGCGGCGGCGGCGAGGTAGACGAGCGCGGCGAGCCACAGGCCGGCCGCCAGCACGTAGGCGGTGGTGACGGTGCAGTGGTGGTGTGGTGGTGGTACTCACGAGGTTGAGGCTGGTGCGCGCGGTGCGGTGCGCGGCGGCGGCGGCGAGGTAGACGAGCGCGGCGAGCCACAGGCCGGCCGCCAGCACGTAGGCGGTGGTGACGGTGCAGTGGTGGTGTGGTGGTGGTACTCACGAGGTTCAGGCTGGTGCGCGCGGTGCGGTGCGCGGCGGCGGCGGCGAGGTAGACGAGCGCGGCGAGCCACAGGCCGGCCGCCAGCACGTAGGCGGTGGTGACGCGGTACTGCGCCACCGCCAGGAAGCGGAACCACGTGTACGTGCTGGGGTCCCACGCCAGCCGCGCCGCCGTCGCCAGCAGCGCGCCGCTGTACATCTGCAACACCGAACACCCTCCATGAGTACCTACTTATACCAATACAGCCTGTGGAATCGTATAAGATAACAAATTAGGTTCGAAATACTTTTTTTATATACAATTAGGTCGGCAAACAAGCGTACGGCTCGCCTGATGGTAAGCGATTACCGTAGCTTATCTGCAACGCCAGAAGCATCACAAGACACGTTGCCTACCCTATCCCCAATTCCCCCCATGAGCTCTGATCACCTTACTCACCAACAGGAACACCACACTGCTTGAAAACATTCCTTGTATTATTTAGCTGTGATCTTCTGTAAGGTCGAGGTACTACCCCAGTCAGGCTGCTCCATATTTTGAGCAGGAAATATCCTGCTGTGCCCTACCTCAGTTAAAACATACTAGTAGATATGGTACCTACTAGGAATGTACTTTAATCAAGTAAGTTATAAAAACACTTTCAAATATTCATTATCAATTTTGCCAATACATAATTTAAATAATTACAAATGTAATCCTTTTCCGCAATTTTGTTTGAATTTTTTAAGATATACACTGAATAATATGTTATGGCTGTTAAATAAAGACAATGTAACTCATACTCTAGACTTATTTATTAGCAATTATATAACAATGTTTATGAGACTTTTTTATGTCGTCGAAGACCTTGTTCTAGAAGGAAACATTGGTTTCGCAATGTCAGTAACTTGGAGTTACAGCTTTGACGCTAAGTTCTCATTTAAAATACACCTCTACGATGTATGTCACGGTTCTCAAAATAATCAATAATATTGTGAACATGTACAGTTGTGCACGTAACATTACTAAAGTATTCGAAGCAAGACTGGAGGGAGCTTTGATATCATAAATGGCGATTTTGAAGGCTAAATCAATTTATAATATCTGCAGCGGTGCCTAAACTAAAATGTTTTATTACCAATACATATATTGAATATCAATGTATAATAATCGACTGTTATATTATATATACACCCTGAACACGAGGCCAGCGACCACAACGCCGCTTGTTCCCTACTATCTGGCAATTACTTCAGCATTCTCAATATTCGCTTTCATCTTCATTACAATGAGAAGCTTTGTTGACCATGTTACGCTTGTGATATAAGCACAAGGAATACTTTAGTTTATTTACTGCTATTTACAGACTATGAAGTAGGTACAATGGGCGGACTTATGGCTATTTAGCCATTTCTTCCAGACAACCCAAACCACACCCTCCCAGTTTTTGTACATTTGTTACCTCAATATTTTGCCATTTATACACCGATATTCAGAAATGTTGTTTTTAACCGACTTCCAAAAAAGGAGGAGGTTCTCATTTCAACTGTTTTTTTATGTATGTTCGCTCAGAACTTTTGACTGGGTTGACCCACCACTACAGCCTATCACAGTCCACTGTCGGACATAGGCCTCCACAAGTTAGCGCCCGACATTATGACGCGAACTCATGAGTTTTGCCCATAGTCACCACGCTGGGCAGGCGGGTTGGTGACCGCAGGGCTGGCTTTGTCGCACCGAAGACGCTGCTGCCCGTCTTTGGCCTGTGTATTTCAAAGCCAGCATGGATGGTTATCCCGCCATCCGTCGGCTTTTTAAGTTCCAAGGTGGTAGTGGAACTGTGTTATCCCTTAGTCGCCTCTTACGACACCCACGGGAAGAGAGAGGGTGGCTACATTCTTTATTGCCGTAACCACACAGGCACACAGCACACTGACTGGGTTGACCGATTTCGATCAATTTTGTTTTATTTGAAAGGTTTTGCGTGTCATGTGGTCCCATTTAAATTTAATTGAGATCTGACAAGTACTTTTAGAGTTATATCTAATAGTGCGTATTTACTTGACTACTTTTTCGTCGACCTACGTTGTATTATACCGCATAACTTTTTACTCGGTGTACCGATTTTGATGATTCTTACTTTAATCGAAAGCTAATACTTGTCATGTAGTCTTGTTTAAATTTGATCGAGATCTGATAAATACTTTTTGAGTAATCTTTGACAGCGCGTATTTACTTGACTATTCTTTCGTCTTATTACGTTGTGTTACTTGTCGATGTAATTGAAGTCGGTTTTTTTTCGTTTGCGAGCAAACACAATTACTTTTTTCTTCTAATGAACATTTTTAGCCAGTTTTTGTCTTGTTAAAGCTACAAACGTCATTTCATGTTATGAGCGACGACGCTTGCACTATTGCGACATACTAAGAATTAATCGACATCGATTCTCGTAAGTATGAATATCTTTATTTTTTGTCCGCGTCAGCGCTACCCATTGTTCCGAGCGGAGCTCACAAAGGAATTGATGCGAACTTTGACAACCTAAACTTGTGCAATAAATTGAATCTCGCCTCCCGCCCCTCTGCCTCTGCAGCGAACAACTTCGGAAACGGCCGAACTTCTCGGAATGCCTCGTAAAATACCTTTAGTGCCTGTCATGACTGGATTCGCTTGATTTATCAACCCGGTGGATGACGGTGCATTAACTGACCGACGATGTTCCACCGGACACACTTTTTGTCTGCGGTTAAAATACGATTTCTGACGCAATTACTTTAAATTTTAATAGTAATTGTGCAAAACATAATTATCTTCTTAACGAAACTGCGAAGTAAACAACTTCGTGAACACGTCACCAATTTATAGAAAATAATCGTCAATTAAAATCAACGTAATCATATTTTTTCTCAAGCACATATTGACATATCCCGTATTCTAATAGTACAGTCGCGTTACGACGGTCGAACTGGTTGTCACAAGTTATCACAACTGCACCCACACGCGGGCCTTTGAGTCAGCAGTGGTTGTTATGATGATGAAGGATATTTCATTGTTTCACAACTTTCAAGTTTATTTAAGATTTAATTTTTATTCATTTTTAGTGATAACGTAAAATTAGTTGATATGAATCTCAACTTAACCAAGTGACGTATTTATGATCTATCATGGAAGTAAGTAGATACAATAGTGGTCGTACTATTGTATCTACGTTATATACATATATTATATAATATTCTATCTGTTGCTATTGCAATCGCGCTTGTCGGTTTTTTCCCAGCGAGACGTACTGAAGTTCGCGTCCAAGGCTCCGCAGCGCAGACCGCGGGACATTGTACGTAGTACTATTTAATAATCTGTTACATTGTTGACTGTGCTGTGGATTGTCATGATAGAAATACTAAACTAACGAGGAGCGATCTCGACTGCGGTCGCAACAGAACCGCAAGGTTCGTGTCGAGCTCATAGCGGATAATTACTTTATTTCATACCATGGAAATACCGTTTATTTACATACATTTGTTGCCATTCCGCGTTGTTTGATCCGCAGTAGTTTAAATTTAGCCTGTCTAAATATAAGCACAAGGAATACTTCAGTTTATTGTAGTGTTATTTATTACCTAATAACAACATTCAATTCGGCCACAAAGCCACTCTCAAACCTAACAAATACTGCATTTGAAACATTAAAAATAACAATTTCCCTACACAAACTTTAGTCCCATTTGAACACATTAAAGAATGATAATTGTAAAACAGATCGTTTAAAAGTCTGAATAACTATTTTTATATTTCCTCAATTTCAACCGCTTCTGAAGGCTGGACATCTTCATAGAGCTACTTTCGTAAAACATCTTCTTCGCCGTCGTCTCCTATTCACAACCTGCTTCCGCGCTAAATTTCGTTTTTAAGAATTCGTTATTGAGTATTGACGTATATGACTCTTATATAGTGTGCCCTGCGGTTTCACCCGCGTTAAGTCGGAGAAAAATTAGCCTTTAGCCTTCCTCGGTAAATGGGTTATACAATATACATACAAAAATAATTTTTCAATTCGTACCAATGGTGCCTGAGATTAGCGCGTTTAAACAAACAAACAAACATTTCAGCTTTATAATATTAGTACAAATAGAAATAGTTCTGTGTAAACATTTCATAATTTTAACGGCTAATTCAGCATTCTTAAGTAACGCGAGACGCATCCGCTATTCCGAATAATATTATAATATGTAATACCGCATCGCAAGCCGTTATGTGCCGTCCCTAACTGGTTAGACGACGATCCCATTACCTATATAAGTATACATATATACATATACAAATCTTCTAATATATAAAATTCTCGTGTCGCGGTGTTTGTTGTCAAACTACTCCGATACGGCTGGACTGATTTTTATGAAGTTTTGTGTGCATATCGGGTAGGTCTGAGAATCAGCCAACATCAGCATCACGCTGCTGAAAATAGACCCCTTTCTCCATGAAGAAGAAGGATTCTGGATTGGAGCTTATACCACCACGCTGCTCCACTGTGGGTTGGACGGGTATGTTCCTTACTAAGAGTAACGATCGCAATCAGGTATTTATGATAACAATCGGTACCGACGCGGACGGCTTAACAAGTTAACATACTCTCCGAGGCACGGACAGACATCCAAACAGGAAAGAAATATTTGTACAAATACGAATATCCACCCCGAGCGGGAATCGAACGAGTAAACAGTCGGTGTTTTAGCCGACCACTCGGACCACTACACCAGACAAGTTGTTTTTTAAGAAGTTTTAAATTTGAAAAAGTTAAAATGGAATAAAAGCTTTTAATTCAGTTAGAAGTTCGCGGGCGTCTCGTGTCATACAAATAGATAAAACAAAAGTTGCTCCTAAGGTTCTCCCCTTCAAAGGAAGTGATTCCTGCGGCGCGCGTCACTTCATCACATGCAATGCCTTGTCTGCGTCTCGTTCTGTTGACCGACATCACAAACTCAATTGATGTTCCCCAGTTCACTCAGCGCTTACTAGTTTTTATATCTAAGTAAATATTTAAACTTTAAATTGAAAATTACTCATAACTATTACTTGTCGAGACTTGTTCAAATTTAAATAAATCAATTTAATTTTATTAGCCGAGACACTTTAACGGATATTAAAAGATAATAAAAAAACTGGTCCAAGCTCAAGCACGCTGTAATTATATTATATAAGTAAACAGTACGATATGTAATGAAAGACCTCAGGAGACAATCGAGTGTTTGTCAATTAGTTACATAAGTGTCGTCGAGATGTCGGCCCCGGAGACGCGCTGAGTTCCCCGCTTGAAGATGGATGCAGGGAGGTCGTTGACCTGCGCCCGCGGCTCGCTCCTACAATGACTGTATCTCTGCACACTGTAGCGGGTACTGGCTAGGGCTACTTTAGGCGCGTGCCTCATTACGTCATTACTTAGGATTTCACGTTTTATCTAACCACTGGGCGACTGTGTCCTTAATACTGTACAAATATCTACGGAGTTTGCATAGCGATGTCGCAATGTTGTAACATGCTCAGGACATAGAGAAAATAATAAAAATGTTTGACCAATAGTCAAGTAAATAAGCACTATTAGAGATAAGTTAAAAATTTATCGTCTTCTTAATCAAATTTAAATATGACCATGTGACAAGTTTCTTGTCACAAGCACCAGATTTCAATTAATAAACTAATCATCGAAATCGGTCTTTTAACGGTTAGACCGATTTCGATTGTTAGACCGATTTCGATGTTTAGACTCTAAGCTTAGAATGTTAGACTCTAACCGGTACCTTATTTGAAGTCGGTTATAAAAGTGAAAACAGTAGTCAACTAGTCATGTTTGACAAAGCAATGAATTTACATGTTCCATTTGACACTATTGAAAGCCATTAACAAGAGGAAGAAGAAGAACAATTTACATGTTGGTCAACAGTCAGTTAATAAAATTAGTTGTTAGCGATATCGTGATTTAGTTGTAATTTGTAAACGATTCGCCGCCGGCTGATTGTCGAAGCCCTGCAAGTGGAGAATCCCCAAAAGATTACAATGTATCACTGTATCACTGTATCTCTGTCTCTGTACAAATGGAGCGTTTAATTGAATATTTCGTACGAATTAAAGAGATTTGTAAACAGATATCACGTTCGGTCGTTGCATCGACGACGCGCGACGGTTTCAGTTGATACACAGCTATATATTGATTTTATATAATTATAGCTGTGTGTTTACGGCAATAAAGAACATAGCCACCCTCTTTCTTCCCGTGGGTGTCGTGAGACGACTAAGGATTACACAGTTCCACTACCACCTTGGAACTTAAAAAGCCGACCGATACTGGGACAACTTTTTAACGTCTTCGGTACGACAAAGCCAGCCCTGCGGTCATCAACCCGCCTGCCCAGCGTGGTGACTATGGGCAAAACACATGAGTTCGTGTCATAATGTCGGGCGCGAACTGGTGGAGACCTATGTCCAGCGGTGGACTGCGATAGGCTGAAGTGATAAGTAATATTTATTGATATATGTCACAGCGTTAACTTAACAATAACTAAGCAGCACCAGAAGTTACCGCCATTAAAGAGTCGTGCTGCATACTGCTAGACTTGATCTTTATGTTAACATCTAACCGCTTGTAGGATAAGCACTATTATAATACATGATGTCTAACAAAAGGCATGAGCATTTTAGAGCCCCTGAATGTTAATTTTAGATAAAAAAATATATATCTAATTGATTTCAGCAATAAAATGGGATGAGGAGACAGCGCAGACGGCCGGCGCCCACTTTACTGTGTTGACACTGCACGGCCAAGGATAGGCGAGTGGGTTAACAACTCAACACAATGAGAAATGTGGAGCCTTCGTTACAGCGCGGGCATCTCGCGATCGATTCTATCATTAACTGTATCTATACAATGAGCCGGTCGCCGTTGTGACCGCGTCACGGATGTAATGAAGGGAAACTTCTTTAGTATACTTAGTTGTCATTTGAATCTCGATGAAACGAAAATGCGTCACGGTAAAGAAAGAAACATACATGTATAGGAGAGAATGAGGTAGAATATATTTATACTCAGTATTTTATATTCTCGGTGAAAAAAAAAATATTGTAGGCTACATTTCAGAAGTTTAACTTCTGCCGAGTGGGTAAATCCCCCACTTTGCCCCACCGTGGCCCATTACAATATGTAGTGTATCGCAGTCAATCTCTCACCGGTGACAGCCCTTTCATTGGACACCCCGTTCAACCGTTCAACCGTTCAACCGTTCAACGGAACGCCTGAACGTTACTTAGCCGAGCGACTGAACACATCTACAACATTTAACAGCCCAGCGCTCGCTGTCGTCGCTCAGCTAAACGGTTTATTGTCTATTTACAATTTAATACACTTTTTGATGGCTATTTGACAAATTAATATAATAAAGCTACATAATATATACTATATCTCTGACTGGTACAGATTTTTTGAAGGAACATAAAAAAAAAATGCCGAATTGGTCGAGCCATTCTCAAGTTATGCGTTTAGCTACATTCGTTCGATTTCGATGTTCGTTTGTCTCGCTAAATCTCGAGATGGGCTGGACCAATTTGGTTTATTTTGATCCTGAAATATTTGTGGAAGTTCAGGGAAGGTTTAAACGGTGAAAAATCATAAGTAATAAGTAACGTAAAATACTAAAAACGACAATTTAATTTTACAATACAAAATGTTCCCAGCTGTGAATCATTTGATCTCTTTTGTCAAAAACTATTGTCACTTGGTTGTCAAATACGTGCGTGAGATCAGTCTTTTGCCTATATTCTTCTTCAGCCAGTACATCCCACATCTGGGCATAGGCCTCGTTCTCCTTGTGGGAAGCGTCGGAGATTAATAAGCTTAATCAAAATAATAGGAACATGTAACTAGTGATAATCATGGCATTCGTGGCAATCATCTCGTCTTGAAATTAATGTAATAACAGTTACCGTCAGTTTTAAAAAATATACTAAGTATAAATATAATTATGGCATACGAAGTCTTTGTTGTACAGTACGCGCCTCAGATGAGTCCACGAATCTTTCGCTCAGCCGAGCCAATCGCGACCACATTCCACGTCGCAGCTGTGCCCTACTGGTTTTTTACTGACTAGCGGCCCGCCCCGGCTTCGCACGGGTATTTAAGTTTTCTCTATTTCGGAGAGTGTAGCTTCATAACAGTGAAATAATTTTTCGGAGCCTATTCAATGCAAACAAACAAACAATCTTCCTCTTTATAATATTAGTATAGACAAATATATAATGTGTTATTGTTTTCGTAATTTAAGTAAATGTACCTATTAAAAATCAAAAATATCAATTTTTCTTTTTTCGTTACATTCATGTTATTGATTTTAATTGTGTCCCTGTTTGTAACAATATTTAAGTAACGTCTCCTTTTTAGGGTTCCGTACCCAAAGGGTAAAAACGGAACCCTATTACTAAGACTTCGCAGTCCGTCCGTCCGTCTGTCACCAGGCTGTATCTCGAGAACGGCTATAGCTAGACAGTTGAAATTTTCACAGATTATGTATTTCTGTTGCCGCTATAACAACAAATACTAAAATTAAAATAAAATAAATATTTAAGGGGGGCTCCCATACAAAAAACGCAATTTTTTACCTATTTTTGCTCGATATTTATATAATACATATATTTAAATATATATTACCTAGTCAATGATACGGAACCCTTCGTGCGCGAGTCCGACTCGCACTTGGCCGGTTTTTTTATCTTTTCTTCGCAAGCGGTATTTTCCCTTATCCCTTAATGAGTAACGCGTTGAGTAATAACCAGTTTGTATGACAATGTTTATAATTTATACAATGTAACTAGGTACTCTTATATATTAACAGTAAAATAATAAACATAACTATATAGAATCAATCAATTTTATATAAAACCTTTAACACTGTAGGTACGCACGACGTAATAGAAATAATTATAGGAACAAAAAAGTTTAGTTTGTTTTTAAATCGAACGACTGACTTCCGCTTCTTGAAGGTCTTACAAAGTCAAATGCAATTTTGTATAATTATCGATAAATAACCTCAAACTTAGGACTGATTTTAAAATTATTTGTTATATATTTTTTGATTGTACTTATTTATACTAATATTATAAAGCTGAAAAGTTTGTTTGTTGTCCGATTCGAAAAATTCTTTCAGTGTTAGATAGCCCATTTATCGAGGAAGGCTATAGGCTATATATCATCACGCTAAGACCAATAGGAGCGGAGAACCAATAAAGAATGTTTCAAAATCGGGGTTTTTCCTTTTGAGAGCTTTCACTGCGGACGAAGTCGCGTGCAGAAGCTAGTATTATTATATCCGTTAACCCATAGTGGAGCAGCGTGATGGATTAAACTCCGATCCTTCTCCTACGTTCTGGTAAAACTCGAATGAATTTATGTGACATAATTATTACTTATATGTATTTGCAATTTATAATATTCTTTATTTATTTATATTATTCTCTTCTATTATATATTATTCTTTATTATTTATCTTAATAAATAAAATAATAAACAACCTGGAGAAAGCGGCCTATGTCCAGCAGTGGGATGTTACAAGCTATTATTATTTTGTTTAATAATATTTTAAAAATAAAACACGAGAAAGCTCACATTAAAACCTCCTTCGTCTAAAAAACTTGACATTTGCAAAAGTAGAGCATTTTTCAAATCGATACCATTTCCACTTGTTGCACATCGACGTCAGGGCTCAGGGCGAGCGTCCGCCGCGCGCTCGTGTTTATGTTCTCATGATTTAATGTAACTTACACGGTACACTGGAACTTATTACATAATAACATTATACGTTCCAGCCTGTAACGTCCCACTGCTGGGCATATGCCTCTTTTTCCAGGTTATTTATTATTTACATACAGAATATCCAAGCTCTCTTCCCCATTTTACTCCATGACAGGGTACAATTTGAGAAATATCGACTTTGGTACTAAGCTGGTGAATGCGTGACGAGAGCGTTACGAAAAATGTGATCGCGCGAGACTCACGCACGTTGAGAGGGAGACATAAGTTAGATGGAGCTGAAGAAGTTTTCTTCAGTCGTCTGGTCTAAAGCACACTCGTTTCATTGCGTCTACAGATGCGACCACGTCTTTTAATGTGTTAAATTAAAAAAAAAAGCCGAATGGTACGCCACAAAAACATAATACTTATTATATTCCGTACCACGGGCCACGGCACAACACTTAACAATGACGTTGATCGACTCTAAGCAGGGTTTGTGTGTGTGAAGGGAGGTAGGTTTTAATATTATTTATTTATACTGTTGTTTCGTTTTATAGGTCACGGTCATAACATTATGTTAATTTAAGCGTTCAGCTTTTAACGTTCTAAACGTTGATAATGTTTTGTTACAATCAGTAAGACGACTCTTTTCGTACATAACTGAGGTAGGGCACAGCAGGAAATTTCCTGCTCAAAATATGGAGCAGCCTGACTGGGGTAGTACCTCGACCTTACAGAAGACCACAGCTAAATAATACTGTTTTCAAGCAGTATTGTGTTCCTGTTGGTGAGTAAGGTGACCAGAGGTCCTGGGGGGAATCAGGGGTAGGGTCGGCAACGCGCTTGCGATACTTCTGGTGTTGCAGGCGTCTATAGGCTACGGTAGTCGCTTACCATCAGGTGAGCCGTATGCTTGTTTGCCGGACTCGTAAAAAAAATAAAACCGAAAACATTATGATTGTGTTTGCTAGCAAACGAAAAAAAACCGACGAAAAATTAATTAACAAACGCACTAGTCGTCACTACGATTTTCGAGGGTTCCCCTCGATTTCACTGGGATCCCATCATCAGATCCTGGTTTCCTTATCATGGTACCTAAGTTGGGATATCTGCTTTCCATCAAAAAAAGAATTATCAAAATCGGTTCATAAACGACGAAGTTATCCTCGAACATATACAAAAAATAAAAAAATAAAAATATATACGGTCGAGTTGAGTAACCTCCTCCTTTTTTGAAGTCGGTTAAAAATATAAGAAAAAAGTAGACGTATTTACTACGTATATCGGGACGATCTAAATAAATCCGATATTACTATCTACAAATAAATTGCGAGCTCTTCCAATCATATCCTGAATATTAATGTGAGCACGCCGTGAGCTTACATCATTTTCCAACTAGTTAAACCGGATTAGCGTTAAAGTGTGGAGACAGAGTGTGGAGGGGGGGGGTGACGGGGGAGGGGTCTTCGGAGACGATACGGCCGGAGCATCGATCAAGTGATCGATCATCATCGACGGCTCGCGTCCGTCCAGAGCATCCGTAAACATTCACTGTTCACATAATATGCGTTACTGAGGCACTGAGCTATTAGAGCTGATTTTCTTGTCAATACATATTATAAAACAAAGTCGCTTCCCGCTGTCTGTCTGTCCCTATGTATGCTTAGATCTTTAAAACTACGCAACGGATTTTGATGCGGTTTTTTTTTAATAGATGGAGTGATTCACAAGGAAGGTTTATATGTATAATAGTTACATGCATAATATAGTAGAGGAACAGTGATAGGTTTAGCAACCGTGCGAAGCCAGGGCGGGTCGCTAGTTTTTAATCATTAGTACTTTAGTCGTACACAGGCAAGTCAGTGCCGTTATACATAATCATCTTGTATCTTGTTGAAAAGTTTGTTATTGTGTGAATGATATCTCGTGCGGGTTCCTCAGTCGAGTGTAGTCCTGGGTCGTTCTCGTTCGGTCAACGTTTAGCAAATCACTGCCAAGTCACGCTCGACACTTTTGAACAACGCTCCGGCTTTTTTTTTCAATATTCTGTCTTTTATCGCTTCTGTTTCACCGACGACGTGCAGAACGAATTTTTTGTTTTTCTAAAAAAAGTCGAAAACTAACTCGAATACACTTCAGAATCGCTGTCTAATTAATTATTATTGATTTGTTATTTAGATTCTTCTGTGATTTAGCAAGAAACTCTATAGTTGTTTTGAAAATTGACCTTTTAATTCGGAATTTTGATCAGTCTTGTTTTTTTTATTATACAACTAGGTCGGCAAACAATCGAATAGACCCTTGAAACACCTAAAGCATCGCAAGCGCGTTGCCGACCCAACCCCCGACCTCACTCACTCTCACGAGCTGGTCACCTTACTCATCACGGGAACAGAACACAACCACATTTTCTTCGGTAATGTTTAGGTACTTCCCTAGTCGCTCCAGATTTTGACCTGGATATTTCCTGCTGTGCCGATAGTTTTTTTTTTTTCTTTCTTTGAGTTTTAATCCATAAGGACAAGACTACGCCACTCCATAGTGCCGATAGTTGATAATTAATTTTCATATTTACAATGTATTAATGTTTCATTGGTAGACCACAAACAATGACGCATGTATTTGTTTATAAGTATTTGTATCTATACTATACTAATATATAAAGCTGAAAAGTTTGTTTGTTTGTTTGAACGCGGTAATCTCTGAAACTACTGGGCCGATTTGAAAAATTCTTTCAGTATTAGATAGCCCATTTATCGAGGAAGGCTATAGACTATGTATCATCACGCTAAGACCAATAGGAGCGGAGTCCACGCCGACGAAGTCGCGCGCAGAAGCTAGTTTCTTTAAATAACTTCATCCTGAAGCTAACGATACCGGGGAAAATGCGATTGTTTGTTTTATACGGTAATAACATAAACTAATAATAATTAAATAGTTCCCAGCATATTTTTCCATACAAAACAATGATACGTTATCATAAATGTGCAAATTTTCCTACACTCCGCTACAATGAGGCGTCGAATTTTACCAAACTACCGGCCGCGACTTCGCAGATATAAGGCGATGCGTCACAGCTCACAGCCAGTGTGGTGTCAGTAATTGACATTACACTTGAACTTCTGAGTAAACAGTGTTGTTTTCAATGTTGTGAAACACTAACAATAGAACACTAGTAAAATATTTATAGTAAGACTGTGCAGTAAAACGGCGGTCTTATGTAGTGATGCAACGGAAGTGTCTTAACGGAACCAGAAACGGAAACAGATGTCAAAAGTAAATTTTAGCAGAAACGGAAACGGAAACGGATGCAGAAACGAAAGTGTAAATAATATGAAAAAAAATTAATAAATTTACAAATATATTTCTTTATTAAGTATTAAATACACACTAAGCTTAGATAAGCAATAGATATATTAAAAATCTACAATAGAAAACAATATTGCAACTTAAAATTATTTTAATCTTCAAATTTAGTAGTGGTAAGTGAAACTTTCAACTCTCAACTGTCGTAAACTTCCGTTTACATCTCCGTTATAAAAGTTGCGGAAACAGAAGCAGAAACGAATGTTGAAAAGCGTGCGGAACTTCCGCACTTGCGGAAACAGAAACAGAGATCTGTTGCATCACTAGTCTTATGGATAATTAACCCTGTCTTGCAGACAACCGGAATGGGTTTAATATCGAGACTAGCTAACATTTAATAACTACACTATACAGATATAACTATAAACAAAGAATATATAATGCATGTATTATGAACTAGTATAATAAGGTATTACAATCAAAACATGTAATACAATAATAACGTGAGACCAATCGTTATGCATACGCCGGTACTTTCATAAAAAATAACTTCTCCGTGTCTATGACGTACCTGTAGGTCAAGTTCTACACATTGAAGACATTCTTTTCATGTTTATTGGAGTTATACCTACTTTTGGCGCGTTAGGGGAAAATTATGAGAGTATTACGATGCGCGCGCACACCGTCACAAAAAACCGACACCCTGAAGTTAGCTACCTAGTCAACGAGGAAGATGTTAGCAACGTGAAGTTAGCTAGCCAATAAAGTATAACTTCTTACGTTTTATTTCATTTTTGTCTGTTTATTTGTGTGTTGGGTGCTATATTCCGAAACTACTTAATGAAATCGGAATAAAATTGGCACGATTTAATTCCGTAAGATTTAGAAACTTTTTATCCTGCTAATTAGTATCTACGAATACCTTCGAAGGAGGGACGAAAGTCAAAACGTGTACCAACTTAAAAACAAAGATACAACTATGTATTTATTATTTAAGTTTCACTAGAATAACATGTGTTATGAACTTATGAGTAATGATAAACCATTGATATCAAAGAGCAATAAGTCGATCGATTACTCATAATTCACAATAATTCCTACGTTATCTCGAGACACCTGCGGGGACTGTAAAGGGCCCCGTAGACGATCAAATATTTGATCAAACTTCATATTAAATTTCTGTTTGACAAACGTGTTTGTCAAATTATTTGATCGTGTGCGGGGCTGCGGGCTTTTTTGATATGTTTGTTATATGAAAACATGAAGTTTGATCAAACATGTTTGATCGTTTACGGGGCCCATTAGTTGTAAGCTCACGTCACTTGTATAACAATTATCATTTTAAACAAGGAGTAGTATTTCTACTAGACTAATATTATAATACTGAAGAGTTTGTTTGTTTCGTGTAGCCCGTTGGCGCAGTTTGTGGTTGCCCTGCTTTCTGTTCCGCGGGTTGTGGGTTCGATCCCGCTTGAGTCTGGGTGTAAATAATTATGGATTATTTCTATGTACATTTATTTCAAAAATATATATTTACCTATAACAGTCGGCTGTTACCTATGACACAAGCATTAAGTTGCTTATCTTAGAAACAGACGACCGTGTACTGTATGTTAAAAATATAAATTTATATACATATAATATTTAAGTTTATTTTAACGCGCTAATCTCAGAAACTACTGGATCGAATTGAAAAATTATTTTTGCGTTGGATAGTCCATTTGTCGAGGAAGGCTACAACTTACAAGGCTATATGATATTATATTAGTAGGTATTTCCTTCAAATTAACGCGGGTGAAACCGCGGGGTTATCTAGTTTTTGAATAAATATTAAATACCAATTCAAGTAAATCGTTCGACAAAAACAGCGTTATTTTCCTCAATACCAATATTTATTGTTCTAGTAAATCAGTGACGTAAACTAAGCATGACAATTTGAAAATCTGCGGTTTTAATAACAAAATTATAATAATAAATTGTAATAACTAATAATAGTATAATTATTATTTTTGTGTTACCCACACATGAGGAAATTCTAAATATTATTTCCTCATGACTGTGTGAGTAACGCAAAAAATAAAAATAACGAATTCAAAATAGCATGGTGTCGTCTCTTGTCAAAGAATTCATTGTAACATGAAATCTTTGAACAGTTACGGGTGCGGTAAAGGACTCGCTATAGACGGCACCACGCTCTTCATATCAAAAATTTCAATCTAGCGGGTACATCGTTCCATAGCTTAATTGGCTAGACGCTAGAGCACCGACACTGTCAGTCAGAGATGCGGGTTCGATCCCCGCTGGAACGGATTTTTGATATGATATTAAAAATATTTAGAACTAATAATAGCTTGACACTTGAGTACCCTGCGCCAGTCTCCAGAAACTTGGGTACCTACTCGATACAAACAACAACAGCTGCATGGCTTGTGCAAATATTAGTTTTCTAGCTGACCCCGCAAACGTTGTTTTGCCATATAAGTTATTAACGCCCCCGCAACCCCCTCTTGTGGGTGGAATTTCGTAAAATCCGTTCTTAGCTGACCTCTACTCGGTGAAAGGAATATTCCTACCAAATTTCAAGTCTCTACGCCTTATGGTTCCAGAGATATCGTGATGAGTTAATGGGTGGAAATCTCTTTTATACAGGGTGTTAGGGGAATGGTTAGCCATAGAGGTATGTTGGGTAGGGGGGGTCATTTGGAACCTATTTAGGCTAACTTACTTATATGCAAAGTGTTACGGATTTTTTTTTATGATTATTTTTTCATTTTTCGAAAAAAGTGCCGAAAATTAGTGGTTTGACCATCATATCTTTTTTGTTTATGGAGGTTAGGTCGGGTTTCGGCACCAATTTTTATGGTATGGTTTTCCCATACCATAAAAGTTGGTGCCGAAACCCATTTACAGTTTACGACTGTATATTCAACCTAGCAGGTTGATTTTTCGTTACGAGGACTTTCTGCAATCTCACGGCCCGCGTGGCTTGCATGGCCGCCAATACGACTGGAGAAGAAACTGCAAAAGTGCAAAATAACTAAGAAAAGGCTGCCCCTGCATACAGTGAATGCACAATTGCGTCTTTTCGACTCTTTGTAAGTGCGATTTTGCTGATTTATTCTCGAATTTTTGCGGCCGGCGGCGTGGTCTTATAACTTACACGAAATCGAAAAGGACGGCGATATACGTCGATCAACGAGAGCGACAGAGACGACACATCGAAGCGACGCGTCCGAATTCACGGCGAGAGCTACAACCTGATTGGTGGACGCGACATTTGCTGTCTGCTTGTCGGTTGTCAATTACTGTCACTGTCACTGACATTACGAGCACATTGTTAGAGATACTTATATTTATTTAAATTGAGGAAAAGGTTAAATTTGAGATAATATGTCGACGCAGTCTACATCCGCGGCCGATACTGCCCTATTACGACGCGCGAAAGCCCAAGTTACACAATTTAAGGGCCAGATTACTCGAGCAAAAAAGTTTGCGGCTGAACAACAACAACAAATACTTTTGGATGTTGAGGCGGTAAAACTTCGGATTCAAAGCCTCAAGGATGCGCTGCCTATATATAGGGAGAATCAGCTCACCATCATGCTATCCCAGGGCGAGTGCAAGGGCGATGACCTCAATGAAGACGACGTGGAGGAGCTTTGCCTCAAAGTGTTAGCGGACCTGCAGAACATCATAGTGTCTACGTCACCGCAGCGTTTAGCTGCCAAGACTGAAGCTGAGCAACAACATGGTGAAATGAGTGGCAAGCTGCCACAGTTGGAGTTGCCCACCTTCGATGGACAAAACGTAGTGCAATACAAACCTTTTATGGACATGTTCTTAGCAGTAATCGGTAGTAATACGACGCTAGCATCAGTGCAAAAGCTTTGTTATCTTCGCAAATACTTAAAAGCGGAAGCGCTTACATTAATAGAAGGTTTACCGCTAGTGAATGAGTCGTATAGTCAGGCATTAACCTTACTTAACAATAGGTATGATAACAAGTCTATTTTAATTATTCATCATATAAACATATTATTAGATTTACAACCAATTACAAAGGGGACCTCTCACAGCTTGAGACAGTTGGTTTCGTCAACTCGTCAACAGTTAGGGGCTTTAGAAGCATTAGGTCAAAAAGTGGAATATTGGGATATGTTATTGGTTGCCATTCTTAGGAGAAAGCTCGACACATACACCTGCAGAGCGTACTTCACCGATAGAGATAAGGCTTCATTACCAACCTTGAAGGAATTCCTTGACTTCATCGAGGAGAGGGCCTTAAGCTTCGAGGAAAGCCAGCAATCAGAAGGTAAGCCAAATTCAAAATTTCATAACCGTGTTTCTAATCTTGCTAATAACATAACCTCTTTGAGTTGTAAATATTGTCAATCAGCTGACCATAAATTGTATCTTTGCCAGAAATTTAAATTATTAAATGTAGATGAAAAAATAGACTTTGTTAATAAAAATAAACTGTGTAGGATATGCTTAAACTCTCATAAAGGAAAATGTAGATTTCATTTTAAATGTGCAATCTGTAAAGATAATAAGCACCATACAATTTTACATGCAGAGGCAGATAAAAAATTGTGTTATCAAAATAGCTCGATCTCCTCTGATATGGTGTTATTACCAACTGTAAAGGTTAAAATATATAGTAAAGATGGTGCTCCTATTATTGCAAAGGCACTTTTAGACAGTGGCAGTCAAACTTCCTTTATTACCTCCGATTTAATGTGCAGGCTGGGTTTACCCACCTTCAAAAATGAGGTCAAGATATCAGCCTTAGGTCAAAATGATATATTCATCACCAAGGCTGCGAACTTAGTAATAAATTCATTGCACAATAATTATAATTGCAATGCACTATTTTCTGTGGTAGACAATATTACTTCCTTCTTACCACAGAACAAATTCAATTTAAAAAACATAACTTTGCCAGACGATATACAATTAGCTGATGATGAATTTAATATACCGTCACAGATTTCCTTGCTACTTTCTTCTGAAATATTTTTCAAAATAATGCTGCCAAAAAAGGTAAATCTGTCAAATGGTGGTTATTTGTTATCAACTCGATTTGGATACATTGTATCTGGTAATATACCTAGGGACTACATTTGTCTCTCGAATAAAATAGTTCTGCATGCTACGACTATGCCAAATCAAAATGAGAGTGTGGATTTCCTCCTACAAAAATTTTGGGACGAACAACATATTCCTGAAATAACAACGGAGGATATATCAAAGCAAGACACTTGCGAGGCCGAATTTAGTAGTTCGGTACAGTTAATTAATAATAGATTTCAGGTGCGGCTTCCACTCAAACTACCAAACAATCAATTAAATTTTGGTGACTCATTTGCATTAGCATTGCAGCGATTAAATAAATTAACATCTAGATTTAGTAAAAACCCTCAGCTTAAAAATGATTATTCTAGGTTTATACAAGAATATATTGAACTAGGTCATGCAAAAATCATAGATTTGTCCTCCCTAGACGTACCTATTAACACCTATTATTTCATGCCCCATCATCCTGTAATAAAAGAAGATCGTACAACAACCAAGCTCAGAGTAGTCTTCGATGCAAGTGCAAAAACTAAATCACATTTAAGTCTTAATGATGTGTTACATAATGGGCCAGTGGTGCAAAAGAGTCTATTTGAAATCTTAATATTGTTTCGCTCGTATGAGTTTATAGCACTATGTGATATTCGACAAATGTATAGACAAATAAGAACTGACCCGTCTCAAAATCACTTGCAAAATATACTATGGAGGAGTAGTATTAATGATAGTTTACAATGTTTACAGCTTCAAACAGTCACCTATGGAGTAAGGAGCTCGAGCTTTCTAGCGACACGATGTTTGGTTGAGCTGGCGCGCAGGTATGGTGAGCAGTATCCTTTAGCTGCAAAGGTTGTAATGAATAACACATATGTTGACGACTGTATATTTGGAGCTCAGGACATCAACGAATTAAAAAAGGTATGTGATGAATTAATTAAATTAATGAAAATTGGAAGCTTTGAGCTACATAAATGGAGTTCAAACAATCAGCATATCTTGACCAATATTCCACAAGATAAGCAAAATTTAGGCAAAGGTCATCAATTTAGTAATAATAACACTGAGGTTCTAAAAGCTCTAGGGTTATATTTAAATATGGGCAGCGATCAATTTCAAATTTGTAGGCCTGAGGGAGAAATTCCACGAGAGTGGACGAAGCGAACTGTCTTGAGTTGTATTGGGACATTTTTTGACCCTTTGGGATTGGCTGGACCTATTGTCACTAAGGCCAAAGAATTTATGCAAAGGCTATGGAAAGAGAAGTTAGGCTGGGACCCTCCCCTAAGCAGTGATTTACTTTCATCATGGAATAGTTTCTTTAACGATTTAATGAATATGGAGCCTATAATAGTTAACAGAAATTTAAGTATTTGTAATGCAGATCATGTCGACATACTTGGTTATTGTGATGCTTCAAATACAGCATTTGGTTGTTGTATTTACATAAGAAGTATAAAAGAAGGGTCTGTGTATGTATCTTTAGTTTGCAGTAAATCAAGAATAGCCCCAATAAATACGAAATTAACAATTCCAAAGCTTGAGCTCAATGGAGCTGTACTTTTAGCAAAATTGTATAATAAAGTAGCATCGGTTTTTAAAAATATAAACTTTAGATATAGATACTTATTTACTGACTCGCAAATTGTACTTTGGTGGCTAAAATCATTAAAAAATTCTCAATATATACAACACAGAGTTAGCCAAATAAATAGTTTAACAACAGAATGTAATTGGTTTCATGTTGATGGAACAAATAATCCTGCAGATTGTTTATCAAGGGGAGTGATCCCTACCAAGTTAGCTTCGCATGTTTTATGGTGGCACGGACCCCAAGTATATAATATAAATTTTGCACCTAAGGAGGTTAATTTAAATAATTTTGAAGATGCGTCAAATTCTAATAATATTGAGATAGTTAATTGTAGTATGCAACAAGAGGTGTTACCTATCTCAAATGTATCTTCTTTAAATAGACTACAGCGTATTTTTGCTTATGTCTTGAGATTCTTTAATAATTGTAAATTATGTAAGGAGAGACGTAATTTTGGAAATTTAACTCTCAATGAAATAAAATTGTCTATGTCATACTTAATAAAATATGTTCAATCCTTACACTTTGCTGAAGAACTAAAATGTATTTGTAATGAAAGGTCAATTAAGAGTAATATTAAGTGTCTTAATCCATTTGTTGATAATTTGGGGATAATGCGAGCAGCTGGACGGTTAGAAAATGCAGATGTGCCGTACAGTCAAAGTTGCCCAATAATTTTACCTAATAAATGCCATTTCACTGCTCTCATTATTCGCAATGAGCATGTAACTTCATTGCATTCAGGAGTAAAATTAACTCATTCTAATTTAATGCAAAAATACTATATAGTAAGTGCTATAAGAGAAATCAAAAAAATTGTACACAAATGTATTGTATGTTTTAAGTTTAGGGCTGAAAGGGCTAAACAATTAATGGGAGTGCTACCACCCTCTCGTGTCATCCAAGATAGAGTTTTTAATAAAATAGGGATTGATTATTGTGGTCCTTTTCAAATTAAGCAATCTACTCTCCGTAGATCAATAGTGAGCAAAGGGTATGTTTTAGTAGTGGTTTGCTTTGTTACAAAATGTATTCATTTAGAGTTAGTCTCAGATTTGACAACTGAATGCTTTTTGGCTGCGTTCAAAAGATTTTGCTCTAGGCGAGGCATTCCTGCCACAGTCTTTTGTGACAACGCTTCAACATTTAAGGGAGCGAATAATCAATTAAGACAATTGTACTTGTTAAGCAGATCTCAAGGTCATAAAAATGAGATATTAAATTATTGTGCAAGTAAGGGTATTGACTTCAAATTTATTCCTTCTTATAGCCCCACGTTTGGATCACTTTGGGAAAGTTCAGTGAAGCTTTTTAAATATCATTACAAACGAGTTGTCGGAAACATGTGTTTTACATATGAGCAATTTTACACTATTATGACTCAAATAGAAGGAATTCTGAACTCAAGACCCTTGACCCCATTGCCAAATGATTGCAATGATTTTTCTGTACTGACTCCGACTCATTTCTTATGTGGAGCCCCCTTGAATTCTATACCCGAGCCAGACTTGACATCCAACAATATAAATACATTAAAATTCTGGAAAAAATGTACTAAAATACAACAGGATTTTTGGAAAGTATGGCACAAATGCTATTTGTCACAATTGCTAAAGAGGCCTAAGTGGCACCATATTAATCCAAATGTTAAAATTGGTGACGTAGTATTACTAGTTGGTGAAAATTGTTCACCGTTACAGTGGCCACTGGCCAGGGTCATAAATGTATTCAGGGGATCTGATGGTTTGGTACGAGTAGTGGAAGTCAAATCTGGTACGAGTACTCACAGGAGAGCTATAAATAAGGTAGCTGTATTGCCTATCTATAATGAAGGTTAAAGGATAATTATTATTTTTTCTTTTTTTTGCATTTAAATTTAAAATATCAAAATTTGTCATTAAAATATAAATTTAATTAATAGTCTAAAGATAGCTAAAACAAATAAAAAATATTGTTTAACATACTAGGTGGTTTGTTTGTGGTGGCCCGCCAACTTATGTTAAATTAATTATTATAACATAAAAAATTGTTTGTTCCAATAAGGAAAAATTAATATATTGTTTTGTGTGATCTGTTGGTCGCCCTATTTTATGTGGCAACACCACCTTTTCCCTCTCTTCTGCTTAGACGCCGAGACCATTGTGTGCGCTCTGTGATAAATTAAAGTTATTTCCTAATATAAAGTGATTTTTATTGTTTTCCCATACCAATATCAACGCCATTTCTTTTTTGTTTTGATCATCAATACATTGCGCATGTAAAATAAATGTGATTTAATTTAGAAAGCATCTACAAAAAAAACTATGGGCCAAAGAAATCTTGACAGTGACAAAAAGTAAATCAAACCTTCAAGTTTAGGTATAAATTAAAAAAAAATTAAAGCCTCCAGACAATTTAAAATAATTTAAAAAATTACTCTAGTCAACACTGTTTTAAATAATATTACTTTCATTCACCTACCTTACTTACTTTTTTTTTAATGATGAAATAACGAAATGGTTTCTACCTGAACCCGCACTCTACGCTGACAATCTATACTTATTATAAAAATAAGTCCCCCGGCCGCGTCTTTCTGTCCTCCTGTCTGTCTGTCTGAACGCGATAAACTCGAAAACTACTGAACGGATTTTTACACGGTTTTCAACAATAGAAAGAGTGATTCTTGAGGAAGGTTTAGATATATAATTTATTATGCTTTTATGTAAATTAGCAGAAATACGGCGATAAATGTTGAAGAGGTCGCAAAAAATCTCGCCAACGGGGACCTTTCCTCGCGAACGCCGCGTAAACTAGCAAAGATATAGTTATATAATGTACTAGCGAATTCAAAATCTATAAAAATGCTACAAAAAAGTCCGCGACAGCATATCTCTATCTCTTACGGTTGACGTACAATAACCATATTTATGTTCAAATTTGTAATTAAAAACATTACGTTATTTTCAAAGCTATTTTCTTTAGTTCAGTATTAATTCTTATCCAAAAAAATATGTTAGTTAGCTTAAGAATTTAATGCAGATTTAAATTGCCTTTTACACTATATCAATCAGATGAATAGTTTTTGAGATATCGTCGTTAGAAGTAATTATTAAAAAAATAAATAATGCGCAACGAAGTGGGCACGGGTCGGCTAGTTATAACAATAATTGTTACTACGCAGGGCGGTATGTCCCTGTACAGCACATGGTAAACTACCTGCTGTCTCTTTTTATCTTGGAATTTTTTTTAAATGATGAAATAACGAAATGGTTTCTACCTGAACCCGCACTCTACGCTGACAATTATAACAATAATTGTTACTACGCAGGGCGGTATGTCCCTGTACAGCACATGGTAAACTACCTGCTGTCTCTTTTTATCTTGGATTTTTTTTTAAATGATGAAATAACGAAATGGTTTCTACCTCAACCCGCACTCTACGCTGACAATTATAACAATAATTGTTACTACGCAGGGGCGGTATGTCCCTGTACAGCACATGGTAAACTACCTGCTGTCTCTTTTTATCTTGGAATTTGGGGTATGAGTTTCCACGGGCACCACAAATGTCTCTCATAGGGTGATATTAATGCCGGTAGGTATCAAAATAAAAAAAAATCATAAATTCGAGTAACAAATTTATTTTATTTTTATAAATACAGTGAATTCGGTCGTGAATTTCCACAATCTACATTACTGGAAATAAGGATGATCTTCAAATAAGGATGTAAATCCTCGCCTGATGAGAGCAGACAAGATTTTTTTTTTTATAATAAACGCTTCACACTCGACGGCCCCCAGTAGGATTTTCTCCTGTGTCGGGGGTCTAGAAACACACACAATACACAAGCACAAACGCCCAGACCACGACAAACATCTATATGACCAATACAAATATCTGCCGTGAGCGGGAATCGAACGCGCGACCGCCAGCGCATCAGCCAGTGCTGTGACCGCTGCGCCAACATGTCGCCAAAGTCAAGATGGTAGTTTACCATGTGCTATACAGGGACATACCGCCCTGCGTAATAACAATTATTGTTATAATTGTCAGCGTAGAGTGCGGGTTCGGGTAGAAACCATTTCGTTATTTCATCATTTAAAAAAAAGTAAGTAAGGTATGTGAATGAAAGTAATATTATTTAAAACAATGTTAACTAGAGTAATTTTTTAAATTATTTTAAATTGTCTGGAGGCTTTAATTTTTTTTTAATTTATACCTAAACTTGAAGGTTTGATTTACTTTTTGTCTCTGTCAAGATTTCTTTGGCCCATAATTTTTTTTTTGTAGATGCTTTCTAAATTAAATCACATTTATTTTACATGCGCAATGTATTGATGATCAAAACAAAAAAGAAATGGCGTTGATATATCAATAAACAAAAAAGATATGATGGTCAAACCACTAATTTTCGGCACTTTATTCAAAAAATGAAAAAATAATCATAAAAAAAAATCCGTAACACTTTGCATATAAGTAAGTTAGCCTAAATAGGTTCCAAATGACCCCCCCTACCCAACATACCTCTATGGCTAACCATTCCCCTAACACCCTGTATACATATATACATAGATGCATCAGAAGGAATAATAAAAATGAGCTTAATTTAAACTGAAGTTATCAAAGTTTAATAAAAAGGGAAAAAATCCAGTTTCATAATATCTTTCAATTCACAGAAGCGAGTAAACAGAACGAACAGAACGAGTGCTTTGACAAGCGGCTAGAGATCTAGCAAATTCTCCGAGCGTTTTCACTTTACCGGGTGCCGTTTTAATTGCCTGTTAACCTAATTACACAAGTAATTAATTAATTTACATCTATATTATTTTGAAAAAATTAAATCTAATATTCCACTCAAAGCGACTTCACAAATTTAATGATACATAATAAAAAAGTTTATGCGTGTAAACAATTTGAAAGGCATGATGTCCAATATCGACGCCGCGTTGACGCAACGATTACAGCACTGGTTTGTGGCTGTCGCGCTGGCGGTTGCGGGTTCGATCCCCGCACATGACAATCATTTGTATTGGCTATACATATGTTTTCCGTGGTCTGGATGTTTGTGCAGTCGTTGTGGGTCTCCCTACCGTGCCGTGCCTCGGAGAGCACGTTAAGCCGTCGGTCCCTGTTGTTATCGTGTACACCTGATAGCGATCGTTACTCATAGTAGGGAATATAATTATCCGCCAACCCGCATTGGAGCAGCCTGGTGGATTAAGCTCTGATCCTTCTCCTACATGGGAAAAGAGGCCTATGCCCAACAGTGGGATATTACAAGCTGAAACGATGTCCAATATCAGTACGAAAATGTGGTAATTGAAAACTACATATTTGACAGACGACTACTAGAACGTGGGACCTTAAAATAAAAGTATAATATACTATTTCACACAATTCACTTTTAATATTACATAATTTAAAATAAAATTTGCACATAACAGACAAGTCGAGGTTTCTAGTTTGGAGCAATACTTCTTATGTATGTAAATACCTATTGTACGTGACGCGATGTTCGCGCCGTTTGCGGTAACAATTAGTACCTACATGTTTCTAACTATCCGAGCTTATAAAAATAGGCATTACATCCTTCTCCTACATAGAAATATCACTGAACTATGACGAGCAATGTGATGTTACGGGCTGAAGCAGTGGCGTAGCGTGGAGGGGCCTTGTGAAGATGGGAAGTGACAAAAAATAATTCCAAATCACGTCTGGGACACAAAAAATACAGTAGAATGGAGAACCTCTTCTCTCTTCTCCTTTATTTAAATCGGTTAATGAACATAATGAAAATTGTGCTTGCAATGAGGGTGTTAAATTAATTTGGTAAAAAATTGAATAAATTGGTAGGGACGTCAAATTTTCGGTGGACCCCGGGGAGCTAAAAACAACACTACGCCACGGGATTAAAGCGAGCTACCATGGAGTGATCTGATTGTAGTAAATCACTTATGGAAAGATTCCTAATCGAGTTTATACATCAAAATATTTCTTTCCAAATGTTCAGCATATCTCGGCTAATAGCTGACTAACCTCCCGCCACTCCACTAATTACCGCTAATTCTCAACTCTGCGCCGATATTTGAGAGCGTTCGAACAAAACTTTAATAGAACGAAGCGTAGCTTCCGCGAAGATCTCATTCTTTATTGCATCGAAGCGATTTAGTGAACAATGGAACAAGTCTCAGCTGTTGTGCGCTGTGACGCAAGCGATAACTGCGGAGCATCATTTTATACCTCTCACAGCGATCGCGAGGCAACCGTCACAACCGCGCCTTATCACCAGCTAACTTATTCGAACCTTCCAATCTCGGTTTTATTTTAATAAAGTATGTAAACCGTAGTGTGACTGTAGACGTCTGCAACACCAGAAGCATAGCAAACGCGTTGCCGACGAGCTCTGGTCACCTTACTCACTAACAGGAACACAATACTACTTGAAAACAGTATTATTTATCTGTGGTCTTCTGTAAAGTCGAGGTACTACACCAGTCGGGCTGCTCCATATTTTAAGCAGGAATTGCTTGGTCATGGTCGTACACGACAAACTGGCAAAATGATGTTAATATCAGGACGCCTAAAATGATTTAAAGGCAGTATTTACTGCGTAGTCACGGCCTCATTACACCCTTACTATGCGAAGAGGTAATTTTTAATGTGGAGATAGGTTTTGGCATCATCGTGAACTTGTTCATTCCGCTGGATATACGTGTTTTAGAAAAAAAAATTAATAGATGTATTAATTACAGTAGGTAACACCTCGACTACGGCGACTACTCCGATTTACTCGATTTCAGGTTTTCGTATCTTTAATTCTTTACGCACGACGACGACGACGACGACGTGACAAAAGCGTTACAAAAAGTGTGACCAGGCGAGGCGAGCGGAGGAAGAGAGAGAGTGGTACGAGCACACATTTTCTTTCTGTCATTCTCGCATAGCCAGTTTACATTTTGTATATATAAGACAGTGCAGGCCTATCCTATAGTGCAGAAGTTTTAGTTCATTCGTGTGGTCTTCTTGCCACTGCCTTGTTTGTTGTGGATAGTTAGCAGGTCGCGTCGTGTAGCCCTCGTCCATCAGAAGAGTTGACCATCGCCTGTCACCGCGGCTGCAAGCCAACCAGCCCCGACGCAACTGGGTCACAGTGACACGCGAAGTGACGCCGACCTGATGTTAATTACTAAATGTGTTTACGTGTAATGTGTATGCATACTTTATCGTTTTGTTATAATCACTCTCGTTATTGCCGTCCTACACGACAATATTTCAGTTAAATTAATAATGTTTTATAAATATAAAATACTTCGTTTAACGGAAGCTTTTTCAGAGCTTTTAGAACTTGTGAATCTTGAAATTTTAATACTATACAATACTTATTTATTAAAATTATAATTTATGCCTTTGTGGTTACGGCAGTTAAGTAAATAGCCACCCCCTCTCTTCCCGTGGGTGTCGTAAGAGGCGACTAAGGGATAACACAGTTCTACTACCACCCTGGAACTTAAAAAGCCAACCGATGGCGGGATAACCATCCAACTGCTGGCTTTGAAATACACAGGCCGAAGACGGGCAGCACCGTCTTCGGTGCGACAAAGCCAGCCCTGCGGTCACCAACCCGCCTGTCCAGCGTGGTGACTATGTGCAACACAGATGAGTTCTCGCCATTTTTGTGCGAACTTGTGGATGCCAATGTCCAGCAGTGGAGTGCGATAGACTGAAGTGATGAAGATGATTATTATTATTTAAAATATTGCTTAAGCTGTTAATATAGATGATTACGCATATTTCTAAATGTGTTTGGTAAATATAAGAGAGTATATCCTCTATTTAACAATAAAAAAATTTGCTTCGTCTTGCACAAAACATTTGAAAAACAAGCGGTAATTCGTCCGCACTACTCAAACAGCCGGCTCACGTTTCCTTGCGCAGACGATGGCATTCGCGTGGTTTACTTTGCTAAGCATAACATAAACAAGCCTACTATCACACTCAAGTGTTCACCCGAGCCGCCGCGTCCGCGTCGCATCAAATGGCGCTAAGTTGCCTACCGTCAATAATTGAACTTTGCAGAAATATATGAATGTAGGCTATGATATATTAATAGGTCGTTGAATGTAGGATATTGCAAGGAACGACGCCGGGTGCCGGGGTGCTGACAGTGATCTATTCCAAACCTTCCCGCTAAAAACATCTGTCGTGCTCGTGAACGTTTGTAATCTTAGGCGATAAAAAACAATTGTAAAGTTTAATTTAGATTAGTTCGTGTTGATGAAGGAACAATAGCGCGGCCGCGGCGCTGGAGATAAAGCTGTTTCATCTGAGAGTCTGTGCTCGAGACCTCTTCCAGTTTCCAAACTGAACTTTACGGCACTTTTACAAAACATTCCATTAGGTACATACTTCTTATCGACTTCAAAAAAGGAGGAGGAGATCAATCTGTTTGTATACGTTACCTCAGAACTTTTGACTGGGTGACGGGTGTACCGATTCCGATGGAAAGTGGTGCGTGTCATGTGGCCCATTTAAATTTATTTGAGATCTAACAAGTACTTTTAGACTTATATAATAATGCGTTTTTACTTGATAATTTTTTCGTCTACCTACGTTATATTACCTATCAATGAATTAAAGTCTTACTTCGTTTTCGAGCCAATACAATTAATAACAAAATATACTGTTTAATACAAAATTGGTAATATTATGTTGCATGAAATACAGCGTCACTATGTCCGCACATCTTTATCATTTATGTAATCCTGCACCAGCTTTAGCGATTAATTTCTTTTTACTACAAACTTTAAATTTATAATAAATGTAATGGATGTTTTCTAATGTTTACGCGAATTTCACTCATTATAATGAAACAACTTTTTCGAATTTTATCGCGGTTCTTTAGTTGCCCGAGACGTTTCCAGTAACCATGGTCACGGGAGAACAATAAAAAAATAAAAATGTAATGCATGTTCTTATATTTCTTTAATGTTCTTATAGTATTAGTAAGTTCTTAATCTTATATTATCTTTAACGTAAATGAAACTTGCAATGCCAAGAAGCGGTACAGGAGCGTCGATGTTTTCACTTTTTCAGCGCTCACTCAAGCTATTGATGCATCTAATACTAGCTGCTGCCCGCGACGTCGTCTGCGTGCGTTCTCTGCTCGTTTCCCGTAGGTGATAGCGTGATAATATGTAGCCTATGTTCTGACCCGACTTATTTATTTATTTATTTATTAACACTTTATTGCACACAAAAGAAAGATACAGTTTAGAAACATGATACAGAATAAATAAGTATGCAAAGGCGGCCTTATCGCTTATAGCGATCTCTTCCAGGCAACCTTTAATGAAAGAAGCTTTTAGTAAAAGTGTGCCGGGTAGTGTGCAATCAACAATGCAAGTTTTTATACGTACTAAAGACAACTTAAATTACTAACATAGTTTTGTAATACACATACATCAGACAATACATACATACATATATATATATATATACACACATACACACATACATACATAAATACGTACAAAATATATACATACAAACATTAACTTGGAAACAATATGCTAATAGATCACAAATTTAAGACAATGTAAGAGATATGTAGGTAGTATTTGTACAAACGGTTTTTAAAAATATTTATAGACTCTGCTTGACGGATATTAATGGGCAGAGAATTCCAAAGTTTGATCACTCTACAGGTGAAGGAATTACTATAAGAACTAGAGCGAGAAGGGGGCAATACAAGCAAGTTATTGCTACGGGAACGCAAGTTAAAATCAGTGTCATGTCCTAAAAATTTAAACCTTACTACCGACTTCTTAATAATGTTCGTGCCAAATTTGAAGTAAATCCATGCAGTACTTTTTGAGTTTATCCCGGACATACATTTGAAGAAATAAAGGTTCACTGCTCGTTCCCCGTAGGTGATAGCGTGATAATATATAGCCTATGTTCTGACCCGACTTCTTAACAATATTCGTGCCAAATTTGAAGTAAATCCATGCAGTACTTTTAGAGTTTATCCCGGACATACATACAGACAAACAGACAAAAATTCTAAAAACTATATTTTTGGCTTCGGTATCGATTGTAGATCACACCCCAAGTATTCTTTTAAAAAAATATTCAATGTACAGTTTTGACTTTTCTACCATTTTATTATATGTACTAGCTGTGCCCCGCGGTTTCACCTGCGTTGATTTGAGGGAAAAATGCTTTCCTTTTTTTAATAGTATAAGATTTAATTAGCTTAATATATTTTCCTTAGTTTACACTAAATAAATTTCTGAACGCACGCATAAATATTTGACCAAAGAGTATATAACCACTACGTTTTATATTTGACAACCAATATATATTATGTCAATCCGTTTTCATTACTGACATTATACATTTTTAAAATGTAAAATACGCCACTATCCGTATATTGTGGATATATGTTGTCGATTCGAAACCTTTATTTAAATACGTTCTTTAATTTTATCGGAGAGATTACCATATCGACGGGATGAACATTAAATGTTTGACAGTTACGAAACACGAACATAGTTCCATACAAATTTTCATTCCCACCTTTCAACCCCTTACACCCTTTTATTCGCATTAAAAAGTAGCCTATGTCCTTTCTCAGACTCTAGACTATCTGTATACCAAATTTTATTTAAATCTGTTCAGTAGTTTTGGCGTGATTGCGCGACAGACAGACAGACAGACAGACAGAGATACTTTCGCATTTATAATATTAGTATGGAAGTATGGATTACAAATACCGATTCAAATCAAAATTTAACGAGGTAGGACCAAAGATTTAAATCGTTAGATGCGCCCTCGCCATAGTATGACCGCTCCAAAATGTGTCCATCCTCAAATGAGTGAGCTCACTCAATCACTCATTCGCAATCAGTGCTAATTTCAGTGTGACCGTTTGTGGCAGATTTCTGCCATTTTGGCAGATTTCGCTCCTAAATTTTGTCTGTGGCAGATCATGCTGACGATTTACAAAAGTGGCACATTTTGGCAGATTTAAAAGACATCACACATCACCTACTTTAAATTTTCAATGAGTTATCTTTTTTAAAAATAATTACATTTGGTTTACTATATATAATTAGATCAAAATTTATTTCACAGAACTGGCAACATTTATTTCATAACTAGATGATACGGGGATTTCCCACTTTTTCTGTTTTTAAACAAGTACGTCATAATTATGATTATGAACTGTAATTAAAATAGAATAGTGTTAATATTCATATGATAAGAATATTAGCACTATTCTCCTTTATTGATTTTTTTTATATGTTACGTCTTAACGGATACGGGGATTTCCCACTTTTTCTGTTTTTAAACAAGTACGTCATATGATTATGAACTGTAATTAAAATAGAATAGTGTTCATATTCATATGATAAGAATATTAACACTGTTCTCCTATATTGATTTTATTTTATGTTACGTCTTAACGTCTTTCTCATTTGGTATTTGGTGTTTAAAGTGTGTGGTTCTGTGTAACGAATTATAAATTATGAAGAGAAAATACGAGCGTGCTTATCGACCTGTGTGGGAGCAAGATCCCTTGCTTTTTTCCTGGTTATCGAGGGTAAACCTGAACAAAACCAAAATAAGGAATAGGTTCTTAAACAAACATGTTTCAGCTATAATTATCACAAAAGAGGGGATAAAGGAACACGGAGATTGTGTCTCCTTTAAACCAAGTAAAAATATGTTAAAAAATATGTCGTTTAAATCTATGCACACAGAGAATGAAGACGAAAATTTGGAGGCAAATGTTGATATAAACTAATAGTTGTATGTACTATGTAATAGATGTAATACCGTTTATTGAAATTGTAATTTTTTTTTGTTTTGATTAAAGAAATTACGTTATATTCGTTGTTTTTTTATAGTTTTCATGATGCCATATTTTTGGCTATTTTGTCGTCAAGTGTGGCAGATTTTGGCAGATTTTTTACCCAGTCTGTGGCAGATTCGCCACTTTTGAAACGGTCACACTGGCTAATTTATACGCAATGACGGTTAGACGTTGCACATCACAATTGAAGCGCTAATTTCAAAGGAAAAAAGTCTATCAAAATGCCGTCGTGTGCCTTTCAGAAGTGCAATTAAAACTCAAGAAACACAAATAAAGCCCAAGGTGTAACATTTCACTCGTAAGTATTTATATTTAATTAAATATTGAATTTATCTTATTCCGGTGTCAAAAAATACCACGAAATAGGGAAAATTGTGCGACAGAGAAAGTAGTATTACACAATTTGTGTAAGATAAACAGAGATGACACTATTGTCTCAGTACCGTTCTCATAACCAATATAACTAGATACGAAAGTAATACGAAAGCGGTTTGCAAAGGGATCATCTATAAATGGACATTAACAAACGGCAATGCTGTGGTAGCGTCGGCATATTATGTTTTATGATTATTATATTTAAAAAATTGTTTTAAATTGCACCGTAATATTTTTTGTAATATTAGTTCGTCCAAATATATTTTAGCTTTTAGAAATCTAGTAGCTTAGTAAATGATGGGTGTTTTATTAAAAATGGTTCAATGGTTCACCTTAGAGTAACTATTTCGGTACTGGAATAGAATTTAAATAACTGAAAACGCCTTCTTAAATACCGTTTTAATTTTTTAGATTTCCGCAAGACTCACGTTGCAAAGAAAAATGTATAAAGGTAATACAACGAGACCACGGAGATGAGGAGTGGTTACCTACGAAATTATATTAAATTGATTTTATTTCATGGAGAATATAAATATTATGTAATATTAATAACGTGTTTTATTTTTGCAATTTTTATAAATTATTTACATTAACTACCTTATTTCTTACATATTACAATTTAATGAATTTGTTGACCGTACTTCGCACGCATTAGTGTGTGCGCGTAAGCGACTTGCAAACGCACACATTCAAAAACAATGCCATAGTTTTTGAAGGTGAGGGCGCATCTAACGATTTAAATCTTTGGGTAGGACGTCCATTATTATCAATGTCACAAAACAAAGATCATACTTTTGGTAAAGTGTTAAAGAACTCGAAGTTATCGTTTTAGTAATTACTAGCTGCTGCCCGCGACGTCGTCTGCGTGCGTTCACTGCTCGTTCCCCGTAGGTGATAGCGTGATAATATGTAGCCTATGTTCTGACCCGACTTCTTAATAATATTCGTGCCAAATTTGAAGTAAATCCATGCACTACTTTTTGAGTTTATCCCGGACATACATACAGACAAACAGACAAACAGACAAACAGACAAAAATTCTAAAAACTATATTTTTGGCTTCGGTATCGATTGTAGATCACACCCCAAGTATTCTTTTAAAAAAATATTCAATGTACAGTTTTGACTTTTCTACCATTTTATTATATGTATAGATAGATTAAAAAAATGCTATTTATTTATATACCAAAATAAACTATATTTATATTTGTAACTCTGAATTAAAAGTTATAATTACATTGAAATGTGAAATTTTCAGTGCCATTGCAGGGTTCTTGTTTGATCTTAAACATTGTTATGCTATGTACAAAAGACATTCGAACTAAACAACAAAAGTTGCAAATAAAGAAATTGAAATTGATGCTCGTAATCTACGAGACAACGAACACACTTGTGCGGACGACACGCGCCGGTGACGTCACGACCGTGTAAACATATAGTAACCACGTTACACTACAGTTGTTTTTACAAAACATTATGTTTCAGATAACGCTTGTGTCGCTATCTGTAAATTGGATTTTAATAATAAAACGAAAACAAGTTTAATTTATTTATATACACAAAATAATAGTGTATTATTTGTATTAGAGAGTAAAATATAACGGCAATTATAGTGGGTCGAATCGAATTCAAATTTTTTTAGACTCAGTTTTGATTTCGTAAAACCTAAAGTTTTGGCATCGTTTGACCTTATAGTTATAATTTGAACAGTCAAGCAAGTGACCGAATCAGCCGTACTCGCATCAGTGCACCAGATAACGTTGACTCGATGAAAGCAGACAGCGCATGAATAGGTACTAAATTAGTCAAGCTGCGACGTCCGCTAAGATGCGCCACAATGGCACAATGGCCGTCTTTCTCGGTATTCGTCAATTGCGCCCCGGCCCTGACAGCGCTCCGCCGAGGTCATTACCGAGGCAGGAGGTCGCGAAACAGCAACCCTTGCCAAAAACACTACTCTTTACGACCTCAATATAGGAATATTTACTTCCATGAATAAACAAATGAATTATTCATACTCGTTACAACATGGAACAGAGATGCGGACTTTACTCGACATGACACTAACGTGAAGATACCGGTTTTGATATACGCCCGAAATTAATAATCAATCCTAATCCAAATTTTGCTATCTAAGATGGAGATTACAATCCATTTTTTGGATAATGCGTGCCAATATCCAATCCCTAGATTGAATTTGCAATCTTTAGAATCGTGCTATCCGTGGGAGGACAAACCAAAGATTAAAGATTGGCCTCTGTTCGAAAATGACAGCTTGTGCTTGTCAATAACCTATCCGCACGTTTTGACATCTTGTTCGATCAGTCGAAACAATCGGAGATTGCAATCCAAGATATTTCTTGGATCAGTAAATATTAGTGTCTACTGATACGATTTGTTAAAAGATAATGGCATTAACAATGTTTTCTAGTGATAGTGAAAGTGATTTGGAGGTTTTAGAACAGTTATCCGATTGGGAAAGTAATACTGACAGCGACTCTGATGGAGAAATGCGTGCGCCTTCACGGGGATATAAAAGGATTAACTTTATGCAAAGCTTGAATGACGCCGAGTTCTCCTTTAGATTTAGGTTAAATAAATCCACCGTGCAATCTTTATTAACCCAATTGATGCCGTTCATCCGTGTAACCTCCGCAAGGTAAATATAAATAATTATGCAATTTAAGCTTGAAATTTAATAACATATTCAAACGGCATAAGGTATTAACTGTTTTTTCAGAAATCATGGAGTTTCGCCTCTTCATCAACTACTATTGACACTGCGGTTTTATGCATTGGGCACTATGTTGATTTCGGTAGCCGACTTTGTTGGGGTATCCATATCTACAGCTGGTAGAATAGTGCGTGATATATCATCAGTAATCGCCAATATGTATGATGAGTATATTATTGTTCACCAACAAAGTGCAGAAAAATTTTACCAAATTGCTGGATTTCCCCGAGTTCTTGCTGCAATTGATTGCACTCATATACGAATTCAATCTCCATGTAAGTCTTTCATAACATATATTATTGTGTAATTATTTGCTAAATAAAGACTAAAATGTATTTACCTACATTACTTATATTGTTTTTAGGTCATGTAGTAGGTGAAGAATTTAGGAACCGTAAGGGATACTTTTCCTTGAATGTTCAAGCTATCTGCGATGCTGATTTGAAATTTATGAATGTGGTGGCTCGTTGGCCAGGTTCTGCACATGATGCAACAATATTTAACAATTCAATTCTAAGAGGTATTTTTATAACCTATCAATTGCCTGGTTACTTTAGGTAGGTACTTCACTAAACAATGCCCTTGTTTACAGCTCAATGTGATACAGGTCAGTTTGGAAACCGGTGGATGCTTGGTGACAATGCTTACCCAAACAGACCATATTTATTAACACCTCTTCTAAATCCAACTACTGGAGGTGAACATCGCTATAATGAAGCACATATTAAAACCAGGAATACAATTGAGAGGTACCTAAATTTTATAAATATGCTTATAATTTAATTTATTTTTTTAATATTTGAAAAAAATAAAACAGGATTACACAGGCTACGGTCACTCCTACATAATTGTTGTAGTTGATTGTACATAACAAAAATTAACTGGTATTTTCAGAACATTTGGAGTGTGGAAGCGACGCTTCCCAGTTGTGGCATTAACAATGCGTTTATCACTGCCCAAGGTTCAAGCAGTGATAATTGCCACTGCAGTGCTACACAATATTTGTAGGAATAATAACCTGGAGGAAGTTCCTGCAGAAGTTGAGTTGCCACCAGCAGATATTATTGAAGACTTGCAAAATATGAATGTCCAAGATATCAGTGAAAGAACATCCCTGATAAATAATTATTTTAGTTAAGTTAATAAAAGTGTATTTTTTTGTTTTACTCAATGAAAGTGTATTTTAATGGATTTTATTTTAAGGAATTCAAATGACATTGTTTCATAGAGTTTGAGAAAGTTGTTAATTTATGCATTTTTTATGAAAATATTAATATGAAACTAATGTTAATAAAAATGTGTAACAAAAACTAATTTCTCAATAAATGATTGATCTCTAAAATGTCTTTTCTTGTTATCCTTGACAATTTAAGTTGTAGCTATTTTATACTTACCTATGAGTATGAAAATAAACTGATATATAATTTTTTAATTTATTTATTATTATATGTATACAATATCAGGAAATAAAAACTTATTCTTCTAATGATTCTTATATATAGCATCACATGCACTTTACAAAATTAATAATAAAAATTAAAAATAAATAAATGGTATCTATAAAAAGTATAAAATAAAAATTATATTAAAAAAAAAACCCATAACCCGAGTTCCCTTCAAAAAGTAAAAAATAATGAAAGAAACTCGATCTTAAAGTACCTAATAGTATTAATAATTCTAAAAAAAAAATACATTGCGTTAGGGGACCGCTAAGTTAGTAAAGTTAAATTTTATTAATAAGATGTAATTAGATTATCTTATTACAAAATAACTGTAACCTATAAAAAGTAGGTATGCAATATAAATTAAATTAAAAATAAAAAAACCCCGACACAATAACCTGGGTTCCCTTTAAAAAGTAAAAAACAATGAAAGAAACTCAATCTTAAGGTACCTAAAGTATGTACAAGTATTAATAATTCTAAAAAAAATACATTGCGTTGGGGGACCGCTAAGTTACATAGTAAAGTTAATTTTTATTAATAAAATGTAATTAATCTTATTACAAAATAACTATATAATATTTGGACTTAAGACTACTGCTTCTTTAAATTTTCTAACTCTAGTTTTAATTTTTCTGTTTCTAACAGGAGTTTTTCATTTTTTAATTTTAATTGAGCATTATTCAATTTCAAACTATCATTTTCTAAATGTAGATTTTCTAATTTGGCATCTATGCATTTTTTTTTTGCTGAAAAGTATTCAGCTATGGCGATGTTTCTGGTAGCTCTGGTGTCATCTGATTTTTTCTTCTTAACTGAAAGTATAAAATTAATTTAAGATGAATAGGCAAACTCAAATTGTAGAACTATTTGCATGATACATCCAGGAGATGCCACGAAAAAATACTAATATTCATACAAAATATTAGTAGTTTTTATTTTTTATCATTACTCATTCATTACTCATAGATTAATCAACACATTTAATCAGTTCATATTTGCAAATAATCATATATAATAATAACAATATTTGCCAATCATCAGCATTACAGTTACAATTAACAAGTAAAGCAGTAGTAATATGTATCATGCTATCACTACTTTACCAATTGTAAATAATTATTTATCAATCAGTTATATAAATTTACAATAAATTATATTAAATTATAATACTATCTTTTTTAATATAATAGTTTTAGTAAATAATTTTGATATTTAATTCTTATAAATTAGTTTATGATGTGAGTAAATAATACATGCCATCAACTAACCTCAAATTCTACAAACATACTCAAATAAAGTAATATGTAAAAACAATTTTTATCACTTATAATCACAGTAAATTATCTTTAAATCTTTTAATTGAAAATTGTAAAAAGTCATCACGATATATTATTTGAAATTATACTTTTTTTTCTAGCTAACTTCACTTCTTATTCGTTACTCTCCATCGTTACTCTCATCATTTTTCCCTAACGCACCAAAAGAAGTATAACTTCAATAAATATTATAATTTTTTTTACCTGTTCTAGGTGAGCTAAATGTGAGCCTTTTATTTGGTGTTATGATATTATAGTCCATAACATCTAACTCACGTTGTTGTGTGACCACTGTAGGCTCAATACCATTGTCAACAGGCATTGGTATTAAGAGTGGGCCCTCATTCAGATCCACCAATGACACCCTAGCATCCTTAAACACACCGTCACCACTACTTTTACCATCACCATTACCAACACCACCACCACCACCACCACCAATTTCAAAATCCACTTCCCTGTCACCCCCAAATGGCACAGTAAATCCAGTGGCTGTACTTCCCAGTAATCCGGTCACTCTGTCAAGAATATCATCTGGGGGTATATAATCTGCAGGACCACCACCTGTCTGTAAACAGTAATACGATATATAATATACATTACCCACTTGACTACTGGGCATCGCCGTTGGAAAAGACAAGTGATGGAGGTGCCTACCTTAATTTGGTTCATCCTTATTTTGGTGCTACGTTTACGTGAGTTTTTTTTTAAATTTTCCCATTTCAAACGCAACTGCGCCGGTGTCCTTGGGTAATTTGTTGCTGTGGCATTAAAAAGCTGAGTCAAACGAGCCCACTCCTCAGTTTTTAACTTATTATTGCTGGCATTAGTTGTTTTCGTGGTAATAATGCTGCTACCTTCAATTAGCTCCAGCAAATATTTAGTTTCTTCTTTTGTAAGAGGCCTTCCTTTTACCTAATAATGAAAAACAGAAAATGTTATACCTAATACAAATTATTTTTGGCGGGAATACGAGCTTCACCTGAAAGGCTCCTTTACTTAAAATAGCAAAGACCATAATATATAAGTAGTTATTGATGGATAGATACTTACAATTTCAGACTCCATTATTTTAATAAAACCTTTAGTTTTTTTTAAAATTACACTTGAATTACAATTTACACTAAGAAATAAGAAATGCAACCGCTCACCCACGCACGACTGTACTGACTACTGACAGTTGACACGCATGACGCACGTCAATAAAAAAAAAAACCGTTATGGACATTGGACGTTCCATTTTATTTTATAATAGTATATTTAGTTGAAATGTGTCATTATACTCACAATTTCTGCATGTTCTCAGGTGTATAACATATTGTTTTATTGCGAACATCATTTTATAGTAGTTTTACGCATGATTGATTTTTAAAACACACAAAATAAACTATTGTGCAAATTGCGATTCTAAGTAAAATGAAACAATCAAGAGGGAAAGGATAGCCGGCAATCTCTCGTCGAAAAAAGATTGATGTTGCGGAGTTTAGTTATTGGCATGCGGATAGGAGATCGATCGAAAGATAAGCAGTGATCTCAGATAGCATTGCATCTTGGATAAGAGATACATTATTAATTTCGGGCGTTAGATGTTAACTGTATGCGCGTACACGTTCGACGTAAACCGCTTACATAGCAGCGCGACCTACGCCCGAAATTAATAATCAATCCTAATCCAAATTTTGCTATCTAAGATGGAGATTACAATCCATTTTTTGGATAATGCGTGCCAATATCCAATCCCTAGATTGAATTTGCAATCTATAGAATCGTGCTATCCGTGGGAGGACAAACCAAAGATTAAAGATTGGCCTCTGTTCGAAAATGACAGCTTGTGCTTGTCAATAACCTATCCGCACGTTTTGACATCTTGTTCGATCAGTCGAAACAATCGGAGATTGCAATCCAAGATATTTCTTGGATCAGTAAATATTAGTGTCTACTGATACGATTTGTTAAAAGATAATGGCATTAACAATGTTTTCTAGTGATAGTGAAAGTGATTTGGAGGTTTTAGAACAGTTATCCGATTGGGAAAGTAATACTGACAGCGACTCTGATGGAGAAATGCGTGCGCCTTCACGGGGATATAAAAGGATTAACTTTATGCAAAGCTTGAATGACGCCGAGTTCTCCTTTAGATTTAGGTTAAATAAATCCACCGTGCAATCTTTATTAACCCAATTGATGCCGTTCATCCGTGTAACCTCCGCAAGGTAAATATAAATAATTATGCAATTAAGCTTGAAATTTAATAACATATTCAAACGGCATAAGATATTAACTGTTTTTTCAGAAATCATGGAGTTTCGCCTCTTCATCAACTACTATTGACACTGCGGTTTTATGCATTGGGCACTATGTTGATTTCGGTAGCTGACTTTGTTGGGGTATCCATATCTACAGCTGGTAGAATAGTGCGTGATATATCATCAGTAATCGCCAATATGTATGATGAATATATTATTGTTCACCAACAAAGTGCAGAAAAATTTTACCAAATTGCTGGATTTCCCCGAGTTCTTGCTGCAATTGATTGCACTCATATACGAATTCAATCTCCATGTAAGTCTTTCATAACATATATTATTGTGTAATTATTTGCTAAATAAAGACTAAAATGTATTTACCTACATTACTTATATTGTTTTTAGGTCATGTAGTAGGTGAAGAATTTAGGAACCGTAAGGGATACTTTTCCTTGAATGTTCAAGCTATCTGCGATGCTGATTTGAAATTTATGAATGTGGTGGCTCGTTGGCCAGGTTCTGCACATGATGCAACAATATTTAACAATTCAATTCTTAGAGGTATTTTTATAACCTATCAATTGCCTGGTTACTTTAGGTAGGTACTTCACTAAACAATGCCCTTGTTTACAGCTCAATGTGATACAGGTCAGTTTGGAAACCGGTGGATGCTTGGTGACAATGCTTACCCAAACAGACCATATTTATTAACACCTCTTCTAAATCCAACTACTGGAGGTGAACATCGCTATAATGAAGCACATATTAAAACCAGGAATACAATTGAGAGGTACCTAAATTTTATAAATATGCTTATAATTTAATTTATTTTTTTAATATTTGAAAAAAATAAAACAGGATTACACAGGCTACGGTCACTCCTACATAATTGTTGTAGTTGATTGTACATAAAAAAAATTAACTGGTATTTTCAGAACATTTGGAGTGTGGAAGCGACGCTTCCCAGTTGTGGCATTAACAATGCGTTTATCACTGCCCAAGGTTCAAGCAGTGATAATTGCCACTGCAGTGCTACACAATATTTGTAGGAATAATAACCTGGAGGAAGTTCCTGCAGAAGTTGAGTTGCCACCAGCAGATATTATTGAAGACTTGCAAAATATGAATGTCCAAGATATCAGTGAAAGAACATCCCTGATAAATAATTATTTTAGTTAAGTTAATAAAAGTGTATTTTTTTGTTTTACTCAATGAAAGTGTATTTTAATGGATTTTATTTTAAGGAATTCAAATGACATTGTTTCATAGAGTTTGAGAAAGTTGTTAATTTATGCATTTTTTATGAAAATATTAATATGAAACTAATGTTAATAAAAATGTGTAACAAAAACTAATTTCTCAATAAATGATTGATCTCTAAAATGTCTTTTCTTGTTATCCTTGACAATTTAAGTTGTAGCTATTTTATACTTACCTATGAGTATGAAAATAAACTGATATATAATTTTTTAATTTATTTATTATTATATGTATACAATATCAGGAAATAAAAACTTATTCTTCTAATGATTCTTATATATAGCATCACATGCACTTTACAAAATTAATAATAAAAATTAAAAATAAATGAATGGTATCTATAAAAAGTATAAAATAAAAATTATATTAAAAATTAAAAAAAAACCCATAACCCGAGTTCCCTTCAAAAAGTAAAAAATAATGAAAGAAACTCGATCTTAAAGTACCTAATAGTATTAATAATTCTAAAAAAAAATACATTGCGTTAGGGGACCGCTAAGTTAGTAAAGTTAAATTTTATTAATAAGATGTAATTAGATTATCTTATTACAAAATAACTGTAACCTATAAAAAGTAGGTATGCAATATAAATTAAATTAAAAATAAAAAAACCCCGACACAATAACCTGGGTTCCCTTTAAAAAGTAAAAAACAATGAAAGAAACTCAATCTTAAGGTACCTAAAGTATGTACAAGTATTAATAATTCTAAAAAAAATACATTGCGTTGGGGGACCGCTAAGTTACATAGTAAAGTTAATTTTTATTAATAAAATGTAATTAATCTTATTACAAAATAACTATATAATATTTGGACTTAAGACTACTGCTTCTTTAAATTTTCTAACTCTAGTTTTAATTTTTCTGTTTCTAACAGGAGTTTTTCATTTTTTAATTTTAATTGAGCATTATTCAATTTCAAACTATCATTTTCTAAATGTAGATTTTCTAATTTGGCATCTATGCATTTTTTTTTTGCTGAAAAGTATTCAGCTATGGCGATGTTTCTGGTAGCTCTGGTGTCATCTGATTTTTTCTTCTTAACTGAAAGTATAAAATTAATTTAAGATGAATAGGCAAACTCAAATTGTAGAACTATTTGCATGATACATCCAGGAGATGCCACGAAAAAATACTAATATTCATACAAAATATTAGTAGTTTTTATTTTTTATCATTACTCATTCATTACTCATAGATTAATCAACACATTTAATCAGTTCATATTTGCAAATAATCATATATAATAATAACAATATTTGCCAATCATCAGCATTACAGTTACAATTAACAAGTAAAGCAGTAGTAATATGTATCATGCTATCACTACTTTACCAATTGTAAATAATTATTTATCAATCAGTTATATAAATTTACAATAAATTATATTAAATTATAATACTATCTTTTTTAATATAATAGTTTTAGTAAATAATTTTGATATTTAATTCTTATAAATTAGTTTATGATGTGAGTAAATAATACATGCCATCAACTAACCTCAAATTCTACAAACATACTCAAATAAAGTAATATGTAAAAACAATTTTTATCACTTATAATCACAGTAAATTATCTTTAAATCTTTTAATTGAAAATTGTAAAAAGTCATCACGATATATTATTTGAAATTATACTTTTTTTTCTAGCTAACTTCACTTCTTATTCGTTACTCTCCATCGTTACTCTCATCATTTTTCCCTAACGCACCAAAAGAAGTATAACTTCAATAAATATTATAATTTTTTTTACCTGTTCTAGGTGAGCTAAATGTGAGCCTTTTATTTGGTGTTATGATATTATAGTCCATAACATCTAACTCACGTTGTTGTGTGACCACTGTAGGCTCAATACCATTGTCAACAGGCATTGGTATTAAGAGTGGGCCCTCATTCAGATCCACCAATGACACCCTAGCATCCTTAAACACACCGTCACCACTACTTTTACCATCACCATTACCAACACCACCACCACCACCACCACCAATTTCAAAATCCACTTCCCTGTCACCCCCAAATGGCACAGTAAATCCAGTGGCTGTACTTCCCAGTAATCCGGTCACTCTGTCAAGAATATCATCTGGGGGTATAGAATCTGCAGGACCACCACCTGTCTGTAAACAGTAATACGATATATAATATACATTACCCACTTGACTACTGGGCATCGCCGTTGGAAAAGACAAGTGATGGAGGTGCCTACCTTAATTTGGTTCATCCTTATTTTGGTGCTACGTTTACGTGAGTTTTTTTTTAAATTTTCCCATTTCAAACGCAACTGCGCCGGTGTCCTTGGGTAATTTGTTGCTGTGGCATTAAAAAGCTGAGTCAAACGAGCCCACTCCTCAGTTTTTAACTTATTATTGCTGGCATTAGTTGTTTTCGTGGTAATAATGCTGCTACCTTCAATTAGCTCCAGCAAATATTTAGTTTCTTCTTTTGTAAGAGGCCTTCCTTTTACCTAATAATGAAAAACAGAAAATGTTATACCTAATACAAATTATTTTTGGCGGGAATACGAGCTTCACCTGAAAGGCTCCTTTACTTAAAATAGCAAAGACCATAATATATAAGTAGTTATTGATGGATAGATACTTACAATTTCAGACTCCATTATTTTAATAAAACCTTTAGTTTTTTTTAAAATTACACTTGAATTACAATTTACACTAAGAAATAAGAAATGCAACCGCTCACCCACGCAGTACGCACGACTGTACTGACAGTTGACACGCATGACGCACGTCAATAAAAAAAAACCGTTATGGACATTGGACGTTCCATTTTATTTTATAATAGTATATTTAGTTGAAATGTGTCATTATACTCACAATTTCTGCATGTTCTCAGGTGTATAACATATTGTTTTATTGCGAACATCATTTTATAGTAGTTTTACGCATGATTGATTTTTAAAACACACAAAATAAACTATTGTGCAAATTGAGATTCTAAGTAAAATGAAACAATCAAGAGGGAAAGGATAGCCGGCAATCTCACGTCGAAAAAAGATTGATGTTGCGGAGTTTAGTTATTGGCATGCGGATAGGAGATCGATCGAAAGATAAGCAGTGATCTCAGATAGCATTGCATCTTGGATAAGAGATACATTATTAATTTCGGGCGCTAGAGGTCAGCTAACCTAGAGCCGCGGAGTTAGGCTCGCTTCACGTTGTGCGATAGAGTCGTGTCTCTGAGGCAAGTTCGTCGATATAGTCTAAGATCCCGGAGCAAAATCAGTACGTTCATCACGTAGATAATCAAACTCTAATTTCTACAAACTTTTATGAATATGCAAATACATTGATAAAAGGATGGCAGTCAAAAAGTGCACGCAAATGCTTATTTTAGTCGTGTGGTCTTAAGCACACTCGTTTTCTTTTCTATGTACCTTCAATCACAAAGTGGTCTACGGCTTTTTTAATTAATTTTAAAATAAAACTATATCTAATTGTGCCATCTAGTCATTTTACATTGTCGGTAAATAGCTTGCGTAAAAACCTTTTTATAAATAGAACAAAACGTATGTAAACTCAAGACAAAGGCGTCAGTCGTGTAAAGAAATTGTCTTACAAGTTGAAGTCGGTCGTAAGTCCGATGCTAGCTTCTACGGCCAACGCGATTGATTGTTCGCTGACATTCAACGCTAATCGCGGGCATAGGGCTCCGATTACACGGCGGAGATACTTCGACGGCAATTTACACAATTACCAGCTCGCAACCTAATTGAAATGAAGACAAATCTATTAAGTGCGGATCATTTTAAAATATAATCATTTTAATATATAACTTAACGTCTTCGAAATTTTTGTTTACATTGTTATTAACAACACTATTCTATTTCGCGGCGTCGTCATAATTACACACTTCGAAACTTCTCAAGTTCGTTGATAATAATGGCTTCTGCTGCGTTGACATAATTATATTATTTTAGTACGCCGTTTCATAAGTTAACTTTAATATTTGTCAACTAACAGGGTCTTTTTCGTCGAGTCTTCACTTCACTTCGAAGATTCCGCAATGCTTGAATACAAAAGTCTTCGAGCATTGCGTCCTGCCTGTGTTGACATACGGAGCCGAGACGTGGACACTGACGAAGGGACTGGTCCACAAGTTTAAAGTCGCTCAACATGCAATGGAACGGGTTATGCTTGGGGTTTCTCTCAAAGATAGAATTAGAAATGAGACTATCCGTGAGAGAACGAAAGTAACCGACATAGCCCACAGAATTAGGAAGTTGAAGTGGCAGTGGGCTGGTCATCTGTGTCGCAGGACCGATGGCCGTTGGAGCATACGGGTCCTGGAGTGGAGACCGCGTCTTGGCAAGCGCAGTGTGGGACGTCCTCCGGCCCGTTGGACCGACGATCTAACGACGTAAGATTGCCGGTGTAGGCTGGATGAGGATTGCGGAAAACCGGCATGTCTGGCGCGAATTTGGGGAGGCCTATGTCCAGCAGTGGACTGCAATAGGCTGAACTGACTGACTGACTGACTGAACAGGGTATTTAATGATAACATAAATGCAGAAGGTTGTGAGGTTAAGCGTATGATTATAGATACCTACTAAAATAGTTGATACTCTTAAATGCGGTAAAGATGATGTACACGTCCTTGAAACTTGTTATATAAAAACATTAGATACAAAATAACTTCAAGTTTTGTCTCCAAATACTTGCCGTTTTCGTCTCGAAAATTCCCACGGTAAAGGAAAATAATGATCGCGCAACGCAGGTGTAATCGTGAGGCATTCTAAATAAACCTTTTTTTTTTAAAGATGATAGATGAATGGATGGATAGATGGATGTGTACTATTTACTAAACGAAAGGGATTGTTAATAACTAAAGCTCACAAAGAATACATCATATGACACAGGTTGCATTTATTACGGAAATGCTACAGAATCGGCAGTTGCACCGGTTCAACTGCAAGACATAACTTAGTAATTTAGTTCAAACATAGGTAAAGGGCCCTGTAAACGATCAAATAATTTGTCAAACTTGTTTGTCAAAATTCATGTTTTCATATAACAAACACATCAAACAAGCTCGCACACGATCAAATAATTTGACAAACACGTAGACAAATTATTTAATCGTTTACGGGGCCCCTTACATCTCAAGTGTGATAGCTCCTGATTAAGGCGGTCTGTTACAAACTGTTCAAATTTGTTATGTTCGTATTGATAACGATTTATAGTTTGTTTATATGTTAACGTTGCAATCTACCGATATAATATTACTAGCTGCTGCCCGCGACGTCGTCTGCGTGCGTTCACTGCTCGTTCCCCGTAGGTGATAGCGTGATAATATGTAGCCTATGTTCTGACCCGACTTCTTAATAATATTCGTGCCAAATTTGAAGTAAATCCATGCAGTACTTTTTGAGTTTATCCCGGACATACATACAGACAAACAGACAAAAATTCTAAAAACTATATTTTTGGTTTCGGTATCGATTGTAGATCACACCCCAAGTATTCTTTAAAAAAAATATTCAATGCACAGTTTTGACTTTCCTACCATTTTATTATATGTATAGATAGTCTGTTTAGCTGATAATAATGGTAGTTTTAGGATACAGCCGATACAGGGCGTTACTTTAACTAAACATTAAACTGATCTAGTTGCAAGAATTAAATTTTTGCGGGTAAAATATACGAAGACTCAGTTAACTATTTTAGACGTATTAAATATTCGTTAAAGGCCATTTAAAATAAACAATCGTTATTTTATAACATGTCTTCGTAATGCAACACAAACTATTGTATACAATTTTAATGAATCATATTTGGCCAGTAAGAGCCCATTAAAAGCCACTTGATGTAACATACCCGTAGGTATTAGTCATTCGCGATAGATTTATTAAAACAGAATAGCATAGAAGTACATAATTATATTAGAACGACTCGTAAGATAAACATCAAACAATCAAGATTCAAAAGTATTTGGGTCACGAATTATGCGTCTAAAGCAGCGGGGTCGAGCCTCTGTGCGTGTTACGCTGCGTTGTTCATTGTTGTCTCGCGAGTGCAGCAGCAGGTAGGTAGGTAGCAGGTAGCAGCCGCTCGACCCCAAGCCCGACGACTTGAACTTTTTTAAATTATGCGTTATAAAAGTCCGAACTAGTTATTCCAAATAATACAACAGGAATTTTTGAAGCGTTTACTTTTTAATTTTTTTATTTGAAGTTTGAAAGCTATAAGCTTCTCGAATTCCAAGTTTCCGTTAAAATTTCCGCTTTTACTAACCACTTAGCGAAAGTGTAGCCCTTCGGGAACATAAATGTACCCAAAAATATTGAAAGTTTGCAAGTTTTAAGTCATGTTTTGGTTGAAATTTAGAGGCACTTACCGCGAATAATAAATTGATGAATATGAAGATCTTGTCGGCGGTGCAGAGTCCGCGGCCGCACCCCATGTCGGGGCCGATTGTGGGCTAGCTGAGTGTAGGCAGTTGGGCACTGTCACCGGGGCACGAATGGAAGGGCACAGCACGACATCGGGCGCGCGAAGGGAATGAGCGACCCGCGCGTAGGTTCCGGAGCGCGCCTCGTAAGGCACTAGCGACTCGGCGAACGAGGGGCGACTGGACTGGGGCCGTGGGCAGTGTTGCCAACCCCCGCATAGAGCTAAACTGTAGATTTTCCAGAAAAAAACTGTAGAAAACTGTAAATATCAAATTAAAAAACAGTAAATCTACAGGTTTATCTTTTTATTATGTAGGTAATGTTGACAAAACATAAAATACATTTTAGAGAGGGAATTAAAAACAAGAAAAATCATGTGATTATCATAGTTTTAATCAAATATCATAAAGATAATTATGTACATCAAATCAAATTAGTAATATTTAAAAGCTAGTATTGCAACACTTCAGGATCCATCCAATCAGCAGCTGATCATTTGAAATTATTTTTCTTCTTTCTTGCTGGATATTTGGTATTTGTCAATATCTGACTCACTATCACTATAATACTACAGCTATGCATATTCGTAACTTTTTGCTCAACTCACAACGTTAACAGAACAAAAAGAATCTAATCAGATGAATAACGGAATGTACGGTCAAGTACATGTATCTGATAGTCAAGGTCAAGGCATCGCGGGGATTCCCCAGTAAGAAAAACAAAATGTTGGTAAAATGGACATCGACCGAAACAAATCTACGAGTGTCCACTACTAACGTCATCTATTAAATTGATTGATGACCATTACCTCCGGTTCGATGATAGTAGGTTTTACTGAAGGCTGAAGCTGACTTAGTGGACTACTAGTTAGCAAATAAAATAGATGGCGCGCATTTTAAGCAAAAAAACTGTAGATTTCGAGGCCTAAACTGAAAACTGAGGGAATGTTCAAAAAACTGTAGATCTACAGTTAAAACTGTAGGGTTGGCTACACTGGCCGTGGGGCGCGGCAATGACTGAGGCGGAGGGCGGACGCGCCCCGCGACCCACTCACCCCTGTCGGCACTCTCCACGCACTTCGCTCTCCACGGTATGCGAAAACGAGGGTTGAAGTTCCGAAAGTTGCGCGTCAAATCTCGGAAGTGAACTTTTTACAGCTGTTGCTACTAACACTCCATATCGTATTTAAATAGCAAATATAATATTCAAGTTTTACTGTATAAATGCCACGTTTTACTAATAAGTACATATACGAGTAGTTCTTTGCAACATAAACGAACTCCACAAAAAAAAAACAATAATTGTGTTTGCTAGCAAACGAAAAAATCCGACTTCAATTACATCGACTAGTAAAAAAAATTAACAAACGCACTAGTCGTCACTACGATTTTCTAGGGTTCCCCTCGATTTCTCTGGGATCCCATAATTAGATCCTGGTTTCCTTATCATGGTACCAAACTTGGGATATCTTTTTTCCGACAAAATTTTTTATCAAAATCGGTTCATAAACGACAAAGTTATGCCCGAACATACATGAAAAATATAATTATGTACTTATATCCGGTACACGGTCGAATTGCATAACCTCCTCCTTTTTTGAAGTCGGTTAAAAAAGATGTAAAAAAATATTCAATACAACGTTCATAAAATCTACTAGTCGTGACATTGAATAAGTCTGCCTACTTACCCACATTTGTATAGAATTGTTGAATGTAAGAAAAAGCTTTGTTTACAAGAACTGCTAATGAACAATAACCGGCCAACCAGCCATGTACAAGGCCAGGCCGCAATAAAATGTTTTTCAAAACATAGTTTTTGAAAATCAACGAACTCTGTATGAGGAGTTTTTTTTTTTTTTTAAATTTCGGATTTTATTTGTCGCTGATCCAGTTTTATAGGGACTAAAGTTAACGTATACCTACTGTATAGTATAGGTACTCCTTCATCCTTGGTATTTTCAATTTCTATCTGTTCAAGTTCCAACGCCAGTCCTTTGCTATACGTGTCATTGTTAGTAAAAAAAAATTTGTTGGAGAATTGCTTATATTGTATCTTACAAATGCAACATTATGACAGAAATGCTACATAACCAACTAAACGAGCGGAAGATGGAGTTTTTAAATGGGCACATTAACTGTATTTGTTGATTTAAGCTAACGAGTATACCTAATGTTCTTCGCCTCACATCCAAGCGTGACCTTAAGTTCCCGAAAGAAGCATTCAGCTCGCATCATCGAGGTCAGCCGAGAGCTACCCCTTATTAATATTTATAACTCCCGCGACCGCCGCTCGCTGCGAATTGCGACTTGTGTCTTGTGTACACCTTGTCACCGTATAAAGAGATTTTATATTTGAAGAAATTAAACGCTTCACGTTCACGGCTCGCCCGCTTTGATGCCAGCGATGTTTATGAAAGACTCAGCGCGCCTCGTTAGCCGTTATTAAGGCTCGCTGAAGGCATTCATTTAATCTTTCCTTTCGCTGAAACCTTTACAGTTTACGTTTCCTTATTAAAGTTACGGTTCAAGCGTTTTCAAGTTGTAAAACTTCGTTTGTAAGAATATTTTTGCCTCATTGTAAGTTTGTTTTGTAAACTATTGTAAGCTCTTAAGGTATTATCTTTTGTTTTTATATTTATTCAATTTTAAAACCTGTTGATTTTCCCACAATACCTATTGTAGTTGATAAGTCAATATACAAACGCGATAACAACTCGAACTTGACACTTCATTCCTTTCAACATTTTTGTCATTACTAGACCACCTGCACGGATCCTATCACATCTACCGAGCATAAGCCGAGGATATAGAAAACGCAGCAACCACCTTCGTGAACCGACACACGATCAACAAGACGACCATGACTCTTAAACCGAAGGCGACAAACTGGAGCGTGACTAATATTAGGTACAATGTTTACACAGATTGATTATTATTAACTCAATAATGGTCGTTTTGTTGTGAACAATTTATATAAAACTGTTAACTCGGAACATAACACTTTTCAACCTCTCCATTTTTATCAATTAACTATTGCATGCAAATTTTACTTGCTATCCAGTGTTGGATCTTTTCGCAAATCTTTTCTTAACGTTTACCTGTTACTATTTATTTGCAATCAATTAAAAATATACCGATCAAAAATTAATGCACCCTTTGGCACTTATGGTCAGTTAAATTAACTACGCAAAACTACATGACTGCTACCACCTGTGGTCTGTGACTACTACAAACGCACTGCAGTGGCTGTGTGTGTGTGTGTGTGTGTGTGTTCTTAAAATCAGACGCCCTGGACGTCACGGCTACCTCCCTGTAGGCTGTATCACTTTAATTAAAAGTCTTACCGAAACTTCAGCAATACTTGTGACCTTTATCAAAAGTTGAAGACATGACCCAGTTGACAATATTTAATGAAATTGAAATAGAAATTGTTATATAATACTTGGCAGTATGATAGATAGTATATCACGATCATGATTCAGCCTGTAATATCCCACTGTTGGGCATAGGCCTCTTCCCCATGTAGGAGAAGGATCGGAGCTTAATCCACCACGCTGCTCCAATGCGGGTTGGCGGATATATTTCTTACTATGAGTACCTAACGATCGCTATATAGGTGTACATGATAGCAACCGGGACCGACGGCTTAACGTGCTCTCCGAGGCACGGTGGGGAGATATGTATTTACAATTATACATGTATACAATCTAGAATAGAATCAAATCTAGGGATGATAAAATCTTAACCTTACAGAAGATCACAGCTACATACAGTGGCGTAGCTACTAAGGGGCAAGGCGGGGCGGTGCCCCGGGGCCCTCAAGCTCAGGGGGCCCCTCGGACTATGCTTACAAACTATAAATTTAACTAATGAAAATTTCTCATACATTCGGAATAAAAATAAACCAGATTCCATGAACGCGAAATTAATAATGGTAACGTATATGAAAAATTACACAGGAATTTCCAACAAGTCTCAAACATCTTTGTTTGAAACTTGGAGGTAACTTCCCTGTCTCCAGCGTGTTTCAAAAGCACGCGCTTGATGCAAGGCGGGACCTATGAGAAACACTCGACGGAAAAAAAATTTTCTTGAAGAATTATCTTCAGATTATTATCGATTGCAAAATAAATAAATTCCTTTTTTCAATAATGTATTAGACACAACAATAACTCAGTTAAATGCACGTTCTGCAGTCAGTTAAATAATCAATTTTACAACACCAACTTAAGCGACTTCGACGATGATTTTTGTTTTAATCGAAAGGTGGTGCTTTTCATGTGGTCTCATTTAAATTTAATTGAGATCTAACAACCATTTTTCGTTATATAGGTATTTAATAATGCATATTTACTTGACAATTTGTCCCTCGACCTAGGTTATATTATACCGCATTTTTAATTATTCTTGTTTTATTCGAAAAGTGATACTTGTCTTGTATCAATTTAAATCTTATTGAAATTTGATCACTACTTTTTGAGTAATCTTTGATAACGCGCATTAACTTGACAATTTTTTTCGTCTACTTACGTTGTATTACTTGTCGATGACATTGAAGGGGTTTGCTGTGTGGCTACGGCAGTCTAGAATTTAGCCACCCCCTCTCTACCCGTGGGTATCGTAAGAGGCAACTAAGGGATAACAAAGTTCCACTACCACCTTGGAACTATTGAAGCCGACCGATGTCGGGATAGCCATCCTACAGCTGGCTTTTGACGATGAAATATAAGCCTTGTATGAAGATATTTCAAAGGCCATACATGGCACTACCTCGGTCTTCTACAACGTTACTACTAAAGTAGGAGTAAAAGACCGCGACGAATTGAGAATTGGACCACACGAATTGGGATTTGGGGCACAGGAATCGCAGGGGTAGATAATCGTCAACATCCTCGAAGTGGGGAAGGGGGGAGGGGGGCGCTCTTCTTGATTAATTCATTTTCGAGAAGAAGCCCCAAAGCCCCAAAAGTGAATATGGCAAAGCCTCGATACTGTGACGAGGAACGAGATCGATTTCATCATAGCAGATAAAAGGCTTATTTTCAGAGATGTCTCAGTAGTTAATAGGTTTAACACCGGCAGCGACCACCGACTATTGCTTGGCACTCTGAATATATGTCCCTGAAAAGAGCGAACCCGCTTGATGAAAATTACTCTCCAAGCTACGCTGCCCCAAATACTATGTGGCTCCGAGTTGTTCCAACTAGAACTCCAAATTCTAAAACTCCGATTCGATTCGCTGGAAACTACTAGCGACGTGGACGAGATGACCGACAACGTGGTGAAGACGGTGTGAATACTGGATCGCAGATATTTTCTGACGACGAAGTCAACGAAGCAGTACAAACTTTCTCCCGAGGCCTTGGATCTGATGCGGCGGAGGTGCGAGTTGCCCGCTGCTCAAGCAGCTTCAGCAGAACAGAAGGCTCTCCAAGAGGATACGGAAACTTGTACGCCGAGACTTTCGCTGCTCAAATGCGAGAGAGATTACTATTCTTATTGAGCAGAATATGGGGTTAAAAGTTTTCCAAAGACCATTGGGGTGAAGCCTTTTTGCGAAGCTCAAAACAGCGGATGGCAGGACCGTTTGCTCTCGCCCTCAGATCCGAGAAGTGGTCGAGAAATTTTATGGACAGCTGTACTCGTCGAGTGCACGCAAGCCTGAGACTTGAGACACTGAAGATCCGTGTGCACAATTGTTGAGCTATTATTCGGAAGAAATCCCGAACATTGAAGCAGATGAGATTAGTGCGGCGCTGGGGCAGCTTAAAAACGGAAGGGCTCCGGGGGATGACGGAGTTAGGACTGAGCTCCTTGAAGCCGCAGGGTGACCTGCCCTAAAAGCCTTGGCGATACTCTTTGACGCCGTTATCTACCGATAGGTACCACACCGGAGGCGAGGTCCAGGAGTGTGGTGGTACTGTTTTTTAAGAGAGGCGATAAGTCTCTGTTAAAGAATTACAGACCGATCTCACTTCTGATCTGCGTCTATAAGCTGTTTTCGAGGGTTGTTACAAATCGTCTCACAAGAAAACTTGACGAATTCCAACCACCGGAGCAGGCTGGGTTTCGAAATGGCTACAGCACCGTAAACCACATCCATACTGTTCGGCAGATTATACAAAAGACAGAAGAATATAATCAACAGTGAGAGATGTATGTACGATGCGGCAACGATGACCGTTCATATCCAAGACCAGAGAACAAGACTCCATTTTCCTCCGGTGTGGGGTAAGACAGGGAGATGTAATACCCCCTAAACTGTTTACCACTGCGCTGGAGGATGGATGGAACGAGGCGTCAACGTCAACGTCGAATCCATCTATCACCTTCGTTTCGCCAACGATACCGTTATCTTTGCGGAGACCTTGGATGAGCTAGGCCAAATGCTGGCCGGCCTAAACGAGTCCTTCCGATGAGTCGGTCTCGGTATGAACTTGGAGAAAACGAAAGTTATGCTTAATAAACAAGTCATATCGATCGATGGTACCCTTCTCGCCGCACTAGGCCGCAACAACTACGAGAAGGAGGCCGATAGGAGGATTCGGTTAGGCTGGGTGGCGTTTGGCAGGCTTCGTCGAGTCTTCACTTCGAAGATTCCGCATTACTTGAAGACAAAAGTCTCCGAGCAATGCGTCCTGCCTGTGTTAATATACGGAGCCAAGACGTGGACACTGACAAAGAGACTGGTCCACAAGTCGCTCAACGTGTAATGGAACGGGCTAATGCTTAGGGTTTCTCTCAAGGATAGGATAAATGAGACTATCCGCAAGAGAACGAAAGTAAGCGACATAGCCCACGGATTTAGCAAGTTAAAGTGGCAGTGGGCTGGTCACCTGTGTCGCAGGACCGACGGCCGTTGGAGCAGACGTATCCTGGAGTGCAGACCACGTCTTGGCAAGCGCAGTGTGCAACTTCCTCCAGTCCGTAGGATCGACGATCTACATAATTTGTAATTACCGGGGTAGGCTGGATGAGGATTGCGGAAAATCGGGATGTCTGGCGTCTTGGGGAGGCCTATGTCCAGCAGTGGACTACAATAAGACTGACTGACTGACTGACCCAAAGGGTGCTCAACAGGATCATATTAACGTACCTCCGCTGTCTGCATACTGTTACAGGACTGTACTGTACTGTTTGGAACGGTAACAGGTAGATATTTTCTTTTATTTTCATTAAATAGTTTTAATTTGTTTATTAAAATAAGTTAGTATTTTACAAAGTCGACTGTATTACGAAAAGTTTGGAGTATGTCGAATCCGGAACAGGACGAATACAGAACAAACGATTTTAAATAGTTTAGTTGGGGCCTTCGTTTATATTTTGCCCCAGGGCCTTCGGTTGCCTAGCTACGCCACTGGCTACATAATACTCGTACTGCTCACAATTAGCGTCGCGTTCCTGTGGAGAGTAAGATGGCCACTAGCCAGGGCTTATGGGGAGAGTCAGGGGTAAGATCGGCAACGTGCTCGCGACGCTTCTGGTGTTGCAGACAGGCTACGGTGACCGCTTACAACCAGGTGGCCCCGTACGCTTGTTTGCCAATCGAGTTGTAAAACAAAAGTGTGTGCGTCAGCTCCGACGCACGACTGGAGTTTACTTCTTCAGATCGACTGTCTAAATATGCACAGAGAGGCTTTATAGTCTAAGAAAAAGATTAATACCATATCAAATGGTAAATAAACGAATCAAACAACGCCATCCATCGATGGCATTATTAGAAAACGTCGTAGCCGCTACAGCTGTCGTAAACGTCGTAGCAGATAGATGGCGCACAAAAACGTAACGAGGTCATTCGTTCAGTAGATTTTACTCCTCATATTTTTTTCATACCGAGGGCCTTATATGAAAATCGATTCTTAAGGAGTAAACTCCAAAAACTGAAGAAAAACTGATAGAAGAAACTAAATTTAAACCTATCACTAAACGGCTCCCAGCAGGATTAGGAACCTGTCTCGAGTGTTCCGACACGTAAGCTTTCAGACCAAGGCAAACATTTTTCAACTGCTGTCAGTACTGATCCCGCTCGTCAATCTTATTTTTATACATCATACAGGATCTTATCGGTAGTCGCGCGGACGGAATTTGTTATTACCGCACAGGGAACAAGTAGATAATTATGTTGCTTAAATTACAATTATTTTTGTATACTTTCAAACTTCAAGTACATCGCCAAATAATACAATAACGTAAGTAGACGAAAATATAGTTAAGTAAATACGCGTTATCAAAGATTACTCAAAAAGTACGCATCAAATCTCGATGAAAGTCAAATGAGATTATGCGATCACAAGAACCAGCTATCGATCAAAAAATCATCGAATCATCGAATTGGTCCAACTAATAAAGGCGAATTGAGAATCCACCTTTTTTCGAAGTTGGTAAATACGTATCCCACCGACCGCCGCCAACGCAGACCTTGTGAACGATGCGCCATCCCACTGTCCACAATAGGTACTTTAAAAAAAAATGCGTGCGTACGAAGAACACCTATCAGACAGAAGTGTAACTTCTTTGGCAAACTAATTTAAAAAAAAACTAATTAAAAAAAATGAAAAAAAAATAACAAAAAGCCAACGTCACGTGGTGTTCCCAAGCGGTCACCCATCCGAGTACTGACCGTTCCTGACGCTGCTGCATTACAGGTCGCTCAAATTTTATCCCTCATGCGCCTAAAGAAGTTTCACTTAAAAAAAAATCAATATATTTATTTAATAAATTATCGCGTTTATTAAGTCCCGTATTTCTCAGTAAGCGAACAAATAAAACTTCATTGTGCAGTAATTGCTGGGCACTTGCGACTTCGGTAACGATGGCGACGACGCTGCAACACGAGGGCTCTCGATCGCGATCAACTTTTAAATTACAGCCGCAAAGTTTAAGCCTTCAGCAGTTTATAGCACGATACATAGAGCTTTAAAAAAATAGTTTGTTTACTTTAAGCCATGTACGATAATACTTGATCCGAAAAAGAGAGTGTTGTTCTTTCTTGTTTCGGTTTCAAGAGTTTTGAAAATGAAATTTGCGCCAATTTTACCTATCTATATATTATATAATTATTCATATATTCGTGATCAGCGAGTAAAAATACATGACTATACAAAATTTTAAGAAAAAAAGCGGTATGGGCTAATCGGAACTTCACCCACTAAACCTACCTCCTCTAAGTAAATATTGTCAATTTATATGCGAGTGAAGCTGCGGGGAACTGCTATCTATATATGTATATAAAAATTTCGTGTCACGTTGTATGATACACTCCGAAACTACTGATTACTGAACCACTTTTTATAAAATTTTGTAAGCATCTGTAATTTGGTCCAACTTGGAAGATAGGGTAGGTTTTATCTCAATTAGACCCGGTGGGTGGCGCTGCTGTTGATACTGAAGCCAAACGAAGACAATGAAATATTTTACTGCGAAGATACCCAATGACTGAGAAAGTAATCATTGTCGTCATTGCCAAATGGTTCATAATCAAATACAATTTTTTTGAAGTGAAACTTCTTTAGAATCGTTGTGATTTCAAACCGGATGCAACGGAAAAACGACAGGGAAGGACGGTCGGGCTGCGCTGCAAGCCGCTAATTTTAAATTAATTTTTTTTTTAAAATTACGTAGTTTTCCAAAGAAGTTTCACTTCTATCGTGTGTGAATCGCACACACACCTTTTTTTACGAATTTCGTTTTATTAACTAATTGAAAAGTATGTCGCTCAATTCCCGCAGGTCACGCCCAGTCACGCCCTTGACGGCATCTTAGCGATTGCCAAACCCGGGTCCTATTGATTGTAACTAATAAGGCATTTGGCGGCATTCGTTAATCGGTCAGAGGGCAGAGACGCGGCATCGGCTTCAATGACTTTCAATTGCTCGCTCGGACGCGCAATTAGGACCGAGCACCGTCTCCTCCCGAAACTCAACATTCTCTAAGTAAATTATACGGTATATATTTAATGATAATAACTTGTATCTTCTCTTATGAATACGACAATAAATGTTCAATTTACATTTTATGAAGTTATCGCGACTAACATTAACGTAGGTATGTATTAGCGATAATTCTTGAAAGATCTCATTGAACATGCCACAAACATCGAATTGCTCGGGAGACAGTAATTGATACAATTTGCAACGTGAGTAACATCTCGAGATAAGGAACACAAGTCGCCTTGTGAGTGAGCTGATAGCGAGACAGAATATGTCTGTCCCCTCGCCACATTATATCTAAAGAGAGCGTGGCTTAGAATTATTATCACTCAGGAATTTTGTAATTGGGTGCAAAATATAAAACTTGTTAATTGCTCAATTACAAAGCGTTAAGTTTCGATCGCATACAATTATTCAGCTTAATAATTGCATTCAACTAAATATAACACACCTACTCCATCTTAGATGGCGCGTTTTGAACTAATCACATAATTTTAACAATAAAATAAAACAATAACACAGCAATACTACGTGATGTTAATGTGAGAGATGATATTGTTCTTAGAGCTTTTAATTACACGCGACTTCATTAGCGCGGAGACCTAATTAAAAGTTAGAGCTTGTCCATTTATCACATGAGGTTTCTTAGTAATTTTTCAATTGATTTTTTGGGGGGAGGCACTCTTGGTGATATCAGATATGTAGTAAGAATTTAGACTAGATTATACCGAAAAAATGTTTGCCATGGTCTGGGTGTTTGTGCAGTCCTTGTGGATCTCCCCACCGTGCCTCGGAAAGCACGTTAAGCCGAGTCTCGGTTGTTATCATGTATTAGGTATTTAGGTACGATCCTGGAAGGCGATGGTCTCCTTCTGCGAGACAGTTATGTACCAGAAGGAGGCTGACGAGCGGGTGAGAGAGGAGGCCGCCGACGTGGCTTCCACCCGCGGGCGACGAATGGGGGTGCGCAGGAGGCGCTACTTAATGCGCTTCCAGTAACGCCCCTGTGCCCGTGTCGGGCCGGGATGGGAACCCGGTCCTGCTAGACACGGCGTCGTCGGGACTGTTCAGAGGTGAGCCGGACAGTCCCCATGGAGGAGAAGTCTGGCCTTTTCGCCAAGGCCAGCCTGTCGCTGGAGGGATCCTGTTGCCTGCAGATCCGGGACCCTCCAATTAAAGCGGCTGAAGGCTCCCGCAGGGGTTTTAGTGCGGTAGTGGCACCCCCAAGTGCTGAGTCCGACATACGGTCTAGGACTGCCTACCCGGGCGTCCTGGATATCACCCGTAAATGGGTTACCCTGCGATATCAAAAAAAAAAAAAAAAAGGTATTTAGGTACGATAGCGAACGTTACTCATAGTAGGGAATATATCCGCAAACCCGCATTGGAGCAGCGTGGTGGATTAAGCTGTGATCCTTCTCCTACACGGGGAAAGAGGCATATGCCCAGCAGTGGGATGTTACAGACTGAAGCGATGTATCGTGATACAAATTTCTAGACAGACATCAAGGGTTGTTTTTTTTTGGTTAAAATAACGCGCGTTCAATGAAAAATAAATATACAGATATCTCCATATAGCCCCTCCTTGTGAAAACGAAACAAACCTACTTTTATAATTTAGGTAGGTACCTACTAAAGAAAACCGCATCAAAATCCGTTGCGTAGTTTTAAATATCTAAGCATACAGACAGCGGGAAGCGACTTTGTTCATGTCATGTATAAAATGATAGGAAAGTCAATGTATGTCCGGGATAAACTCAAAAAGTACTGCATGGATTTACTTCAAAGGCACGAATATTATTAAGAAGTCGGGTCAGAATATAGGCTACATATTATCACGCTATCACCTACGGGGAACGAGCAGTGAACGCACGCAGACGACGTCGCGGGCAGCAGCTAGTCACCAAATACAATCATACTGTTGTGCAAATTAGCTAGATAATCGCACCCATCACTCAATGTTCGTAAGTGTAATATACGTAACGTAGTTTACATACATCATGTATTAGATTAGAGTTCGATGCGACAGGATCGCCGCGTAAGCGTTTTATAATATCGCGTTGCGTCAACGCATCGCAAATGTACATTTGATTCCTCGACAGTGCAATGTGTCACTGCGGTTTTGACGCAATAAAATGTAGTCCACGTTTATGTAAATTCTTACTCGTAATTGAGGAAATTCATAACGGTATTATGGGTGTTGTTAACTGTTCTTACTGGATTCTCGACAATGTTCGCGCGGAAATTTCAGAAAAGAGATATTAGCAATTGGATTTTACGTGTCGACGTGACTTTAGTACTGTACACATTTTTGGAACTGAACCGCGTGGTACCAAGAAATGCATCGACAGAATGTTTTGAAATAATATTCAGAATTTACTTATTACTTTCGCCGCGTTAGCGCAGCGGTCACAGCACTGGTTTGTGACTGTTGCGTTGGCAGTTGCGGGTTCGATACCCGCACATGACAAACATTTTTATTGGCCATACAGATGTTTGCCGTGGTCTGGGTGTTTATGCAGTCTCGGTTGTTATCATGTACACCTGATAGCGATCATTACTCATAGTAGGGAATATAGCCGCCAACCCGCATTGGAGCAGCGTGGTGGATTAAGCTCTGATCCTGCTCCAACATGGGGAAAAAGGCCTATGCCCAGTAGCGGGATATAACGGGCTGGAGCGAGCGAGGGAGCGAAATTTTTTATGACTTTTTGTGTTTTTTTTTGTAGTCTATAATATGTTTTTGTAAAAAAAAAATTGTGCTTAGTTTTTTCTTCTAATTAATTGTATTTACTTAATATTAGTTTTTTTTAATTGTATTTATATTTTTGTGTAAAAATTGTTTGTGATTTGTGTGAAAAAACGTGCTTCTTTCTTTCTTCTTTCTTAGTCGGCGAAGGTCATGGAGTCGATTCTCTAATTCTCACTCAAAGCCCTACTAGGTAGTCTGGTAGAAGGAAATAAAAGACACGCATTAGTTAATACATTTATTAGTGTTCAAAATAATAATTAGTGACCGAGTATCACGCTAGATGGCACCGCGAGCGCCGCGCCGCCGCCACCGACCGCACACTACTGCAGCACTATCACTACACACACACACGCGCGATCGCGTCCAAGGTCATGGCGTCTGCAACACTGTCGAAATATCGGGAATCTCAAAATAACAATCGAGGAAGTCCTGAGTAAGTAAAAGATGCCTTTTTAAACATACTTTAGAATATTAGAGCTGCCATCCGTCCGCTTACCGCGAATTTATCCTAGGTATCCTAGAAGGCACTTGGATATAACTTTTTTTTCTATCGCTCAAAAATATCAAACTAACCCAAGATAAGCATAACTAAGCACAATCAAAGTCGACAGATTTTTAATACCTTTTCTTAAGACATAATTATTCTTATATTTACTGTGCAGTTTAAGCAGTCGGTGTCAGACGTCGCGACGCAATTTATTAAAAATAATAGAAGTAATTAAAATAACATCTGAGTAGTAAGCACACCAACTTACATCTACCACGAACTGTACTCGTGTTATTTTACACTTATAAATAATCACTCGTTAGACATTTATTTTGATATTACTGTTAATATGTATTGTATGGATACACATTACAGCCTCTAGAGTCTAGACGAAAATCGTGACATTCAGAAGCTACATACTTAAAAATATTTAGTGAATGTGGAACGCTGGCACGAACTTAAAGACATAACTTTATAAATTACTTACATTATGTATTAACACAAAAGTTAAAAAATTTGTACTCAGCAGCAGCCGCTGACGACGACAAACGTATTACAAATACTATTAAAATTTGTATCAGAATAAGTAAAGTACAAGATCAATGAGGAATAAATGGAAATACTAATACATAAGTACATACATACATAAAAAAAAAAAAAAAAAAGTATAGCTGAGATCTCTTGGCAGATGTAATATCAGTTATAGATTAGGGAACGTACCCATACTACGCGACCCGTTCATAGGGAGGGGATCTTTTAAAATACTACGCTTGGTCACAAGGGCAGGGGGAGGTTGATCTTAGGTTTTTGTCACGTAATCAACAATCTCTAGAAAAATCTTACGCTTTTTCGAGCTATATTCAAATATGGCGTTTTTTAAATTCACAAGTGGCAACACTGACGCACAGGACCGGACGTCAGCTGATTAAAAACTGACAGTATAGTAGTGAAGTATGGTTAAAAAATTATATTTAAACCATATTTCAGAATTACTCCGTGAAAACTCGAACGGGAGGGGTTTTAGCAACGGGGGGGAGGGTTAAAAATTGTAAAAACGTCACGTAGTATGGGTACGGTCCCTTAAGGGCCCATTTCTATTTGACCAATAACGGTATCCAATGGACAGTTTTCATATATTTATTTTGTCATCGAATTCCACAATATTCATGAGTTATTTATATACGCAAATATGAATCTAAAATTTATAGTTCATTAACTGAGGAGAAACAGTTCCTAATGGCCTATTCGACCTAATGCTGTTAAAGTCTGCTCGTAACTTATCAGCAGAATAAATTGTCCTCAACTGGCGAAACTGACCCCAAAATAGACACACACACACACACACACACAAACACAACCATACGCCGCGTTTGTACGCGTGACGTCACACTTCAGTCTTTTAATGTTTGCAAGCGTCTACACGGCTACGTCGTCAGCGGCCGCACGGAAATATAATTAAAAACAAATCAGTCACAACTTAATATCTATAGAAGGTGGTACAAAGTGGCAGTGAGTATTATTGTTACTTCTAATGTAGGTGCAGTTTCTTGTCCCGGCGTCGCGAGCTCTCACTCCATGAGACACAAAGCTAAACATTCATTTTACACACAATATAATCAGGTAAATTCTTCAAGAATAACCAAATTCTTACTGCCTTTAAGCCTCGTGATACCTAGGGCGGATCCGCGGGGGGGGGGGGTGTCATGGGAGTCATAACCCCCCCCCCCTGGGCTGGGTCCAGGACCTAGCTGGACCACTAGTTAAAATTGTTAAACAAGATTTTTGTCACTATCTATCATTATCAAAATTAAATTAACTTCTGTGACTTGACACGACTATGTGACCCCCCCCTGGCACCTTGACTACGACTATATGACCCCAAAGCCCTGGCGCCAAAGCTGGATCCGCTCTTGCGTGATACCATTCAAGCCGAATCATAGCATAAGAGGATTTTTTGAGGCATCTTTAAACAATAGCTTTGAACTTAAATAAATAAACAATAAGCGTTATTGCAACATGATTATTTAACTCAATTCTTTTGTAGTGTACTCTTTAAGAATCGATTTACATATAAGGCCCCCGGTATGAAAAAAATATGAGGAGTAAAATCTACTGAACGAATGACCTCGTTACGTTTCTCGTAACGCCATCTATCGGAGCCCAATAGGGTTCCGATAGACGACGACGTTTTCTAATTTGTTTTGTGATTCATTTATTTACCATTTGATAATCTTTTTCTTAGACTAGTAAGCCTTTTTTGTGCCTATTTAGAGAGTCGATCTGAAGGAATAACTAATATGATATGATGAACATGATATGTTATGATCAACTCCAGTCGTGCGTCGGAGCTGGCACACACACTTTTTTTCTTTTGTGTTCAAAAAGGCCTACTCTCTAAAATCTAAATAGACGAACTAACTAACAGTTCAATCCAAATTCGATTAACCGGCTGATAAAAATTTTCACATGACTTTCTCATTATTCATTATTTTTATAGCAATATTTTAGCTGAATTATTTAATCGTTTTAATGTATTAGTGTATCTCATGGAGTGTAGACCGCAAGCACCGGCGAGGGAACTACATGAGTGAAGACAAACACACGGTAAGTACAGACAAACTAACAGACGACACTTAGCACTACACACGTTTAGGTTACGAGTTAATAAATATTAACATTATTGCTTCATGTTAAATAAAAATATTCATTCCATTACATACAAGGTGTAAACTTTAACAATTTACTTAGTGTCACCAGTTCAATTTCTTTAGTGTATTATGACGTCACTAAAAAATCAAACATGGCTGACAACCTCGAATTCAAAGACAACTGTTTGATGGCGTTATGACGCTGTTTACAATTTGTATGAAATGGATTACAAACACTAATACAATTAAACCCTTAAATTCCTCTAAGTACTAAGTCCTTAAAGTATAATTATAAAAAATTATTAATTTGTTGTTACACACATATTCCTTTTAAATTATAATAACAATTACAAATTAAAATATATAAATAATCAAAACATATTTTTCTTTTATATCAACACAATATCGGATGCGAGCACTCAACGGTTCCGTTCAAAATACTGTAAAGTTCGCAGAAAAGTGAGATTCAGGAAACTTCAATAGAATTTGTAAACGTTAACATTTCTTTGGTCATTATTCAGTTACATTACATTCACAAAATGACAAATGCATTTTTATACCACAAAACCCTTCGTTGGCAAAGAAGCGTACGGCTCACCTGATGGTAAGCGATTACCGTAGCCTATAGAGTAGCAGGCACAACGCAAATGCATTGTCGACCCTACTTTTATCCCCCCCCCCCTCCAGGAGCTCTGGTCACTTTACTCGCCACAGGAACACAAAAATGCTTGAAAGTTGAAGTTGCAATATTATTATCTTTTGTAAGGTCGAGGTACTTCCCCAGTCGGGCTGCTCCAGATATATGTTTTATTTAGATTAATTAACTCTAAGTTATGACTTCAATAAATTACTTGACCAAGTCAAAAATTAAAATAAATTTTATAAATTAAAGAAGAATTTCAATATTGTTGTTAAACCCTCCAAAAAAGCTTCTCCATGTTTACAATTTGAACAAATTCTATTGGAATGCTCTCCGTTAAATGTCTCACATACAGCGCTATTGAACGAAGCAATCATTTATTTGGTAACGAATGTCTTCAGTACGTTAACACTAATATCAAATCTCGTCGCATTCAGTTCGCATTCGTTTTTACTTTCGTAAAATATAAATTATCATAAACAGTCGGCTCAAGAATGAGATATGTCTTTTATCAATAGTGATCAGTCTTGCGGTAATCGGTAAATAATAAATTAAAATAGGAACGCAAAGTAAATGCAACAGATGGCGCGGGGTCCACTACTGTGACTAGCTACAGGTGTACGCAGCGTGCGAGACGGACAGATGGACATCATTAGTTAAACATTTATTCACAACGAAACAGGAAGTTTGGCGCCACGTCCTGAGGTTGGCAGCACTGACGCGCTAAGTGATCAAGACGGCGAGACGTCAACACGTCGCACGATTGTGAAGAAATTTGTATAAATCATTAAATCGAAGATATAGCATTTACGTCGTTCTTTGCTCGATTATCCCACTGTTCGCCCACTTGATGTTTGACGATAAAATAACGCTGTCGTCGACATGTATATAGTATAAATTGTTCAGTTCTTTAGCTCTTTCGAAGTTGTTACTAAATAAGTCCAATCAAGTTTCAATGTTAACAATATTATGTTGGATCTTCTCTTTTTTTCGGAACTTTAATTTAGCTGGTAGGTAGTTGCAGATTTGGAACAAACTTTACATAAAATTTACTAAAATCAGAGTAGACATAAAAAGAGAACTGAAAGATTTACATACAGTAGTCTGCAAGCTGCATACACCGATACGATATAATCTATAAACTATTTTTGTACATTCCATTTGAACTTACTCCATTTTACTCTTTCACATCAAATCCTCCAACGAACGATGACTCTTTAATTAACAGTAAATGAAGATTCTCTAAGTGAAATAATTAACAGACACTAAATATATACTAGTGATACCATGTTACGGCTTGAAGGACCATGTTCAGACTTCTCTGGTCCTTCGAGCCGGATCGAGTCTACGCTGTATAATAAGTAGAAATCTCATTTTTACTTCGGCGAGTATGTTCTGAAACTGTCTCTCGTGTATATTAGCTTTCTTTGTATAAAAGTATCAAACAGTATATAATATTACGAAGTGTTGTATATCAATCGAGTTCCAAAGTAGTAAGTTGTATGTTTGCGTCGGTTTTTCTGTATTGTCCGGATGTTGCTATCGACGGTGAATGTGGAGCAGCCTGAAAGAAATACAAAATAATATGTTAATTACCAAACAGTTTTATTTAATACTAGCAGACCCGGGCCCACTTCGTTGGGCGTTAATTATCTTTTTCTTTGTGATGCAATTACCTATGTTGTGTAGTTCTTAGTAGGTACTAATTTTTTTTAGGTTCATTGTTTAGAATTTTATTTAGAGTTTTATTTCTTGTTTATAGCTAGTATTGGACGTATAAAATCGTAATAATATCGTGTATTTATTATTTTAAATTACAGGACCAAATAACATACTAAATTTTATAGCACTTAAATAAATAATATATATGTTACTCCAACACCATCTATCAAAAATCCCGAAAACGACGTCGATAGGCTAATAAATAGTCTTCTAATAGCGATAGATGACGGCGAGAGATGGCGTTATTATATTTACCATTTTCGAGTTATATTTTTATCTTTTTCTTATTTACTGAATTTTTTGTTCAATTACAATAAAATATAGCCTATGTCACTCCTGAATAGTGTAGCTTTCTGATAGTGAAAGAATTTCCATGATCGGATCAGTATTTGCGAAGATTTCCCCGTATATACAAACAAAGTTATAAACTTTTCCTCTTTATAATATTAGTATAGATACACAAAACGTAAATGTGACAAAATATACAGGAGGACAACCAGGAAGTATTCGCTTCAACCTGTAATATCCCACTGCTGGACATAGGCCTCTTTCCCCATGTAGGAGGATCAGAGCTTAATCCACCACGTTGCTCCAATGCGGGTCGGCGGATACTCACACTCACCCGTCTTACGCCTTGTAGCGCGGCGGCGGGCGCGCGCGCAGACACAGCGCCAGCGCCAGCAGCAGCGCGGCGACGTGCGCGGCCAGCAGCGGGCCGCTCACACTCACACTCACCCGTCTTACGCCTTGTAGCGCGGCGGCGGGCGCGCGCGCAGACACAGCGCCAGCGCCAGCAGCAGCGCGGCGACGTGCGCGGCCAGCAGCGGGCCGCTCACACTCACACTCACACTCACCCGTCTTACGCCTTGTAGCGCGGCGGCGGGCGCGCGCGCAGACACAGCGCCAGCGCCAGCAGCAGCGCGGCGACGTGCGCGGCCAGCAGCCCGCCGGCCGCCAGCAGCGGGCCGCTCACACTCACACTCACACTCACACTCACCCGTCTTACGCCTTGTAGCGCGGCGGCGGGCGCGCGCGCAGACACAGCGCCAGCGCCAGCAGCAGCGCGGCGACGTGCGCGGCCAGCAGCGGGCCGCTCACACTCACACTCACACTCACCCGTCTTACGCCTTGTAGCGCGGCGGCGGGCGCGCGCGCAGACACAGCGCCAGCGCCAGCAGCAGCGCGGCGACGTGCGCGGCCAGCAGCGGGCCGCTCACACTCACACTCACCCGTCTTACGCCTTGTAGCGCGGCGGCGGGCGCGCGCGCAGACACAGCGCCAGCGCCAGCAGCAGCGCGGCGACGTGCGCGGCCAGCAGCGGGCCGCTCACACTCACACTCACACTCACACTCACCCGTCTTACGCCTTGTAGCGCGGCGGCGGGCGCGCGCGCAGACACAGCGCCAGCGCCAGCAGCAGCGCGGCGACGTGCGCGGCCAGCAGCGGGCCGCTCACACTCACACTCACACTCACCCGTCTTACGCCTTGTAGCGCGGCGGCGGGCGCGCGCGCAGACACAGCGCCAGCGCCAGCAGCAGCGCGGCGCCGTGCGCGGCCAGCAGCGGGCCGCTCACACTCACACTCACACTCACACTCACCCGTCTTACGCCTTGTAGCGCGGCGGCGGGCGCGCGCGCAGACACAGCGCCAGCGCCAGCAGCAGCGCGGCGACGTGCGCGGCCAGCAGCGGGCCGCTCACACTCACACTCACCCGTCTTACGCCTTGTAGCGCGGCGGCGGGCGCGCGCGCAGACACAGCGCCAGCGCCAGCAGCAGCGCGGCGACGTGCGCGGCCAGCAGCGGGCCGCTCACACTCACACTCACACTCACCCGTCTTACGCCTTGTAGCGCGGCGGCGGGCGCGCGCGCAGACACAGCGCCAGCGCCAGCAGCAGCGCGGCGACGTGCGCGGCCAGCAGCGGGCCGCTCACACTCACACTCACACTCACCCGTCTTACGCCTTGTAGCGCGGCGGCGGGCGCGCGCGCAGACACAGCGCCAGCGCCAGCAGCAGCGCGGCGACGTGCGCGGCCAGCAGCGGGCCGCTCACACTCACACTCACCCGTCTTACGCCTTGTAGCGCGGCGGCGGGCGCGCGCGCAGACACAGCGCCAGCGCCAGCAGCAGCGCGGCGACGTGCGCGGCCAGCAGCGGGCCGCTCACACTCACACTCACACTCACCCGTCTTACGCCTTGTAGCGCGGCGGCGGGCGCGCGCGCAGACACAGCGCCAGCGCCAGCAGCAGCGCGGCGACGTGCGCGGCCAGCAGCGGGCCGCTCACACTCACACTCACCCGTCTTACGCCTTGTAGCGCGGCGGCGGGCGCGCGCGCAGACACAGCGCCAGCGCCAGCAGCAGCGCGGCGACGTGCGCGGCCAGCAGCGGGCCGCTCACACTCACACTCACCCGTCTTACGCCTTGTAGCGCGGCGGCGGGCGCGCGCGCAGACACAGCGCCAGCGCCAGCAGCAGCGCGGCGACGTGCGCGGCCAGCAGCGGGCCGCTCACACTCACACTCACACTCACCCGTCTTACGCCTTGTAGCGCGGCGGCGGGCGCGCGCGCAGACACAGCGCCAGCGCCAGCAGCAGCGCGGCGACGTGCGCGGCCAGCAGCGGGCCGCTCACACTCACACTCACACTCACCCGTCTTACGCCTTGTAGCGCGGCGGCGGGCGCGCGCGCAGACACAGCGCCAGCGCCAGCAGCAGCGCGGCGACGTGCGCGGCCAGCAGCGGGCCGCTCACACTCACACTCACCCGTCTTACGCCTTGTAGCGCGGCGGCGGGCGCGCGCGCAGACACAGCGCCAGCGCCAGCAGCAGCGCGGCGACGTGCGCGGCCAGCAGCGGGCCGCTCACACTCACACTCACACTCACCCGTCTTACGCCTTGTAGCGCGGCGGCGGGCGCGCGCGCAGACACAGCGCCAGCGCCAGCAGCAGCGCGGCGACGTGCGCGGCCAGCAGCGGGCCGCTCACACTCACACTCACCCGTCTTACGCCTTGTAGCGCGGCGGCGGGCGCGCGCGCAGACACAGCGCCAGCGCCAGCAGCAGCGCGGCGACGTGCGCGGCCAGCAGCGGGCCGCTCACACTCACACTCACCCGTCTTACGCCTTGTAGCGCGGCGGCGGGCGCGCGCGCAGACACAGCGCCAGCGCCAGCAGCAGCGCGGCGACGTGCGCGGCCAGCAGCGGGCCGCTCACACTCACACTCACACTCACACTCACACTCACCCGTCTTACGCCTTGTAGCGCGGCGGCGGGCGCGCGCGCAGACACAGCGCCAGCGCCAGCAGCAGCGCGGCGACGTGCGCGGCCAGCAGCGGGCCGCTCACACTCACACTCACCCGTCTTACGCCTTGTAGCGCGGCGGCGGGCGCGCGCGCAGACACAGCGCCAGCGCCAGCAGCAGCGCGGCGACGTGCGCGGCCAGCAGCGGGCCGCTCACACTCACACTCACACTCACACTCACCCGTCTTACGCCTTGTAGCGCGGCGGCGGGCGCGCGCGCAGACACAGCGCCAGCGCCAGCAGCAGCGCGGCGACGTGCGCGGCCAGCAGCGGGCCGCTCACACTCACACTCACACTCACCCGTCTTACGCCTTGTAGCGCGGCGGCGGGCGCGCGCGCAGACACAGCGCCAGCGCCAGCAGCAGCGCGGCGACGTGCGCGGCCAGCAGCGGGCCGCTCACACTCACACTCACACTCACCCGTCTTACGCCTTGTAGCGCGGCGGCGGGCGCGCGCGCAGACACAGCGCCAGCGCCAGCAGCAGCGCGGCGACGTGCGCGGCCAGCAGCGGGCCGCTCACACTCACACTCACCCGTCTTACGCCTTGTAGCGCGGCGGCGGGCGCGCGCGCAGACACAGCGCCAGCGCCAGCAGCAGCGCGGCGACGTGCGCGGCCAGCAGCGGGCCGCTCACACTCACACTCACACTCACACTCACCCGTCTTACGCCTTGTAGCGCGGCGGCGGGCGCGCGCGCAGACACAGCGCCAGCGCCAGCAGCAGCGCGGCGACGTGCGCGGCCAGCAGCGGGCCGCTCACACTCACACTCACACTCACCCGTCTTACGCCTTGTAGCGCGGCGGCGGGCGCGCGCGCAGACACAGCGCCAGCGCCAGCAGCAGCGCGGCGACGTGCGCGGCCAGCAGCGGGCCGCTCACACTCACACTCACACTCACACTCACCCGTCTTACGCCTTGTAGCGCGGCGGCGGGCGCGCGCGCAGACACAGCGCCAGCGCCAGCAGCAGCGCGGCGACGTGCGCGGCCAGCAGCGGGCCGCTCACACTCACACTCACCCGTCTTACGCCTTGTAGCGCGGCGGCGGGCGCGCGCGCAGACACAGCGCCAGCGCCAGCAGCAGCGCGGCGACGTGCGCGGCCAGCAGCGGGCCGCTCACACTCACACTCACACTCACCCGTCTTACGCCTTGTAGCGCGGCGGCGGGCGCGCGCGCAGACACAGCGCCAGCGCCAGCAGCAGCGCGGCGACGTGCGCGGCCAGCAGCGGGCCGCTCACACTCACACTCACACTCACCCGTCTTACGCCTTGTAGCGCGGCGGCGGGCGCGCGCGCAGACACAGCGCCAGCGCCAGCAGCAGCGCGGCGACGTGCGCGGCCAGCAGCGGGCCGCTCACACTCACACTCACCCGTCTTACGCCTTGTAGCGCGGCGGCGGGCGCGCGCGCAGACACAGCGCCAGCGCCAGCAGCAGCGCGGCGACGTGCGCGGCCAGCAGCGGGCCGCTCACACTCACACTCACACTCACCCGTCTTACGCCTTGTAGCGCGGCGGCGGGCGCGCGCGCAGACACAGCGCCAGCGCCAGCAGCAGCGCGGCGACGTGCGCGGCCAGCAGCGGGCCGCTCACACTCACACTCACCCGTCTTACGCCTTGTAGCGCGGCGGCGGGCGCGCGCGCAGACACAGCGCCAGCGCCAGCAGCAGCGCGGCGACGTGCGCGGCCAGCAGCGGGCCGCTCACACTCACACTCACCCGTCTTACGCCTTGTAGCGCGGCGGCGGGCGCGCGCGCAGACACAGCGCCAGCGCCAGCAGCAGCGCGGCGACGTGCGCGGCCAGCAGCGGGCCGCTCACACTCACACTCACACTCACCCGTCTTACGCCTTGTAGCGCGGCGGCGGGCGCGCGCGCAGACACAGCGCCAGCGCCAGCAGCAGCGCGGCGACGTGCGCGGCCAGCAGCGGGCCGCTCACACTCACACTCACACTCACCCGTCTTACGCCTTGTAGCGCGGCGGCGGGCGCGCGCGCAGACACAGCGCCAGCGCCAGCAGCAGCGCGGCGACGTGCGCGGCCAGCAGCGGGCCGCTCACACTCACACTCACACTCACACTCACCCGTCTTACGCCTTGTAGCGCGGCGGCGGGCGCGCGCGCAGACACAGCGCCAGCGCCAGCAGCAGCGCGGCGACGTGCGCGGCCAGCAGCGGGCCGCTCACACTCACACTCACCCGTCTTACGCCTTGTAGCGCGGCGGCGGGCGCGCGCGCAGACACAGCGCCAGCGCCAGCAGCAGCGCGGCGACGTGCGCGGCCAGCAGCGGGCCGCTCACACTCACACTCACACTCACCCGTCTTACGCCTTGTAGCGCGGCGGCGGGCGCGCGCGCAGACACAGCGCCAGCGCCAGCAGCAGCGCGGCGACGTGCGCGGCCAGCAGCGGGCCGCTCACACTCACACTCACCCGTCTTACGCCTTGTAGCGCGGCGGCGGGCGCGCGCGCAGACACAGCGCCAGCGCCAGCAGCAGCGCGGCGACGTGCGCGGCCAGCAGCGGGCCGCTCACACTCACACTCACCCGTCTTACGCCTTGTAGCGCGGCGGCGGGCGCGCGCGCAGACACAGCGCCAGCGCCAGCAGCAGCGCGGCGACGTGCGCGGCCAGCAGCGGGCCGCTCACACTCACACTCACACTCACACTCACACTCACCCGTCTTACGCCTTGTAGCGCGGCGGCGGGCGCGCGCGCAGACACAGCGCCAGCGCCAGCAGCAGCGCGGCGACGTGCGCGGCCAGCAGCGGGCCGCTCACACTCACACTCACCCGTCTTACGCCTTGTAGCGCGGCGGCGGGCGCGCGCGCAGACACAGCGCCAGCGCCAGCAGCAGCGCGGCGACGTGCGCGGCCAGCAGCGGGCCGCTCACACTCACACTCACACTCACACTCACCCGTCTTACGCCTTGTAGCGCGGCGGCGGGCGCGCGCGCAGACACAGCGCCAGCGCCAGCAGCAGCGCGGCGACGTGCGCGGCCAGCAGCGGGCCGCTCACACTCACACTCACACTCACCCGTCTTACGCCTTGTAGCGCGGCGGCGGGCGCGCGCGCAGACACAGCGCCAGCGCCAGCAGCAGCGCGGCGACGTGCGCGGCCAGCAGCGGGCCGCTCACACTCACACTCACCCGTCTTACGCCTTGTAGCGCGGCGGCGGGCGCGCGCGCAGACACAGCGCCAGCGCCAGCAGCAGCGCGGCGACGTGCGCGGCCAGCAGCGGGCCGCTCACACTCACACTCACACTCACCCGTCTTACGCCTTGTAGCGCGGCGGCGGGCGCGCGCGCAGACACAGCGCCAGCGCCAGCAGCAGCGCGGCGACGTGCGCGGCCAGCAGCGGGCCGCTCACACTCACACTCACACTCACCCGTCTTACGCCTTGTAGCGCGGCGGCGGGCGCGCGCGCAGACACAGCGCCAGCGCCAGCAGCAGCGCGGCGACGTGCGCGGCCAGCAGCGGGCCGCTCACACTCACACTCACCCGTCTTACGCCTTGTAGCGCGGCGGCGGGCGCGCGCGCAGACACAGCGCCAGCGCCAGCAGCAGCGCGGCGACGTGCGCGGCCAGCAGCGGGCCGCTCACACTCACACTCACCCGTCTTACGCCTTGTAGCGCGGCGGCGGGCGCGCGCGCAGACACAGCGCCAGCGCCAGCAGCAGCGCGGCGACGTGCGCGGCCAGCAGCGGGCCGCTCACACTCACACTCACACTCACCCGTCTTACGCCTTGTAGCGCGGCGGCGGGCGCGCGCGCAGACACAGCGCCAGCGCCAGCAGCAGCGCGGCGACGTGCGCGGCCAGCAGCGGGCCGCTCACACTCACACTCACACTCACCCGTCTTACGCCTTGTAGCGCGGCGGCGGGCGCGCGCGCAGACACAGCGCCAGCGCCAGCAGCAGCGCGGCGACGTGCGCGGCCAGCAGCGGGCCGCTCACACTCACACTCACACTCACCCGTCTTACGCCTTGTAGCGCGGCGGCGGGCGCGCGCGCAGACACAGCGCCAGCGCCAGCAGCAGCGCGGCGACGTGCGCGGCCAGCAGCGGGCCGCTCACACTCACACTCACCCGTCTTACGCCTTGTAGCGCGGCGGCGGGCGCGCGCGCAGACACAGCGCCAGCGCCAGCAGCAGCGCGGCGACGTGCGCGGCCAGCAGCGGGCCGCTCACACTCACACTCACCCGTCTTACGCCTTGTAGCGCGGCGGCGGGCGCGCGCGCAGACACAGCGCCAGCGCCAGCAGCAGCGCGGCGACGTGCGCGGCCAGCAGCGGGCCGCTCACACTCACACTCACCCGTCTTACGCCTTGTAGCGCGGCGGCGGGCGCGCGCGCAGACACAGCGCCAGCGCCAGCAGCAGCGCGGCGACGTGCGCGGCCAGCAGCGGGCCGCTCACACTCACACTCACACTCACCCGTCTTACGCCTTGTAGCGCGGCGGCGGGCGCGCGCGCAGACACAGCGCCAGCGCCAGCAGCAGCGCGGCGACGTGCGCGGCCAGCAGCGGGCCGCTCACACTCACACTCACACTCACACTCACCCGTCTTACGCCTTGTAGCGCGGCGGCGGGCGCGCGCGCAGACACAGCGCCAGCGCCAGCAGCAGCGCGGCGACGTGCGCGGCCAGCAGCGGGCCGCTCACACTCACACTCACCCGTCTTACGCCTTGTAGCGCGGCGGCGGGCGCGCGCGCAGACACAGCGCCAGCGCCAGCAGCAGCGCGGCGACGTGCGCGGCCAGCAGCGGGCCGCTCACACTCACACTCACACTCACCCGTCTTACGCCTTGTAGCGCGGCGGCGGGCGCGCGCGCAGACACAGCGCCAGCGCCAGCAGCAGCGCGGCGACGTGCGCGGCCAGCAGCGGGCCGCTCACACTCACACTCACCCGTCTTACGCCTTGTAGCGCGGCGGCGGGCGCGCGCGCAGACACAGCGCCAGCGCCAGCAGCAGCGCGGCGACGTGCGCGGCCAGCAGCGGGCCGCTCACACTCACACTCACCCGTCTTACGCCTTGTAGCGCGGCGGCGGGCGCGCGCGCAGACACAGCGCCAGCGCCAGCAGCAGCGCGGCGACGTGCGCGGCCAGCAGCGGGCCGCTCACACTCACACTCACACTCACACTCACCCGTCTTACGCCTTGTAGCGCGGCGGCGGGCGCGCGCGCAGACACAGCGCCAGCGCCAGCAGCAGCGCGGCGACGTGCGCGGCCAGCAGCGGGCCGCTCACACTCACACTCACACTCACACTCACCCGTCTTACGCCTTGTAGCGCGGCGGCGGGCGCGCGCGCAGACACAGCGCCAGCGCCAGCAGCAGCGCGGCGACGTGCGCGGCCAGCAGCGGGCCGCTCACACTCACACTCACCCGTCTTACGCCTTGTAGCGCGGCGGCGGGCGCGCGCGCAGACACAGCGCCAGCGCCAGCAGCAGCGCGGCGACGTGCGCGGCCAGCAGCGGGCCGCTCACACTCACACTCACACTCACCCGTCTTACGCCTTGTAGCGCGGCGGCGGGCGCGCGCGCAGACACAGCGCCAGCGCCAGCAGCAGCGCGGCGACGTGCGCGGCCAGCAGCGGGCCGCTCACACTCACACTCACCCGTCTTACGCCTTGTAGCGCGGCGGCGGGCGCGCGCGCAGACACAGCGCCAGCGCCAGCAGCAGCGCGGCGACGTGCGCGGCCAGCAGCGGGCCGCTCACACTCACACTCACCCGTCTTACGCCTTGTAGCGCGGCGGCGGGCGCGCGCGCAGACACAGCGCCAGCGCCAGCAGCAGCGCGGCGACGTGCGCGGCCAGCAGCGGGCCGCTCACACTCACACTCACACTCACACTCACCCGTCTTACGCCTTGTAGCGCGGCGGCGGGCGCGCGCGCAGACACAGCGCCAGCGCCAGCAGCAGCGCGGCGACGTGCGCGGCCAGCAGCGGGCCGCTCACACTCACACTCACCCGTCTTACGCCTTGTAGCGCGGCGGCGGGCGCGCGCGCAGACACAGCGCCAGCGCCAGCAGCAGCGCGGCGACGTGCGCGGCCAGCAGCGGGCCGCTCACACTCACACTCACCCGTCTTACGCCTTGTAGCGCGGCGGCGGGCGCGCGCGCAGACACAGCGCCAGCGCCAGCAGCAGCGCGGCGACGTGCGCGGCCAGCAGCGGGCCGCTCACACTCACACTCACACTCACCCGTCTTACGCCTTGTAGCGCGGCGGCGGGCGCGCGCGCAGACACAGCGCCAGCGCCAGCAGCAGCGCGGCGACGTGCGCGGCCAGCAGCGGGCCGCTCACACTCACACTCACCCGTCTTACGCCTTGTAGCGCGGCGGCGGGCGCGCGCGCAGACACAGCGCCAGCGCCAGCAGCAGCGCGGCGACGTGCGCGGCCAGCAGCGGGCCGCTCACACTCACACTCACCCGTCTTACGCCTTGTAGCGCGGCGGCGGGCGCGCGCGCAGACACAGCGCCAGCGCCAGCAGCAGCGCGGCGACGTGCGCGGCCAGCAGCGGGCCGCTCACACTCACACTCACACTCACACTCACCCGTCTTACGCCTTGTAGCGCGGCGGCGGGCGCGCGCGCAGACACAGCGCCAGCGCCAGCAGCAGCGCGGCGACGTGCGCGGCCAGCAGCGGGCCGCTCACACTCACACTCACACTCACACTCACCCGTCTTACGCCTTGTAGCGCGGCGGCGGGCGCGCGCGCAGACACAGCGCCAGCGCCAGCAGCAGCGCGGCGACGTGCGCGGCCAGCAGCGGGCCGCTCACACTCACACTCACCCGTCTTACGCCTTGTAGCGCGGCGGCGGGCGCGCGCGCAGACACAGCGCCAGCGCCAGCAGCAGCGCGGCGACGTGCGCGGCCAGCAGCGGGCCGCTCACACTCACACTCACACTCACCCGTCTTACGCCTTGTAGCGCGGCGGCGGGCGCGCGCGCAGACACAGCGCCAGCGCCAGCAGCAGCGCGGCGACGTGCGCGGCCAGCAGCGGGCCGCTCACACTCACACTCACACTCACCCGTCTTACGCCTTGTAGCGCGGCGGCGGGCGCGCGCGCAGACACAGCGCCAGCGCCAGCAGCAGCGCGGCGACGTGCGCGGCCAGCAGCGGGCCGCTCACACTCACACTCACCCGTCTTACGCCTTGTAGCGCGGCGGCGGGCGCGCGCGCAGACACAGCGCCAGCGCCAGCAGCAGCGCGGCGACGTGCGCGGCCAGCAGCGGGCCGCTCACACTCACACTCACACTCACCCGTCTTACGCCTTGTAGCGCGGCGGCGGGCGCGCGCGCAGACACAGCGCCAGCGCCAGCAGCAGCGCGGCGACGTGCGCGGCCAGCAGCGGGCCGCTCACACTCACACTCACCCGTCTTACGCCTTGTAGCGCGGCGGCGGGCGCGCGCGCAGACACAGCGCCAGCGCCAGCAGCAGCGCGGCGACGTGCGCGGCCAGCAGCGGGCCGCTCACACTCACACTCACACTCACCCGTCTTACGCCTTGTAGCGCGGCGGCGGGCGCGCGCGCAGACACAGCGCCAGCGCCAGCAGCAGCGCGGCGACGTGCGCGGCCAGCAGCGGGCCGCTCACACTCACACTCACCCGTCTTACGCCTTGTAGCGCGGCGGCGGGCGCGCGCGCAGACACAGCGCCAGCGCCAGCAGCAGCGCGGCGACGTGCGCGGCCAGCAGCGGGCCGCTCACACTCACACTCACACTCACACTCACCCGTCTTACGCCTTGTAGCGCGGCGGCGGGCGCGCGCGCAGACACAGCGCCAGCGCCAGCAGCAGCGCGGCGACGTGCGCGGCCAGCAGCGGGCCGCTCACACTCACACTCACCCGTCTTACGCCTTGTAGCGCGGCGGCGGGCGCGCGCGCAGACACAGCGCCAGCGCCAGCAGCAGCGCGGCGACGTGCGCGGCCAGCAGCGGGCCGCTCACACTCACACTCACACTCACCCGTCTTACGCCTTGTAGCGCGGCGGCGGGCGCGCGCGCAGACACAGCGCCAGCGCCAGCAGCAGCGCGGCGACGTGCGCGGCCAGCAGCGGGCCGCTCACACTCACACTCACACTCACCCGTCTTACGCCTTGTAGCGCGGCGGCGGGCGCGCGCGCAGACACAGCGCCAGCGCCAGCAGCAGCGCGGCGACGTGCGCGGCCAGCAGCGGGCCGCTCACACTCACACTCACCCGTCTTACGCCTTGTAGCGCGGCGGCGGGCGCGCGCGCAGACACAGCGCCAGCGCCAGCAGCAGCGCGGCGACGTGCGCGGCCAGCAGCGGGCCGCTCACACTCACACTCACCCGTCTTACGCCTTGTAGCGCGGCGGCGGGCGCGCGCGCAGACACAGCGCCAGCGCCAGCAGCAGCGCGGCGACGTGCGCGGCCAGCAGCGGGCCGCTCACACTCACACTCACCCTCACCCGTCTTACGCCTTGTAGCGCGGCGGCGGGCGCGCGCGCAGACACAGCGCCAGCGCCAGCAGCAGCGCGGCGACGTGCGCGGCCAGCAGCGGGCCGCTCACACTCACACTCACACTCACCCGTCTTACGCCTTGTAGCGCGGCGGCGGGCGCGCGCGCAGACACAGCGCCAGCGCCAGCAGCAGCGCGGCGACGTGCGCGGCCAGCAGCCCGCCGGCCGCCAGCAGCGGGCCGCGCGCCGCACGCTCCAGGGCCGCCAGCACGCGCGGCCCGCACGGCGCGTCGTACAGCCCCGCGCCGCCGCGCGACGTCGACGGCACCACGCGCGCCTCTTCGCACTCCGCCGAATCCTCCGTCTGCAAAGCGAGGGAACCGTCGCGTCACGGTAAAGTGTAACCAGTCCCGACCGACATCGGCACATTGAACAAACTATTCATTACAACGACAAGGGTTTACGCCTAAAGGCCTGGACACACCTGTCATACAGCCTTCCGATCCGACTACGGTCATACAGCGGGACGACTGTATGATATGGGAATAAACAATGGTTTGGAATGCAGTAGGTCTCACCTGTCCGACACGCGACCCGTCCTACTCCCACCCGTCTCCGATTCCGGTATCCCGTCATGCTCCGACATTGCAGACCATTCGTTTACTTGATGCGGGAAGGTTGTCGGTGGCAGTTTTTGTGTTAAATTCAGTGAAATGGCGGGTATAAAAGCGGAGGAGCTTATTGAAACTGTCCGAATGTTTCCAGCTCTCTATGATCAGGCACAAGAGCAATATAGAAACTCGGAGTACAAGGACATTATGTGTTTTCCACTACTCTTCATCGAAGACTTCGCATTAAGTCGATCTTCTTCATCTAAACAGATAGCCACAATAGCTAAATCACGATTGCTAAAATGTTTCAACATTCGCGCAATATATTCGCAACCGTTTCAACTGGCGATTTCGAGTAGGCTGAGTGTCAAATCTGAAAAGAGCAGGAAGTGGGCATGACATGTGTGCTCACCCCTTTCCGATCCCGCACCGATCAGATTCTTTAAGCAATATCGGACCGGAGTCGGATCGGAAGGCTGCATGACAGGTGTGTCCAGGCCTTAAGAAGTTAATTACATCGAGTTCAGTGGATTTTGTAAACGGTAAGGGAGCTGAGGCTCTGAATGAGAGGACCGAAACTAAAGAGCTATAATTATAAGATTTGAGCTAAGCTTTCCACTTATTTTATCACCTTATTCTACTGAAAAAATCTTAGCTTAAGGAAGTCTTAGCTCATGTATTGCATTGTCGGAAATCATTGCGATGGTGCGAGTCAAACTTGAAAATGATATCCCAATACATAATTATAGGTGCTTATATGTATATCAAAAGCCAAAAGTATATCATCTGGTGTACCACAGGGCTCGAACGTGGGTCCTATATTCTTGCTAACTTTCAGAAATGATGAGGCAAAGGAATTAATGTACCCGTTTAAAATGTACGAAAAGAATTAGAATGAGTAAATTAAATTGTAATTAGATAATGCTAAAGTAATTACGTGCGTGAGAGCACGTGTACGTGGGGTGTCGAGTTAGTGTGTGTACTGACGCTGCAGCAGGAGGGCGGCACGCGGTAGGAGGGCGGCGGCGCGGCCACGCTGAGGTCCAGCGCGCCCGCCGGCTGCGCCCAGCGCGCCTGCTGCCAGTCGAACGCGCTCTCCGCGCCGCAGCAGTGCAGCTGCGACACACAGGTTCACTGACAATCGTATTCACAGTACACACTAGTACACGTGGTACAAGCGCGTCAATGACATAGGGCAAAGTAGGATATGCCCTACTCAAAATCAGAACTTCGACTGGGGAAATATCTCCTTACACTTACCTTGCAGAAGATCACAACTATTTTATATTTTATTATATTTAGGAAAACAGACAGTGTAATTTTTGACATAGTTTAAAGCTAATTACATAAAAATAAAATAAAAAATACACCAATTAAAAGTTTCCACATGTGGTTGCTACATAAAAAGCTAAGGCTTGTACAGTAATTAATGACTGAATTTAAATAAAAATAAGAAGCTATTAAAAAAAGATTTCAAATCAAATCAAATCAAAATCATTTTTTTCGTCATAAGGTGCATGTCACACACTTAACGAAAGTCAAAAAATAAAATAAAATCATTTATATAAACTAAACAAAAATAACAAAAGTTAAGGCAGCAAAAAATCAAACAATAAAAAATAAAATTTATATCTTAACACTAGGTACATTACAAGCTTACGTAATGTACCCAGAGTGTTATTAGCAGCCTTAACTTAGTCAAAATATTAAGTTATAATGTCTCGGTAGACATTATCTACCTACTTTATCCTCGGCTTTATTAAATACTAGCTTCTGCGCGCGACTTCGTCGGCGTGGACTTCGCTCCTATTGGTCTTAGCGTGATGATATATAGCCTATAGCCTTCCTCGATAAATGGGCTATCTAACACTGAAAGAATTTTTCAAATCGGACCAGTAGATCCCGAGATTAGCGCGTTCAAACAAACAAACAAACAAACTCTTCAGCTTTATTATATTAGTATAGATTACAATAAATAACAATTTCCCTAATGTAGGCCGAGAGAAAAAAAGCCGGAGGAAAAAAAACTCTCGGTACTCTTTTAAAAAAATGTAAAGTCAGATACAAGATAAAAACGCAGTAGTGGACCATGAAATAATCAGGACAAGCACGAGACAGCCAATCGTGCGTGCCGAGACCACCACATGCCACCTGCTCACAATATATTATGTAACTATCTATTTACAGCGGGTCATAGACATAGCCTGGTCGAGCTTTATTCAATCCCATGCCTTTTCATCATTGAGATAATCATCAATGGTATAGTAGGCTTTACTACATAAAACTCGCTTAATAACTTTTTTAAACTTCAAAAAGGCAGAGATTGAAGCGCAGCCGGAATCTTATTATATATTAAGATAGACGTTCCTATAAAGGAACTGCTTTTCTTCTTGAGCCGGCATTTAGGAAATATTAATTTGTGGTCGTTCCTGAGTGTTACATCATTTGTAGCATTTTGATCACTACGACTAACAAACAAATGCCTATTTTTCCGTATATACATTATATTTTCATAAATATACTGCGATGCAAAGGTCAGGATGTTGATCTCTTTAAACTTCTCTCTCAGCGATTCTTTACATCCCATTTTGTAAATATAGCGGATAGCCCTTTTCTGCAGAATAAAAATGACACTAATATCAGCCGCATTGCCCCATAGCAAAATGCCATAGGACATTATGCTATGGAAGTAGCTGAAATAAACTAATCGGGCTGTATCGATATCCGTTAATAATCGTATCTTTTTAACCGCGTACGCTGCAGATCTCAGTCTATCCGCCAATCTACAGATATGGGGTCCCCACTGTAACTTTGAATCTAATCTAAATTTAAGAACTAAATAATACTTTAGGTAGTGTTGTGTTCCAGTGGTGAGTAAGGTCAGCAAAACGATTGCGATGCTTCTGGTGTTGCAGGTGTTTTTCAACGGCAGTAATCGCTTACCATCAGGTGGACTGCCCGCTTGTTTGTCGACCTAGTTGTATAAAAAAGGCTCTCACCCCGTGCTGGATCGCGTCGAGCACCTGCGTGCGCGCCGGTAGCATGCCGTAGTCGTGGAGCAGCGTGTAGCGTAGCCGGTCGCGTAGCGCCTGCCGACAACACGCTTATCTTACAAATAACTATTGAACGAATAAGCCATGACAAAACACATCGTGCGACGAATATACTAAACAGGAACATTTTTTTGTTAAACAACGACAAAAATAGGAGGTTCTCAATTCGACTGCATTTTTTATGTGTTAGTTGTTTTTTATGTTTGTTGTAAAAAATTATGATATTTTTTAATTAGTGTACCGATTTAAAAAAAAAATTTAAATCAAAAGCTGGTGCTTTTCATATAGGCATTTAAATTTGATTTAGATCTGACGCGTATTTTTGACAGACATCCTCTGACCTGCTTGAGCTGCGGAGCGTGCGCGGCGCCCCACCAGGCGGCGGCGCCCTCCGCCACGGCGCTCAGGGCCAGCAACGCAAACGCGCCCGCTAGCAGAGAGGCGGAGCCGCGCATAGCACCTGCCAGACATTTTCCATTACTATACCTGCTGGATACTTCAGCCAAAGTTTACGAAAAATTTGTTCGTCTTGTATTCGATTTTAAATGTGCACCTATATACAGAATGTCCGACTACTAATTGCGTTCCTTCTAATGAGGGGTTCTGTAGGTGTAATAGATCACGTAACACGCAAAAAAAATTTGGCCGAATTTTAAATTTGCCCTCCCATTTCTAAGCTGCTCGAGTGCCGCATTCATCTCGTCGACATCGATATCCAGGATGTCTTCCGAAAAATGGCACAACAATGGTGTATGTGGATCTTTGGTGTCCCGAGTCTGAGGCTTGTGTGCACTCGACGAGTACAGAGGTCCATAAAATTTCTCAATCTCCTCTCTAATCTCGGGTCGAGAGCTAACCCTATGATCTTTTGAGCCCCTATTCTGCTCTATAAGAGTAGTAATTTCTCTAGTATTAGAGAAGCGGAGGTCTCTGCGTATAAGGTTCCGTATCCTTTTGGAAAGTCTTCTGTTCTGGCGAAGCTGTTTGAGCAGCGGGCATATCGCGTCTCAGACGCATCAGATACAAAGCTTCGGGAGAAATTTTAGACTGTTTCTTTGACTTTGCCAGCGGAAAGTGTCTGCGATGCAGTGTACACATCGTCTTCACCACGTTGTCGGTCATCTCATCAACGTTGCTGGATCCATCGACTTTGGGGCTTGTTCTCGAAATAGGAATTCATAAAGAGCCCCTTCGACTCGAGGAAGTTGACAAGCATCTCTCTCCTGCGAGCGTCTTCGGTCTGTGTATTTGAAATCCAGCAATTGGATGGTTATCCCGCCATCGGTCGACTTCATTAGTTTCAATGTGTTAGTGGAACTTCGTTATCCCTTAGCCATCTCTTACGACAGCCACGGAACTCTTTCCGTACATTCAGGGGTACTTCCCGTACGAGTAGCAGGGGGTGGCTATATTCTATACAGAGCAGCTCATATATTTAATACAAAGTAAAACTTCAAAAAGGGTTATATGTGCGGTAACCCGTACTTTTTTTTTTCTTCACGCGAAATATGATCTATTAGACCTACAGACCCCCCCCCCTCTCTTCGAAGAAACTGATATAAAATAATAATATCTCTTTTTATTTTTATTTTTTTCATTCAGTGTTCATAGATAATGCGTTATTAATATGTCATACATTTAGTAATAAGCAATTTGTATGATAATTTTTATAAAATACAATGTAATTACTCTTGACGAGTCTAAATAAAAATAAATGTTAATTATTTCTAACACAATTTTCTTGTTTTTTTTTTTAAAGTTGATCTATTTTACACCTTTAATTATAAAAAATATATACATCAGTATTTCTGTACACTAAATACTTTAAACTCAGAAGTGGGTCTTAACCAGGGGTCCGCAGCCCACTGGTCGTCGGAAGAACCTGAAGCGGTCCGCGAAGGCAAGATGAAAAATTAGTGAATCTCACTTGGACATATATAATTACTCCAACTATGTACTACTAATTAGGTATAACTAGGTACTGTATATTCCAAAAACAGATAGTGTACCTTGGCAAAATATACATTTTAACATATGGTCCGTCATCACTAAAAAGTAATTGAAAAATTCTAGATTTTTAAGTTATACTTCTTAAGTGGTAGGTTTTTTGGAAGTATTTTAATACTCTAGCTTGAAGTATAACTTCTCACATGCGTACACACACACTTTTTTTTTAATCTAATATCAACACAGGCTACGTGTGATGATCTATGGGTGTGAGGTGTTACCCGCCAGCGCCGCCACGGCTCCGAAGCTGAGCACGGCGGCCCACACGGCGAGCGCGCACAGGCCGGCGCGCCCAGCGCTGGTCTCCGACGCGCGCCCGTCCCACAGCGCCCAGCCCGCGAACCCGCACACGCCCACGCCCACGATCTACGATACATACACATACACACATTGATGATCCATGACCAAAAATAATAGGCTTAGGTTCAGAACTTAAGGGATGATAGCAAACAGAAATATACAACATGCATATCGGTTTATATAAGTCTTGCTGTTCTAGCAAGTTCAAAGGAGAATCACTACAATAAAAAATTGCTTTATTCGCATTACATACTAGTTGTGATTGTTAAAACAATAGACAATTTTATAGAATCATGTTGATTGGTTGTGTATAATATTGAACATATTATAGGTAACCGTAGTTTTTAAATTTATTACTCCAATCGTTCTGAGAAAAATGATGACTCTTTTTTAAATGGTTTAGATTTGACAATTTATAAAATAAATATTTGCTAGAAAATTGCTAATTTTGAGAATTATCAACTAAATAACATTTTTTTTTTCATAAATCTATATATATACATAATACATATATAAAAGAGATTTCCACCCATTGACTCATCACGATATCTCTGGAACCAAAAGGCGTAGAGACTTGTTTGGTAGGAATATTCCTTTCGCCGAGTATAATAGGTCAGCTAAGAACGGATTTTAGGAAATTCCACCCACAAGAGGGGGTTGCGGGGGTTAATAATATATTATATGGCAAAACAACGTTTCTGGGGTCAGCTAGTATAGAATATAGATTTATTAGCATACAATATACTCACAAAAAGTCACGTGAATTTATTATTTCAAACATGCTTATCCTCAAACATTCTTATTAATCAGATGAAAAAATAAATAAAGCAAGAATTAACATATGTATTTAAAAATCCGCCAACCCACATTGGAGCAGCGTGGTGGATTAAGCTCCGAACCTTCTCCTACATGGGGAAGAGGCCTGTGCCCAACAGTGGGATATTACAGGCTGAATCGTGATTTAAAAATTAATGTTCAATGATGAAGTTTTACAAAAGTGTGTTTAATCTTTGTAAATTATCTAAAAACATCTAATATATAAAATTCTCGTGTGCAGTGTTTGTTACCAAAATCCTCCAAAACAGCAGGACCGATTTTTATGAAATTTTGTGTGCATATCAGATAGGTCTGAGAATCAGCCAACATCTATTTTTCATACCCCTAAATAATAAGGGTGACTCACCCCTAAATTTTTTTTTAATTTTTTTTTAATTTTTTAGACAATTTTTTTTTAAATATTTTATTATGATTTAGCATTGAAAATTGCATTCTACTTCAAATTTTCACCCTTCTAAGACTAACCCCTATTTTCTAATAGCGTTTGGCGGCAAAACATCTTTAGCCAGATCAGCTAGTGAATGATACAATCATTGTACTCTCTCTGAAAATCAAATATTTCTTGTAGCAACACTGGTGTATAAGTTGTATAACTGTACACGGTGAAATTAGAAGTTAATGAGGTGAGCTATATCAAGACACTGTTTGTTTACACGAACCGTCTGCTGTTAACATCTGGTTAATGTTGCACAATGCAGCTTCCATGTATTAACTTAACAGAATGTATGGTCTGGGAGCCAGGTACAAAATCGGTCAATTATTACCTCCCAATCGAAACTTTTAGGGATTTATATTATGAATATTTGCGACCATCACATGAGAATCTATAAGTAAATTATTTAATGAATAATTTATTGTAGCATAATTTTTGAATTAATTAACTTTTATTTCCATTAAGTGATTAAAAATATTAATGACAATAAATCATTTTCATTCTCTATTATCTGTTTGGTAACTTCTGATTTAACTTGATGTATTTCTTTGTGTAGAATACATGCAACAACATCTACAATATTTTTCTTTTCCATTTCATTTTGGATCATAATGCCTTTGAAAAGGAATTTCTTTAACAATCTTATATTATGCTACAACCCAAGAATGATACATTCCCTATATCCGCTACCCTACAGTGGAACAGCGTGGTGGATTAAGCACCGAGCCTTCTCCTACATAGAGTGACCCCCCCCCTCCCCCTCTCGCCCTTAAATTCGTGCCAAACGATCTAAATTCTTCTTATAATCTCAGAACTTTAACAATGGATATCTCCATAGCTATGGGTTTCTGTTGAGTGGGAGTGGTACTGGGGGTAGCCCCCACTCCCTCCTCCCCCCGCACCCCTCGAAACCCCATAATTCGACGGTCCAGGATGTAGATTTTAACCTTTTATTTTTCATAATATTTTAAAAATTAATTTTTCTCAAAAGTTGAAATCGCCTTAATGATTGCCAACCTTCGCAAGGAGACGGCCCCCTAAGAAGAAGAAGTTCATCATATTTTATACGTATTAATACTTTTATTATTCAAAATCTATGTAGTTTTATAAAAGGAAGTTCTCTTGGTTAAAATAACAAAACTATACCTAAGTAAAGTAATAGTTTACGATTAGGAAATTCGCAAGTTACGAATTTTCAAAATTAACACTAGCGAACAGAGTTTTGGTAATCACACATTTTAGTATTTAACAACATTGTTAATTCATTGCAAGTGGCTATCGTTAATAGAAACTGAGTATACTTACGAGAAATAAAATGTTGCATAGAATCAGCAAACATTTCATCAACGAGTAGCAGCGAGACATGGTCATCTTTGCTTAAACTAATTGAAACTAACGTGAATTTCTTTAAATAAACGTAAAAATGTATTCGGTAATGTTCCTGTACAAGACTTTTGTCTTTTTATTTAATTAAACCGAGTATTAACGGTCGATAAATATCCTATTTGTATTTTGTAAACACTCCTCCCATTCCGATTACAGAATTACAGATTATAATAATTTATAGGTATCATGTTTGTCAGTCGTTCGTGTTTATGATTTTGTAAAATCGATAATTTTACTGTTTTTTTTTTTTAAATATAAATTTCGAATTCGATTTGTTTGTCAACATAATTATAAATTTTTTAAATGCAAATTATATTATCATTGCGTTCTTTATACAATATCCTTAATTTTTTGTCTTTTTATCATAGACAAGAATCTTGCGAAGCAAACTCATGTGAATACAGATGATAAAAGCGAACACAAGCGAGCGCGAACAATGTTTGACAGCGAATACAGAAATATGGATTGTTCCCTCAAAAACGTAAATAAATGGACACCGTTGTTATTACGTTATTCCTAATCATACAATTTTATGTTTTTAAGATGGACGCCGACTACAGAGAAAGACGGAGGTATATATCATAAAAAGAAATTTACGATTGTGTGCTACAATTTTACTAATTTCGCAATATGTTTTCGCAAATCAAAATAGCGCGCCAGTGACAGAAAGTTTCGCGCCACAGCTATGAGCCAGGAGTCGAACTTCGAAGCTAGGAGTTAGTGCCTGTGTTATGCCCGCGACGCCTCTCAGTGATGTTATCAATGGAAACACTTTGTTTTCAGAAATATACCTCAGCGAGAGAAACGGTGGAGCATGAATTCGCAGCGGCTGGAAGAAATAGTGGCGGAGCTGATGAAGCCCATCAGCGACGTCCGCCGCAGCTTCGACACGGACCTCAGCGCGGTGAGTCCCGCTCCCGGCGACATCCCGCCACTTTTGCTTGTTTGATAAAATAGCTTGCAGTAAAATCACATTTTCAAAAACTTATTTGTTTAACAATAAAATAGACATAACTTGCCTAACTTGTGTATACAACAACTAAAAGCACATTTTACATGCATTTGGATAAACAAAAACAAACAAAGTCTGTTTAAAGCATGCCATTACAAAATAATTCTTGAATACATTTTTTATATTGAGTTTAATTTTGTTAATGTAGTTGTGTTTCTAACCATATCTTCTAAGCATTATATATAAGCTTATTTTTGTTGTTTATGTCGTAAATTATAATTGTAAATAAATGTCAACAACTATACACAAATATCCAACTCCTAAAAGATGTCAAGTTAAAACCATATAAGAAATTAGTATTTTGTATAAATAACGACTCATTATGCTATTAAAAGTGAAATAAAGAAAGAAAGTAAAGTTATTTCTTGTCCTCATTATAAACAATTACATCCTACACAGTAAAATATAGTATTGGGATCACTTTCAGTTGTTGGAGGAGTACCTGACGGAGGCGGGGCTCCACGCCCTCGACGCGGAAGAGGAGGATATCAACACTACGATCCCGAACTTTGCTGAGCTGGCTCTATTGCTGCAGCAGTCGGCCAACATCTATAGTCGGAAGGTGGACTTCCTCTACCAGCACGTGCTCAGTGTCAGCGAGTCTTTACAAAATAATATACAGTGAGTACGGATTGTGTTAACTTCTTGTTTTAATATAAGTTATTTATAACTGTAGACTCTAAAGTCTAGAGTTACAGTTTTTAATTAGCGCTTGTGATGTTGATTCGAGCACATGACAAACATTTGTATTGTATTTAGATGTTTGTTAATGTCTGCGTGGTGCTTATTTATTGTTTCCGGACCCAGGACACAGGAGAAAATCCTACTGCAGGTCGTTAGATGTGAAGCATTTATTTAATAACCATCAAAACATTCAGTAATATAATTTTTTATGTAGCATTATATTTTGTACAAACAATATCGGTTTGAGAAAAACAAAATATGTTTTAATCTTAATATATATAAATCTCGTGTCACAATGTTTGTCCTCAATGGACTCTTAAACCACTTAACCGATTTTAATCAAATTTGCACACCGTGTGCAGTTTGATCCAACTTGAAAGATAGGCTATATTTTATTTTGGTATAATATGTAATTATTATATTTAAGAAAAAAAAAAGGCGGTACGAAGTTCGCCAGGTCAGCTAGTATAGTATATATTTGTATTCATTGTGACAACGCTTAAAAAGTAAATGCAAAGTGATGTTACATGTTTAAATGTTCAAAGCAGCATTCACCTGAACCCCTCGGTGCTTTAAATAATAAAAGACAGACAGGAAAGTGTAACAAAGACACAATGGTTCATGAATTTTTCAACAACCTCCAACTTCCCCTTACATGATATTGTTAGTGTCATGTGCCCAAAATAGTTAGCCTTCAGTCTAGAACCACAAGGTCAAGCTAAATTTTATCTTAACTGGCGCTGTAGGAGGATTCGAATTAAAGTAATGAAAACACTGAATAACGTACTGGTACAAAACGAGGTTATTCAAATATTAATTTATTTGGTGTTGATAATATGCAAATCTGCTAATCGCTTGTGCAAAGAATAATTTCTTTTCTTTCAGCCCAGGCTGTTCAAAGATTAATAGCCTAAATATAATAAACTAGCTTCTGCGCGCGACTTCGTCGGCGTGGACTCCGCTCCTATTGGTCTTAGCGTGATGATACATAGCCTTCCTCGATAAATGGGCTATCTAACAGTGAAAGAATTTTTCAAATCCGCTCAATAGTTCCAGAGATTACCGCGTTCAAACAAACAAACAACCAAACAAACTCTTCAGCTTTATATATTAGTATAGATAATTATTAATTAATTGTTTCCATTTGAAATTAATTGACATGAAAATATTTATTTCACCACTAGCTTCTGCCCACGATTTGGTCCACATGGAATAGTTACTTTTGGCTAGTTGGGTAACCTCTAAGAAAAAAAAAAATGGATTTTGAAACATTCTTCATTGGTGCTACGCTCCTATCATGATGATATACCGGGTGTATCCAAACTGGATTATACCAAAAAAAGTTATGAATAGGCAAGAAAAAAAATATTTTCGCGTTTTTTTCACTTGTATCATGTTAGGTCATGCCAACACTATCATACATCTTCGTTTTTTCAAGCGTTCCAAATACACCCGGTATAGCCTATAGCCTTCCTCAATAAATGGGCTAAGTATCTAACACTGAAAGAATTTTTAAAATCAAACCAGTAGTTACTGAGATTAGCGCATTCAAGCAAACAAACAAACTCTTCAGCTTTATAATATTATTATTAATATAAATAATATACAATACACACTTAACAAATGTAAAAAAATCTACATTCTCAAAAAAAGACAAGAAAAAAAACAAAAAGTCAAGGTAGCAAAAACAGTCAATTTAAGGAATGCTACATAAAACATTCATTATAAACTTAGTAATATTGAGTACATTACCAAATGTTTGTTTTATATTTAGCTTTGCTTTTAATGTCATTATTTCTTATAATCTCTTTTGAATATGCTTAAGAGAGTTTCTTTTTGAAGTGAAACTTCTTTAGAATCGTTGTGATTTAAAACCGGATGCAACGGCAAAAAGACAGGGAAGGACGAGCTGCGAAGCGGCCGCAGTGCGGCCGGGCCGCGCTTAATTTTAAATTAGTTTGCTATAGAAGTTTCACTTCTATCGTGTGTGAATCGCACACACACCTTTTTTTTTATACAACTATGTCGGCAAAGAAACGTACGGTTTACCTGATGGTAAGCAATTACTGTAGCTTATAGACTCCTGAAACTCCAGAAGCATCTCAAGCGTGTTGCCGACCCTATCCCCAGTTCCCCCCAGGAGCTCTGTTCACCTTACTCGTCACAGGAACACAACACTGCTTGAAAACAGTATTATTTATCTGTGATCTTCTGTAAGGTCGAGGCCCAATCCCATTCAGGCTGCTCCATATTTTGAGCAGTAAATTTCCTGCCGTGCCCTACCTCAATAATAAAGAAAAGTTTATCGAGTTGTGTTCATGCTGCATGTTATGTAGGAAGCTAAACAGAAAGCCTGAATACATTAAGACATCTAGATAAATCTGATTGTAATACTTTGTATGCTTTAGCTCATAGTAAATGATAAATTAATTTTTAATACAGTTGCTCAAAAAGTGGCGTATTGCAGGGACGTATAGCGTTCGGGAAGTGGGCTATTACACACTCGTGCTTTTTTTTTACCTTTCCTGCACTCGTGCGTTCTCTTTCCCAACTGTCAAAATAATGTCTGTTAAAAAGAAAAACCAACCATGAAGTTTTTACTAAAAAAATTCATAGAAGTTTTATGATTCATGCAAATACGTATATTTCTTAAAAGAAGCTACTAATTTGTTTCAATATCAGATTTAATGATTTGATTGAATGAGTTTGGTTAGGTTTTATTTCATTTAATCTCATTAAATTTCATTTTCATTTCATATCAATAAAAAACTTTTACTGAAGACTTGGCTGTATGGGCATATTTTCCCTTTGCCTACCAGAATGGGTGAAGGAAAAAAAACTCTGCTTATACCTATTCTACGGTTGGCGCCATTTTTCAGAATTTTTTTTGCGAGTTTATTTTATTAAATTGTTTCATTTTTTCGCAACTGTATTAAAAATAGTCGTTCAGTACATGTGCGGAACCGTCATTGCAACTTGTTCCGACTGTCAACCCTCGCCTTCGGCTGCGCCTCGGCTCGGGGCTCGGGTAGACATTTGTCGGAACTCTTTGCAATGACAGCCTTTCCGCACTTGTAATGAAATATACTATTTTTTTATAAGTATTAGTATCAGACAGTATGAAATTATTCTATTTTTGATTAGCAATACTCAGAGTTGATTATTATCTTTCTGTTTAAGTGCATTATCTGTTGCAATTTACGTACAATTACTGATAAACTGAATCTGAAAAACAATAAAATATCTTTAAACAGTATTGTTTCTACGTAATCTATACTTAATATTATAAAGCTGAAGAGTTTGTTTGTTTGTTTGTTTGTTTGAACGCGGTAATCTCTGGAACTACTGGTCCGATTTGAAAAATTCTTTCAGTGTTAGATAGCCCATTAATCGAGGAAGGGTATAGGCTATATATCATTACGCTAAGACTAATAGGAGCGGAGTCCACGCCGACGAAGTCGCGCGCAGAAGCTAGTAATTCTTTAAGAATCTATGAATTATTTTGATGTTAATTTAAACCAAGTACATGAAAATGTTAGGATAGTCAGTTTTAAATTATTTCACTTACGCCCGCCGCCCTTTCCCAAAAGCTGATCAACGCAAAAATTAACTAATCATCTGTCAAATAGTCCGGGCTCCCTAGTATATTTTTTTCACTTGATTACTAACAAGCTAATTTTCTGGTAGTAGCTTCATTTTGATGAGACGAATAAAAATTTCCTCTACGAAAACTATCGACTTGTGGTAGGCTATAAGCTAACAGAGGTAGCAGGGGATAGAGCAGCAGTGATAAAATATATATTAAAATAGATAGCAGTGGTAAGTTAGATTCAAAATGTTTAATTTACGACTTTCGCACTGATCTGTCACGGCTCTACTGTGTGGGTAGTAATGAGTGAGTCGCTCCTCGGCACTCAACAGGGAAGCGGAGGCAGGCGGACGCGAGGGCGGCGCGGCGGACGAGCCGGCGACGCCGTCCGGCGGCCGGCGCCGGCGCAGGCCGTCGGCGCGCGAGGGGTTCGGCGCGCTGGCGCTGGAGGCCAGCGCGGCGGCGCGGCGCGAGCCCACGCTGCGGCCGCCGCCCACGCTGCCGCCGCTGTACGTGGAGCTGGAGCCGCGCGTGCCGGCGCGCGCCGACGTGCCGCTCACGGACTACGCGGGCGAGCCCGTCGGCCTGCTGCCGGACTTCCACGTGCTCTGGCGCCTGCAGGTACGACTAGTGTGCAACAGGTGTTGACGGGTAGAACCAACGCTGCGGCCGCCGCTGTACGTGGAGCTGGTGGGCAACACCCGGTAATAAGAACCGGTCGGTGGACTCACATCTCTTTTAGAGACATTACGATAGTGTATCTAAGTTAAGTAATGATGTTGTTGAAAAATGCCTACTGTAATAAGCATCTGAATAGCATGTGTTAAGAAAAAAATGACATGGGTGTCAAAAGCCCGTCAATGTATTTACATTTTATAAATAAACTAGCGACCCGCCCCGGCTTCGCACGGGTGCAATGATGACATTTTTAAATGACAGGATCTTTACGTAATATTCCGACGTGGCGGCTGAGGTACTACTCTTACAACACGTAATATTACGGCGATGGCGGTTAAAGGGTTAAATGTTTCGCTGTTAATTACTTCTAACGACGATATCTGAAAACCTATTCATCTGATTGATATAGTGTAAAGGGCAATTTTAATCTGCATTAAATTCCTAAGCTAACTAAAATATTTGTTTGGATAAGGATTAATACTGAACTAAAGAAAATAGCTTGGAAAATAACGTAATGTTTTTAATTAAAAATTTGAACATAAAAGTGGTTATTGTAAGTCAACCGTAAGAGATAGAGATATGCTATCGCGGACTTTTTTGTAGCATTTTTATAGATTTAGAATTCGCTAGTACATTACTCCACTGTATCTTTGCTAGTTTACGCGGCGTTTGCGTGGAAAGCTCCCAGTTGGCCCGATTTTGTGCGACTTCTTCAACATTTATCGCCGTATTTCTGCTAATTTACATAAAACTATACTAAATTATATACATAAACCTTTCTCTTGAATCACTCTATCTTTAAAAGAAAACCGCATTAAAATCCGTTGCGTAGTTTTAAAGATCTAAGCATACATAGGGACATAGGGACATAGGGACAGAGAAAGCGACTTTGTTTTATACTATGTAGTGATAAAAACACCCAGGTGTTGACAGGTCATAAATAAGGAAACCTTGTGCACCAACGGTATATATCAAGAGCAGGGACCGGCCGGGTACTCGTTGAAAGGGTTTTTGAAGGGGTATTTTGAAGCGCTAAAAAAATAAAGCCTTTGATGCATGTAACACCTGCGAACGGCTTAAACCAACCCTTTTCCGATAAGGGATACCCTTTCAAACCCTGTAACACTGTAACATGGTAAGCCAATCCAACAAAGTACATTAAATATGTACTCTTCGTAGTCGACATTAGATTGAGAATCGCTTAACCACTACCACACGTGGCATTTTCCCGCCGCGCCGACGCTCGCGCCGGTTTTTTCGTGTCTGAACTTGTTCATTCTCAGAGTTATTATAATAATATGTATTATCATTTCAATTAGAAAATTGGAAGTCGTAACTCGGACGAAACTACGGAAGGAATTAAAAACTATTTAGCAGTGATTTTGTTTAAGTGTATTTTGTAGTGCCTACTTCATTTTTTTATTAGTTAATTCAGGGTAACCCGAATAAAACCTTTTCGTGTAGGTAACCTCCTCATAGGCTTAAGCCACTGAAGGGGTTAACCCCTTCACGTGGTTACTATATTAAAGGAGTTACCCGTTTCGCTGGGTTTTGAGGTGTAACTCGAATAAAAGGATACTCTGCGATAAGGGCTACACCATGTAGGGGTTACCCTGCGAAAAGGCTTAACTCTTAAGCGGTGTTGTCCGGTCCCTGATCAAGAGTATACAAATTTTACATTCCACCAAATTTAATAAGACCAAAAACATAAATTAAGCATGAACTAAAATACCTACAACGCCATCTATTGAGAAATCTCAGAACTAAATTTGAGTTGGTCCGCTTAGAAATAAATACCTCACCACAACACAACACATTTTATTAATATTACATATTCTGTAAAAACAGAATTACTGAAGCACTTGCCGTGTCTCTCGATATCTCGAAGGCCTTTGACAGGGTTTGGCACGCGAGCCTTATAAGCAAGCTTCCTTCATATGGTATTCCACCTAGCCTTTGCACTTGGATTTCTGACTTCCGTTCCAATACGAGTTGTCCTTGACGGGTACTCGTCGGACCAAAAGGCTATCGACGCTGGTGTTCCTCAGGGATCAGTCTTGTCCGCTACCCTTTCTTCTTCCTGCTTCATATTAACGATCTGCTCGTCCCCGGTACCTTTGGGTATGCTGACGACAGCACAGTGACGGACAGATACTTTTCGAGTGCAAAGGCTAGTAAGGATGTTATCCAGTCTTGTCGAGAGAATATGGTCAGCCGCTTGAACGTCGCCCTCCAGGCCGTCTCCGACTGGGGCGATGCCAATCTGGTCACGTTCAACGCTACAAAAACACAGGCGTGTGTGTTCTCCTCTAAACGGAGCCCTTTACACCAGGCTCCGACTTTCCGGAATGTTTCTGTAGAAATTACCGACTCCCTACAGCTCCTCGGTGTAGAGCTATCGTCCAATCTGAACTTTGGGCAGCACATCGAGTCCAGAGCAAAAACTGCAGCAAAAAAACTTGGTATTCTCTCTAAGGTCAGGCGATACTTCACTCCAGAACAGCTGCTTCAAGTATATCAAGCACAAGTTCGGTCATGTATGCAGTATTGCTGCCATCTTTGGGATGGATCCGCCAAATACCAACTGGCAACTTTAGACTCTGTGGAAAAACGAGCTAGGAGACTCGTAGGTGACCCTACTCTGATAAGACACCAAGTTGCAGAGTCGCGATCATCGGCGTAGGGTAGCTCGTCTGTCGGTGTTCTACAGAATATATTTCGGTGAGTGTGCGAAGGAATTGCACGATCTAATTCCCCCAACAACCTTCCGCCATCGGGACACTAGGCGCGGTCGATCGTTCCATCCTTATGTCATCGATATGCCACCTACGCGCACAAAACGCTTTGGCACTAACTTTCTTGATGCGCACGGCTAAGGAATGGAACTCGTTGCCCGCGTCTGTGTTTCCCGAACGATGATGAACAGAGTGAATAGGCTGTTATTAGGCAGGCAAGCTCCACCTTCTACCGCATCGTCACATAACATCAGGTGAGATTGCGGTCAAATGCCTGACTATTTGTCATAAAAAAAAAAAAAACGAATTACCTTATGGGTCATTCTATTATGGATATTTTACATTTAAACTAAATATTTTTGCTCTGTAGTGTTATGTTTTAAATTTTTCATTTGTACTGTCAAATTTGTAATTTTGTACATATTAAGAAGCGGAGTGTGGTGTGTTCAATGAATTTTTAATAAAACACTTGTTGTGTAAATATTTTTATTATGTTGGTATTTGAAATATATTAAATAATTCAAATTCTCTCTTTGTCAATGTTGTCCTCATGTCAGTTTTTTTGTAGTCCATGCAATGATGTTGTTAAGATTGAAAGGTAATTTTTTCGTTTAATTAGTTGCACTCTGATGGGACCTGTGTATCTTTAAAAAGATGATTTACTTTGTAAACGCAAGCAAAATTTTAATTGAATTGCAATTTATCATCAGGACGGGCTACTAGTGGAGGAGCTGGCGGGGGGCAGTACGGGCGAGTCGACACTGCGGGCCTTGCCGCTCATGGAACTGCAGGCCGCGATAGAGGCCGCGGCGCCGCCTTCTCCCCCCGCCGTGCCGGCCTGCTCCACGCCATTCCCTCCCTCAACGCCCCTCCCCCCCTCCACGTCCCCACTGCCTGCACCTCCCCCACCGCCTTCACCGCCCGCCTGCACCACCCTGCTAGAGAAGAAGGACAGAAAGAGACGGAGCGACGTTGACGTCGCGCTCCTGGAGAGTCCCGTTCGATTGATTTTGAACAAAAGTGAGTATCAATGTGTAGGTAATACTTTGAAGCGTTTTTAATTTTAAGAATTTTGTTAAAATTCAGACTGCACATCTGATAAAAAAAAAAAAACTGTATATAAGTAACATTTAAGATTCTTTTATCTTAGAAAATATTTCATTACATTCTTCCGAGCGACTTTCATTTCAATCGTTAACGTAAAAAGCGGGTAGAATAAATGGAAGTTTGTGCTTAAACTCTTGATAAGTCTATTATTCACAAAAAACCAGTGTGCTTCAGAGCACACGACGGAAGTAAAAGTTTCGAAACGTAACTCTCTCTCTTGCCATCTGATGATGATACGCTAACTCCCCAAGTGGAGCGTGCGTAGAGAAGTAGAGCTTGTGTACAATGCTGGTGTGGTGTCGCGCAGAGCTGCGGCGCCGCCTGCAGCGCGTGGAGGAGTTCAGCGTGCCGCCGCAGTGGGTGGCGCGCGTGCTGCGCGTGCGCACCGCCGCCCTGCGCGCCGCGCGCCGCCGGGTGCGCCCGCCCGAGCCCGGTACTATTTATATAGAGCTTGTGTACAATGTTGGGGTGGTGTCGCGCAGAGCTGCGGCGCCGCCTGCAGCGCGTGGAGGAGTTCAGCGTGCCGCCGCAGTGGGTGGCGCGCGTGCTGCGCGTGCGCACCGCCGCCCTGCGCGCCGCGCGCCGCCGGGTGCGCCCGCCCGAGCCCGGTACTATTTATATAGAGCTTGTGTACAATGTTGGGGTGGTGTCGCGCAGAGCTGCGGCGCCGCCTGCAGCGCGTGGAGGAGTTCAGCGTGCCGCCGCAGTGGGTGGCGCGCGTGCTGCGCGTGCGCACCGCCGCCCTGCGCGCCGCGCGCCGCCGGGTGCGCCCGCCCGAGCCCGGTACTATTTATATAGAGCTTGTGTACAATGTTGGGGTGGTGTCGCGCAGAGCTGCGGCGCCGCCTGCAGCGCGTGGAGGAGTTCAGCGTGCCGCCGCAGTGGGTGGCGCGCGTGCTGCGCGTGCGCACCGCCGCCCTGCGCGCCGCGCGCCGCCGGGTGCGCCCGCCCGAGCCCGGTACTATTTATATAGAGCTTGTGTACAATGTTGGGGTGGTGTCGCGCAGAGCTGCGGCGCCGCCTGCAGCGCGTGGAGGAGTTCAGCGTGCCGCCGCAGTGGGTGGCGCGCGTGCTGCGCGTGCGCACCGCCGCCCTGCGCGCCGCGCGCCGCCGGGTGCGCCCGCCCGAGCCCGGTACTATTTATATAGAGCTTGTGTACAATGTTGGGGTGGTGTCGCGCAGAGCTGCAGCGCGTGGAGGAGTTCAGCGTGCCGCCGCAGTGGGTGGCGCGCGTGCTGCGCGTGCGCACCGCCGCCCTGCGCGCCGCGCGCCGCCGGGTGCGCCCGCCCGAGCCCGGTACTATTTATATAGAGCTTGTGTACAATGTTGGGGTGGTGTCGCGCAGAGCTGCAGCGCGTGGAGGAGTTCAGCGTGCCGCCGCAGTGGGTGGCGCGCGTGCTGCGCGTGCGCACCGCCGCCCTGCGCGCCGCGCGCCGCCGGTTGCGCCCGCCCGAGCCCGGTACTATTTATATAGAGCTTGTGTACAATGTTGGGGTGGTGTCGCGCAGAGCTGCAGCGCGTGGAGGAGTTCAGCGTGCCGCCGCAGTGGGTGGCGCGCGTGCTGCGCGTGCGCACCGCCGCCCTGCGCGCCGCGCGCCGCCGGGTGCGCCCGCCCGAGCCCGGTACTATTTATATAGAGCTTGTGTACAATGTTGGGGTGGTGTCGCGCAGAGCTGCAGCGCGTGGAGGAGTTCAGCGTGCCGCCGCAGTGGGTGGCGCGCGTGCTGCGCGTGCGCACCGCCGCCCTGCGCGCCGCGCGCCGCCGGGTGCGCCCGCCCGAGCCCGGTACTATTTATATAGAGCTTGTGTACAATGTTGGGGTGGTGTCGCGCAGAGCTGCGGCGCCGCCTGCAGCGCGTGGAGGAGTTCAGCGTGCCGCCGCAGTGGGTGGCGCGCGTGCTGCGCGTGCGCACCGCCGCCCTTCGCGCCGCGCGCCGCCGGGTGCGCCCGCCCGAGCCCGGTACTATTTATATAGAGCTTGTGTACAATGTTGGGGTGGTGTCGCGCAGAGCTGCGGCGCCGCCTGCAGCGCGTGGAGGAGTTCAGCGTGCCGCCGCAGTGGGTGGCGCGCGTGCTGCGCGTGCGCACCGCCGCCCTGCGCGCCGCGCGCCGCCGGGTGCGCCCGCCCGAGCCCGGTACTATTTATATAGAGCTTGTGTACAATGTTGGGGTGGTGTCGCGCAGAGCTGCGGCGCCGCCTGCAGCGCGTGGAGGAGTTCAGCGTGCCGCCGCAGTGGGTGGCGCGCGTGCTGCGCGTGCGCACCGCCGCCCTGCGCGCCGCGCGCCGCCGGGTGCGCCCGCCCGAGCCCGGTACTATTTATATAGAGCTTGTGTACAATGTTGGGGTGGTGTCGCGCAGAGCTGCAGCGCGTGGAGGAGTTCAGCGTGCCGCCGCAGTGGGTGGCGCGCGTGCTGCGCGTGCGCACCGCCGCCCTGCGCGCCGCGCGCCGCCGGGTGCGCCCGCCCGAGCCCGGTACTATTTATATAGAGCTTGTGTACAATGTTGGGGTGGTGTCGCGCAGAGCTGCAGCGCGTGGAGGAGTTCAGCGTGCCGCCGCAGTGGGTGGCGCGCGTGCTGCGCGTGCGCACCGCCGCCCTGCGCGCCGCGCGCCGCCGGGTGCGCCCGCCCGAGCCCGGTACTATTTATATAGAGCTTGTGTACAATGTTGGGGTGGTGTCGCGCAGAGCTGCAGCGCGTGGAGGAGTTCAGCGTGCCGCCGCAGTGGGTGGCGCGCGTGCTGCGCGTGCGCACCGCCGCCCTGCGCGCCGCGCGCCGCCGGGTGCGCCCGCCCGAGCCCGGTACTATTTATATAGAGCTTGTGTACAATGTTGGGGTGGTGTCGCGCAGAGCTGCGGCGCCGCCTGCAGCGCGTGGAGGAGTTCAGCGTGCCGCCGCAGTGGGTGGCGCGCGTGCTGCGCGTGCGCACCGCCGCCCTGCGCGCCGCGCGCCGCCGGGTGCGCCCGCCCGAGCCCGGTACTATTTATATAGAGCTTGTGTACAATGTTGGGGTGGTGTCGCGCAGAGCTGCAGCGCGTGGAGGAGTTCAGCGTGCCGCCGCAGTGGGTGGCGCGCGTGCTGCGCGTGCGCACCGCCGCCCTGCGCGCCGCGCGCCGCCGGGTGCGCCCGCCCGAGCCCGGTACTATTTATATAGAGCTTGTGTACAATGTTGGGGTGGTGTCGCGCAGAGCTGCAGCGCGTGGAGGAGTTCAGCGTGCCGCCGCAGTGGGTGGCGCGCGTGCTGCGCGTGCGCACCGCCGCCCTGCGCGCCGCGCGCCGCCGGGTGCGCCCGCCCGAGCCCGGTACTATTTATATAGAGCTTGTGTACAATGTTGGGGTGGTGTCGCGCAGAGCTGCAGCGCGTGGAGGAGTTCAGCGTGCCGCCGCAGTGGGTGGCGCGCGTGCTGCGCGTGCGCACCGCCGCCCTGCGCGCCGCGCGCCGCCGGGTGCGCCCGCCCGAGCCCGGTACTATTTATATAGAGCTTGTGTACAATGTTGGGGTGGTGTCGCGCAGAGCTGCGGCGCCGCCTGCAGCGCGTGGAGGAGTTCAGCGTGCCGCCGCAGTGGGTGGCGCGCGTGCTGCGCGTGCGCACCGCCGCCCTGCGCGCCGCGCGCCGCCGGGTGCGCCCGCCCGAGCCCGGTACTATTTATATAGAGCTTGTGTACAATGTTGGGGTGGTGTCGCGCAGAGCTGCAGCGCGTGGAGGAGTTCAGCGTGCCGCCGCAGTGGGTGGCGCGCGTGCTGCGCGTGCGCACCGCCGCCCTGCGCGCCGCGCGCCGCCGGGTGCGCCCGCCCGAGCCCGGTACTATTTATATAGAGCTTGTGTACAATGTTGGGGTGGTGTCGCGCAGAGCTGCGGCGCCGCCTGCAGCGCGTGGAGGAGTTCAGCGTGCCGCCGCAGTGGGTGGTGCGCGTGCTGCGCGTGCGCACCGCCGCCCTGCGCGCCGCGCGCCGCCGGGTGCGCCCGCCCGAGCCCGGTACTATTTATATAGAGCTTGTGTACAATGTTGGGGTGGTGTCGCGCAGAGCTGCAGCGCGTGGAGGAGTTCAGCGTGCCGCCGCAGTGGGTGGCGCGCGTGCTGCGCGTGCGCACCGCCGCCCTGCGCGCCGCGCGCCGCCGGGTGCGCCCGCCCGAGCCCGGTACTATTTATATAGAGCTTGTGTACAATGTTGGGGTGGTGTCGCGCAGAGCTGCGGCGCCGCCTGCAGCGCGTGGAGGAGTTCAGCGTGCCGCCGCAGTGGGTGGCGCGCGTGCTGCGCGTGCGCACCGCCGCCCTGCGCGCCGCGCGCCGCCGGGTGCGCCCGCCCGAGCCCGGTACTATTTATATAGAGCTTGTGTACAATGTTGGGGTGGTGTCGCGCAGAGCTGCGGCGCCGCCTGCAGCGCGTGGAGGAGTTCAGCGTGCCGCCGCAGTGGGTGGCGCGCGTGCTGCGCGTGCGCACCGCCGCCCTGCGCGCCGCGCGCCGCCGGGTGCGCCCGCCCGAGCCCGGTACTATTTATATAGAGCTTGTGTACAATGTTGGGGTGGTGTCGCGCAGAGCTGCGGCGCCGCCTGCAGCGCGTGGAGGAGTTCAGCGTGCCGCCGCAGTGGGTGGCGCGCGTGCTGCGCGTGCGCACCGCCGCCCTGCGCGCCGCGCGCCGCCGGGTGCGCCCGCCCGAGCCCGGTACTATTTATATAGAGCTTGTGTACAATGTTGGGGTGGTGTCGCGCAGAGCTGCGGCGCCGCCTGCAGCGCGTGGAGGAGTTCAGCGTGCCGCCGCAGTGGGTGGCGCGCGTGCTGCGCGTGCGCACCGCCGCCCTGCGCGCCGCGCGCCGCCGGGTGCGCCCGCCCGAGCCCGGTACTATTTATATAGAGCTTGTGTACAATGTTGGGGTGGTGTCGCGCAGAGCTGCGGCGCCGCCTGCAGCGCGTGGAGGAGTTCAGCGTGCCGCCGCAGTGGGTGGCGCGCGTGCTGCGCGTGCGCACCGCCGCCCTGCGCGCCGCGCGCCGCCGGGTGCGCCCGCCCGAGCCCGGTACTATTTATATAGAGCTTGTGTACAATGTTGGGGTGGTGTCGCGCAGAGCTGCGGCGCCGCCTGCAGCGCGTGGAGGAGTTCAGCGTGCCGCCGCAGTGGGTGGCGCGCGTGCTGCGCGTGCGCACCGCCGCCCTGCGCGCCGCGCGCCGCCGGGTGCGCCCGCCCGAGCCCGGTACTATTTATATAGAGCTTGTGTACAATGTTGGGGTGGTGTCGCGCAGAGCTGCGGCGCCGCCTGCAGCGCGTGGAGGAGTTCAGCGTGCCGCCGCAGTGGGTGGCGCGCGTGCTGCGCGTGCGCACCGCCGCCCTGCGCGCCGCGCGCCGCCGGGTGCGCCCGCCCGAGCCCGGTACTATTTATATAGAGCTTGTGTACAATGTTGGGGTGGTGTCGCGCAGAGCTGCGGCGCCGCCTGCAGCGCGTGGAGGAGTTCAGCGTGCCGCCGCAGTGGGTGGCGCGCGTGCTGCGCGTGCGCACCGCCGCCCTGCGCGCCGCGCGCCGCCGGGTGCGCCCGCCCGAGCCCGGTACTATTTATATAGAGCTTGTGTACAATGTTGGGGTGGTGTCGCGCAGAGCTGCGGCGCGTGGAGGAGTTCAGCGTGCCGCCGCAGTGGGTGGCGCGCGTGCTGCGCGTGCGCACCGCCGCCCTGCGCGCCGCGCGCCGCCGGGTGCGCCCGCCCGAGCCCGGTACTGTTTATATGATTTTCCATAGCTTAATTGGCTAGAGCACTGACACGGTATGTCGAGGGTGTGGGTTCGAACCCCACTGGATCGAAATTTTGATATGATAATAAACAACATTTTAGAATATCCTCATTTGTGGGAAACACAAAAAAAAAATGCAAAGAATAAAGTTATTTAAAATAAAGTTAAATATTTTGTAAATTAATTGATTTTTTTTTTTTATTCCAGTTTTTTGTGGTTTCGACATTGCGGACTCAACGGACATAGGAGGTGAGTTCACCACCATTTCATATTATTAACTTTTTTATTATGTTTTTGAGAAGTACTTTACTTATTTTAATGAAATAAATTGACATTAAAGTGTTTGTGCCCTCAAAGAATTCTCCCAACACTTCCGTTGGGTTGAATCGTCTCAAAGATAATCCGTATATTTGGGCCTGGTTCCCCTTGTGTGCGGCAGTTTGTGTCAGTGTGCACTCAATGAAGTAATTTCTTCCAATACTTTTTCCGAGTTGAATCGTCTACCCTGTCTTTGAGACGATCAGTTATCGAGTTGTACGTCAACAGTGAGCTATATCTCGGTCCTCCCCCGTGTATGTGACAGTGTGTGACAGTGTCGTGTGTCGCAGGGTTCCTGGGCTGGAGCAGTTCGGAAGCTGCGGCGGCGACGACGACGGCGGCGGCGCGGCGCGACGACAGCGACGACGACGGGTTCTTCGAGCAGAGCTCGCTGGGGGACTCCGACACCTCGCGGGAGTCGCCCGCCGACACCGCGGTACCCACCCCGCCCTCTGTACTGTCGCGAGTAGTCGCCTGCAACACCGCCGGCTTGCGGGTTCGACTCCCGCTCGGGATTCATATTTGTATTTTTATACACCGCGTTGGCGCAGCGGTCACAGCACTGGTTGGTAGCTGTTGCGCTGGCGGTTGCGGGTTCGATCCCCGCACACGACAAACATTTGTATTGGCCATACATAAGATGTTTGCCGTGGTTTAGATGTTCATGCAGTCCTTGTGGGTCTCCCTATCGTGTATTGAAGAGCTTGTTAAGTAGTCAGTCCCGGTCGTTATCATAAATACCTGATAGCCATTGTTACTCACAGTAGCGAACATATCAGCCAACCAATCCGATTTCCAATCTCTTTCCTACGGCCTATGGCCAGCAGTGGGATGTAACGTAGCGGCGTGTCGTCAGGTGGCGGGCGACGAGTGGTCGTCGTGGCGCTCGCGCGTGATGGCGCGCGCGGAGGCGGCGGCGGCGCGCGGCGTGGACGTGAACCTGGCGGCCGCAGCCCTGCTGAAGACTGCGGCCGCGCTGCCGGAGCCCTGCCCCGCCGCTACACTACTAGCGGCCACGGCGCGGGAGCCCGAGGACGTCTCCAAGCTGTTCCTCGCCACGCTCTTCCTGGTCAGTGTCAGCTCTGTAGCGGAACGTGAACCTGGCGGCCGCAGCCCTGCTGCAGACCGCGGCCGCGCTGCCGGAGCCCTGCCCCGCCGCCACACTGCTGGCGGCCACGGCGCGGGAGCCCGAGGACGTCTCCAAGCTGTTCCTCGCCACGCTCTTCCTGGTCAGTGTCAGCTCTGTAGCGGAACGTGAACCTGGCGGCCGCAGCCCTGCTGCAGACCGCGGCCGCGCTGCCGGAGCCCTGCCCCGCCGCCACACTGCTGGCGGCCACGGCGCGGGAGCCCGAGGACGTCTCCAAGCTGTTCCTCGCCACGCTCTTCCTGGTCAGTGTCAGCTCTGTAGCGGAACGTGAACCTGGCGGCCGCAGCCCTGCTGCAGACCGCGGCCGCGCTGCCGGAGCCCTGCCCCGCCGCCACACTGCTGGCGGCCACGGCGCGGGAGCCCGAGGACGTCTCCAAGCTGTTCCTCGCCACGCTCTTCCTGGTCAGTGTCAGCTCTGTAGCGGAACGTGAACCTGGCGGCCGCAGCCCTGCTGCAGACCGCGGCCGCGCTGCCGGAGCCCTGCCCCGCCGCCACACTGCTGGCGGCCACGGCGCGGGAGCCCGAGGACGTCTCCAAGCTGTTCCTCGCCACGCTCTTCCTGGTCAGTGTCAGCTCTGTAGCGGAACGTGAACCTGGCGGCCGCAGCCCTGCTGCAGACCGCGGCCGCGCTGCCGGAGCCCTGCCCCGCCGCCACACTGCTGGCGGCCACGGCGCGGGAGCCCGAGGACGTCTCCAAGCTGTTCCTCGCCACGCTCTTCCTGGTCAGTGTCAGCTCTGTAGCGGAACCTATTGCTTCGCCTTCGTTCTAACTCTTCGTACTAAGTCAAAGGTGCACTCGAAACCTACTCGAATGGAATCATTTTCTGATAACTGTATTTTGTACATAGAGTGCACATCCAAGTCGCTAATTCAATCAAGTTAAATGTATACGCTGTGTAGTTACGGCAGTAAAGAATACAGCAACCCCCTCTCTTCCCGTAGGTGTCGTAAGAGACAACTAAGGGATAACTTCCACCACCCTACCACACTAACACTACCACCTTGGAACTTATAAAGCCGACCAATGGCGGGATAACCATCCAACTGCTGGCTTTGAGATACACAGGCCGAAGACATCTTCGGTGTGACAAAGCCAGCCCTGCGGTCACCAAACCGCCTGCCCAGCGTGGTGACTATGGGCAAAACACATGAGTTCGCGCCGTAATGTCGAGCGCGAACTTGTGGAGACCTATGTCCAGCAGTGGACTGCAATAGGCTGAAGTGATGATGGTGATGAAATGTATACCATGCAGCGTTTTCTATGTCTTCCTCTGTTTTAAGTAGTATTTGCACGTTCATATTTTTAATTAAAAAGTTTTGGAATGAGTCTCAATCAGTTTTGTGATTGTATAGTGTCTTGCGAGGCTTCTTCCAAATCACTCATATGCTCAACTAGCTTCTGCACTTGGTCTGCGTGGAATAGGACCAATTCTGTCATACATGATTTGTGCCAAACTAACGTTTACGCAGTTGAAGCTCTCAAAAGGAAAAAAAACCGCGATTTTGTAACATTCTTCATTGGTGCTACGCTCCTATTGGTCTTAGTGTGATGATATATATATAGCCTTCATCGATAAATGGGCTATCTAACACTGAAAGAATTTTTCAAATCGGTACAGTAGATCTTGAGATTAGCACGTTGAAACAATCAAACAAACAAACTTCAGCTTTATTATATTAGTATAGATGTGCATATCACTGCTGTATGATCCAAACTGCCGTCTAAATATGATAAGATAAACAATTTTACTAATTAGAATTTCTCCCAATAAAAAAAATTACTAGCAGAATATGTTTTTATTTTAGGCGAACGCTGGCAACGTGGAAATAGTGCAAGGTCCGCCGTTAACGCTGAACACTTTCTCAGTTCGAGTGATCTCCACGGACGAGCGTCTGTACCGCACCGCGGCCGCGGCTGACGAACAGTTCCTACGGTAGAGGCAGACGGACGGACGAATATAACTGTACATAGGGTGTGTCTGACTGAACTATGCACTGCTTGTGTATTGTGTGTCGCCAGACCCCGACACAGGAGATAATCCTACTGGGGCCATTGAGTGTGAAGTGCTATGATTAAATTTGTTGATTGATGGTAGTATAGATACATACATCCAAGTGAACTGTGCTGTGTGTGTACGAGTAATATGCAGTGGTTAGTGTGACAGACACGTGACGTCTGACACATATCTTCCCGCGAACGCGCGACGCGTTGCCACGTTAGCGGTCGCTCAAATTTTCCCCTCATGCGCCTAAAGAAGTTTCACTTCAAAAAATATAGTTACGTCCGTCTCATACATACACAACGACTGCATATACAAGCCACACACAGCACTGCGCTGTCATGAATCATCTATACTCCTAAGTGCACCCGCAGATATACAATTTCAAGTTGGCCAACTAAATCGAAGAGTATACTAATAGGTATGGTGACATATGCTAGCCCGCACATCTTCTCCAACTAAATTGTACAACTAACTAATTGGATACCGATCGCATCAGAATCGAAATTCCCTTCCGATTACGCACAATTTCAAAGTTGTACAACTAAATTGTAAAAGTACCCAATTTAGTTGTTCGATAGTTGGCCAATTCACAATTGTATGTCTGCGGGGTCTCTAAGGTGCTGGTGTCGTGAAACTAGTATACGGAATACTATGATACATGTCAAAGAACCGAAGAAGCTATGGGGCTGTGAGTGCGGACGTTGCTTTAAAAATGTTTATTTTATAATGTAAATATACGTCAGTAGCGCTGTACAGAGCACACGAATGCAGGTCTCTGAGCATAATACTTAGAATTTTACTTGTAAATAATTGATGTACAAAGTTGTACCGTATCATATCTATGTCCATTTTAATGTGGTCCGAGAAAATATGTGTTATAAATAATGTTGCAATTTTGCAGTTCATCGTTAGGGGCCGTCCATAAAATTTCACGATTTTTTTTTACCCCTCCACCGTCCTTGTCTCAGGCGGTCACATTTATGAGACCCCCCGCCCCATACATAGTTTGATATCATACATTTTGCAATTTTGTCCATTAATGGAATTATTTTTAATACAATTTTTTAATGAATGTCAATTAAACAAAACAATTTAAATTTTAAAGTTAATTGTTAATAGGTAGGTAGTTAAAATATCATGTTTTAATAATTAAAATTAGATATATATCTAATATCTTTATAATGTTTTGAAGTGTGATGTCACTAAATTTTGGACCCCTCCCGACCCCTTGTCACACAATGTCTCTTCGACCTCCCCCTCCCCAAGGTGTGACGAAATTTATGGATGGCCACTTAGTATTCTGTACTATAGATGTCCGAAACTTTAAAACAAAGGAATATATTGTCAGATGGCTATTTATATAAGAGTTGATAATATATTAAATTTGGCATTTTTTGGCATAATATTGTATAGTTGGGACTTTATTGTGTTCAGGAATCTTATTTGATCATATTGATATTAATTTCTAAGTAAACCAATATTTTATTGATATCGTACATTTATTTTTACACGGACAGTTTAATAGCATATTTATGTTAAATGAATGATGTGTATAAAGATAGATATTTTTTGTAAATATAGTACCTATTACTTAGTGTAGGACTCCAAGTGTTGTAGCCGTCGTCATTTCAAATGACACGTTGTGAATCATTACAACATTTTAAGTATTTGTAAAACTTGTTCACTGTCAAATTGTGAGTTATTTACGGTCACTTTCAATATTCTATCAATTTGCTTCCTAGAAATAGAATTTTGTCATAAGCTCCATACAAATTGTGTCAAAAATCTGTTATTGAAAACGACCGTCAGTACTCGGAATCATAAATGTATAATTTCCATATCTCAGAGCAGAGTATTACTACAACATAGTAAATTAACAACACATTAAACTAATGAGAGAGAGAACACACATAGACATAACCTATTTCTAAAACATGTATTAATGTTACAAACAGTTGCGGATTTACAAATTTGCCAGCAGTAGGCCTCTGAAACCGATAAAGTAATAATAATAAATATTCTTTATTGTACACCAAAAAAAAAAGTACAATACATTTAGATTAGTCTGTTAGTCTATCAAAAGTATTTCCTAGTAAAGTCAGGCGCGGATTCAGTCCTCGAAAAGGTTGTGGTCACAGCCAAAAGTGCTAGTGGTGATTATTTCGAATGATAATTTTTTTTTTTTTTTTTTGTTGTACAAAGGTGGCCAGGCCCATTTATTTTGTGGATGTATACAGGATGTTCGAGCACAAACTGCGTTCCTTCTGAATGTGTACAATATACTGTAGGGTGCTTTGCCCCTAGTTTCACTAACTGTAGACTTTTTCTTTTGGAGTTGGAGAGAAATAATACTATTTGCTGTTAGGGTTGAAATGTATTTATTTTAAAATCTTTTTAATCCTACTGGTAAATCCGCAACTGGTTCAAATAGTGATGTTACATAAGAACGTGATGCTATTCTCTGAGATAACAAAATTTTACCAAAAGATGAATGATATGCGCTCAATCACATCGTTATGTACACTGATGATAAGTATTACGTGTCTGTGTGTCTGTGTGTGTAACTGTCGCGCGTGTCGGGAGCAGGGTATACTGAAGGGGTTCAGTGCACTCTTTTAACTCTAGAATTCTAGATGATTTGGAATCTTTCGATTATATTTTATAACAAAAGATTCTCAACTTCACGTAATGTTTAGAGTATTTACTGTAAAATAATTCTAATCTTTTGAAAAAACCGTCCCTTTTGACAATTACTAGTTTAAGGAAATTGTATTTTTTTAAATTATAAAAAAAAATCTACTTGTGGACTTTATGACAAGCGGTAATAATTCTGTGGTCTTAAGGGAAAAGGGGATAAGTATATATATATAAGTATATATATGAAGTCATCACAACGGGAGCTCGTGATATTTGTTAGAAAATTCTTAATTATTTAATGTACAATAATATATTAGTGACTTAACACCTTTTTGTCATAAGACATTAAGCACCTGTGCTCTTTCCTATACACTTTTTTATAAATTAACGAAGATTGTAATCTCGACCGCACCGATCAATCTCCTTCGTGTATTCTCCATTCTACGTGACATTGGCGAAATCATCTGTGCCCATTTGGCACTATTGAAAGCCATTAACAAGAGGAAGAAGAAGAATATTTTGAACCAAGAGGTGCAAAAATCACATTTTTCAAAATTTTTACTTATCGCCTTTTTCCTTGACACCACAGAATTGTTATTGATTATATTAGATAATTATTAACTCTTATGAAAAATTATTTTGACTATCGAAACTAAAGTGTGTTTATTATATTGTATAAAGCTATGAACGGTACTATTTAGTTGCTGTACCAGATCTGAGTAAGAAATACATAATAACAATGTTTGCTTGCGAACGAAAAGAAAATCGACTTCAATTAATACATCTACCATTAATACAACTTCGGTTGACGAGAGAATAATCAAATAAATAATATGCACTATTAGAGATCACTTAAAAAGTACTTGTCAGATCTCAATTAAACTTAAGTGGGGCCACATGACACGCACCACAAAAAAATTACCATAATAAAACATTAAAAATTCAGTTAAATTGAGAACCTCCTCCTTTTTTGAAGTCGGTTAAAAGTAACATTCAATATGTGCCTTCTATATTTCGGGTACATGGAGTGCACTGAGTACATAACTTGTAATATAACTAATTTACACATATTATATGTATATGTATTTGATCACGTGAAAGTTATGAGCTGTGTGTTCGTCTGTGGAAACCGTTTCCTTTGAATGTAAATATATAATGTACAGGAACAGTCCTGTGGAGCGGCCAAACTGTTTAATGTTGTTATTTTATTTATAAAATAATTATATTCTAAATGTGTTGTTTTATTTCCTTAACATACTTTATAGAATCAAAATTGGAGGCTTTTGAGTTGAAAGAGTATTTCATTATTCTGATTTCGGTTTAAAACCAAAAATTCGTGTATTCATTAAAACTTCTGCTACGTTTGTTAGTGTGGTACTTAGAGTCTTGACACTTCCCTGAATAACAATAAGAATATTGGGAAGCTGGCGTCGATTCTTATCACTTGCCTTTATTAGGCCGCGCCGCGTTGGCGCAGCGGTCACAGCACTGGATTGCGTTTGGTGGTTGCGGGTTCGATCTCCGCACACGACAACATTTGTATTGGCCATACAGATGTTTGCCGTGGTCTGGGTGTTTGTGCAGTCCTTGTGGGTCTCCTCACCGTGCCTCGGAGAGCACGTTAAGCCGTCGGTCCCGGTTGTTATCATGTACACCTGATAGCGATCGTTACTCAGTCATAGTAGGGAATATATCCATTATCCGCCAACCCGCATTGGAGCAGTGTGGTGGATTAAGCAACGATCCTTCTCCTACATGGGGAAGAGGCCTATGCCCAACAGTGGGATATTAGAGGCTGAATCGTGATCGCCCTTATTATAATCATTACTTCATACAATTCATAGAGCTCGTGGTTGAATCGCGTTATAACGAAATAAGGGAAAATGCCTGACTTTACAATCTAAAACCGTGATATTTATTTATCCTCTGAATAAATGTATTGTTAAACAATCACAGTCAGACTTGCAGATGATAGATTGAGAAATAAATGTTTATGTGGTTCACCCGCCATTTTTTTTTTGTTATTAACATAGAAGGTCATCAGCTGTTCCAAAGGTAAACAACGTAATGCTTGTTAGGGGTCGATATTTGACCCCCCCTCCCCCCCATGTAACGCGCCGTAGAGTCATTCGGGGTAACTGTGCGCAGTGGGTAAGTGAGCGCACTGTGTATATCTCCGGAACGAGGTGCACGGAAGGGGTGGTTTGTTTGGGTGAAACAAAGACGCCGGAGAGGCAAACTAGTTGTGACATGACATTGCGCCGCGTGACGTTTTATTTATTTCTTATCTGTTATTAACTAAAATTATTAGTTTCATTGGTAATTTTTGGCATTTTGGAAACTCGTGTCGCGTCCATGTTTTAAATCCTGTAAAGGTAAGTCATATTTTGCGTGATAATAAGCATATTCTAGTAGATTTGTGAAAGATAATATTGAGGTTATATTCGCTGCCTAAGCCTGTATTAACATTTATATGTATTTTGGCTTCCTGGGGAAAGTGTGCGCGGGTAAGTGTGCGCACGCGTACACTTACCCGCGCATATCTTAGTTAATTTGCAGATAAAATTCTAATTACACCTGTTGAAGGTGCGTATGTATTTTGATTTTTTATGTTGCAGTGTTAATCATCATGCCGCGAACATATATTAGGAAAGAGCCTGAACTAGCACCAGTGACAGAACAACAACGTGCTAGGGCTAAACAACTTAACCGAAATGGAAAAAGTAAGCAAGCTGCTGCTACTGCCATCTGCATAAGTGAATCCTGTCTGCGCAAGAAGCTTAAACTGGATAAACCTGCAAATTCAATGGGTCGCGTTTTATGCCAACATTCAATAATGAACAAGAGGAAGAGTTTGTCGTTCATTGCAAGAAAATGAATGAAAGAGTTTTTGGACTCACCATAAAATATACATACAAAGTGAAATCGACTTTGTGACTGAAAATGAAAACTGAATTAATAATAGAATCTTCTAGAAAATATTGTCACCAAAATAATAATTTTTTTGTAATTGTTTGTGTGTTTTACTGATGAATGCGTTTACTTACCCCATACGCGTTCACTTACCCCATTGCGATTTGCGATGCGCACGGTTACCCGCAATATGGGTCAAGTGAACGCATTCCGATTTTTTCTCTTTAATTGTTTATTGCAAAAAGAATTACTGTAAATTCGTTTAATTTTTAATTTCCATTGATAGACTAATAAATGCTCTTTTCAAAGATAAACTTTTTATTTCTTTAACTTTAATATTTAAGCCACAGTATCGTATGAAAGGCAAAAGTGCGCACAGTTGCCCCGAATGACTCTAACGTTTTCCTGTACCCCCCCAGCACATAAACGTTACGTTACACCCCAACTGACCATTTTTACTCAAATGTCACAACTTTGTTGCGAAAACTACCGAAAAGTCGCTTAAAAAAATCGCGTTTGCGGTAACTATAAATATATATATAAAAAAGGGATATAAACGAAAAGGGTTGCCAATTTGGGAGATTTTAGTACACTAGTTTTAACTAAATAAAAAATAACGTTACGTAACGCGTTGTTCGAGACCCCCCCTCCCCCCCTGTAACGCATCGTAACGTTTTACAAGACCCCCCCCTCCCCCCTAATTGCGTTACGTAATACTTGAACGGCCCCTTATCGGTAACAGCCGACTGGTATAGCTAATTTTTTTTATATAAATATACGTAGAAATAATACATATATAAATATTACACCCAGACTCAGGCGGGACTCGAACCCGCAACCCGCGGAACAGAAAGCAGGGGCCAGGGCACTATAAACTAGTGCGCCAACGGGCTACTGACTAGTAGGGTAGGGAAATTACTGAATAATACCTTTTCGCTCACGAGTATTACACAATTTTAGCTGTTACACTTTCTTCTACGAAAACTTAGACAGTGATTACTTAACTATTTCCTGGTGATAGGATTTTTAAAATCGGTTTCTATTATTTTTGAGTTTACATTACATACAAAACAAAAAAAATCAAATCTTTCCCCTCCACATTTCGAATAGTTAATATATTCCAGCAAACGAGCATTTTGGAAAAAGAATTCATACAAAATTAAGAGGGCGCATAAGGCGAGCAAAAAATCAGATTTCACCCGCGCGCCCGTGACTAATTGATGAAACAAAATATACACAAAGCCTCGTGTCAGAGTGCAATAGACGATATAGTTTTGAGCGCATTACGAATGTAGAAAACGACAAATATGTTATTTTAACAATAATTCCGAAACTAAAAGTAATTACATTAAATGCCTAAGCATAGCCTTTACTCATATTTAAATGTAATTAATTATCAAATTTTTGTCTTAATGGTCATAACCATATCGAGTATAAAAAGAAAAAATATAAAAATTAGCGGTTACTTTACATACAAAACAAAAAAAATCAAATCTTTCCCCTCCACATTTCGAATAGTTAATATATTCCAGCAAACGAGCATTTTGGAAAAAGAATTCATACAAAATTAAGAGGGCGCATAAGGCGAGCAAAAAATCAGATTTCACCCGCGCGCCCGTGACTAATTGATGAAACAAAATATACACAAAGCCTCGTGTCAGAGTGCAATAGACGATATAGTTTTGAGCGCATTACGAATGTAGAAAACGACAAATATGTTATTTTAACAATAATTCCGAAACTAAAAGTAATTACATTAAATGCCTAAGCATAGCCTTTACTCATATTTAAATGTAATTAATTATCAAATTTTTGTCTTAATGGTCATAACTGTAGACGGTCGATGTTGAACGGATAAAAACACACTCGTGGATGAGAATAAATTTATTTAGGATAGATATAAGGACTTAACAATGATTTAACTTAAACGTGCCGATCGCAGCGGCGGTTACTGGACGACTCACTCAACTACCTTACACTATACCTTACATTAATATTGAAAGTATTACCAACATAATAAATTATATTTACACATAGACTACAGATATTATATTGCGTCGCTTACACAGCCCCACCCCAGTGCTGCTACCGCAGCACTCATACATCCAGAGGGATTTTAGCGACGCGAGCAACAGATCTCTTAAAACTACCTAACTGAGTTCGAACTTGGACCACTCGCACACTACCGTCTTTGCCAGCGAAAACTTCCTCGACTATGCCTCGTGGCCAAACGTTACGCGGGGCATTAGGGTCGACGACCAACACTAGGTCCCCTACTTGAAGGGGTTTACGTAGTCCGGTAGTCCACTTTTGACGTGGTATTAGCTCTGGTAGCACCTCGATTACCCATCTTCTCCAGAACATATCAGCCAATCTTTGTGCTATCCTCCATTGACGTCTTAAAAACAAATCGGAATCGTCGAAGTTGCCCATTTGTGGTGAGTGTGATGATGAGCCGAGCAAGAAGTGATTGGGTGTTAAAGACTCCTTACTGTCAACTTCTACTGACACGTGACTCAGCGGACGCCCATTCACCATAGCTTCCACTTCTGCCATCAGAGTGTTAAGAACCTCCTCTCTGGGTGCTCGTTCTTTGAGAACCACCTTCAGTGCAACCTTGACGCTTCGAAATAAGCGCTCCCACGCCCCACCCCAGTGAGGGCTGGCTGGTGGTATGAAGGTCCATTGCGTGCCGTGGATGCTTGCTGTAGTTTGCAGAGTTTGTTCGTCGAGTTCTGCTACTGCCTTCTTAAGCTCAGCGTCTGCCCCTCTCAAATTTGTCCCATTATCGGAGTACAGATGTGCAGGCCAACCACGCCTCGAAGCCATCCGACGAAGAGCCATTATGAGAGAATCGGTACTGAGGGATGACACTGTCTCCAAATGAATTGCCCTTATAGTGAGACAGGTAAAAATAACACCATATCGCTTCTCTCTTCGTCTGCCTATTGTAACCTCCATAGGTCCGAAAAGGTCAATCCCGCAGTGAGTGAAAGGACGTTGATGATGAGCTACTCTCGCAGAAGGTAAGTCACCCATTTTTGGCATCTGAGGTTTCACTCTTCTTAATCTACAGAGCATGCATTTTTTCGATATTTCTTTTACTGTAGGTCTCATTCGTATTAACCAATATTTTTGTTTCAGGTTGTTTACTACCATCTCCTGGTTGCCGTGGCCCGCGTTCACATGGTAATACTGCACTATTAACCTAGCTACTCTGTTCCGTCCATCTAATATTACAGGATGCTTCATGCTGTAGGTAACGTCAGCAGCGACATCTATGCGGCCACCCACGCGGAGCACACCATCTTCATCCAGAAATGGCGATAGCGTAAGTAGCTTACTATTTTTATTTAAACATTTTCCACCTTTTATTAAACTTATTTCTGTACTAAAAGATTGCGTTTGTGCATATCGTAGAAGCTGAATTTCAGCACCCTTCATGATAGTACACTCATCAATTTCTCTTTTTCGAGATTTACTTATAAATTTCAGAACAGCAAACATACTTCTTAAGAGACGTATCCAAGAAGAAAACCGCATCGGATCGGGTACAGCCGCGTGTTCAGGTAAGTGTTCTACTTGTAAAATATTTGTTACACATTCCAGGTCACACTCATCGACGCTAGGTATAACAGAACTTGTAGGCCATGACCTCTCCGCCTCATACAGAAAGGTAGGTCCATTAAACCACTCACCATCCAGCTGTAGACTGTCGTAGTTCTCCCGTGTGCCTCTGTCTGCAACATTCATTGAAGTAGGTACGTATCTCCATTCATTAATTTGCGTTAATTCGTCGATCTCGCCCAAACGGTGAGCTACATAAGGTTTGTAAGACCTTTTGTTGTTGTGTATCCATTGCAACACCGTCGTGGAATCACACCAAAAGTATCGATCAGCTGTTTTTATTCGATGTGTGGACTGTAGTGTGTTCGCTAATCGTGCAGCCATTACAGCTGCTTGCAATTCCAATCTAGGTATTGTTACCGGTTTTACAGGGCTAACTCGACATTTACTCGCCACGAAACAAACTCTTATTTGTTTATTATTATCCACCCAACGCCAGTAAGCAACCGAGCACATAGCTTGTATTGATGCATCGCAAAAAATGTGAAGTTGTAAACAATTTATTATAACATTCGTTTGTTAGTCCGTCGCCGGCCGGCGCGTAAGTGTGCGTAGACGCAGCTAAGTTATTGAATGAAGTTTCGTTAGTGTGACGTATCGTCGATGCATTCACTCGTTGATAACATCTGGGTATTCGTATGCTATTAATTAATTTTAACAAAGTCAACCATTTCATTTGAGGTAAGTACCATGTTTTGTTTACTTTTATTTTATCTAATATTTCCTTAGCAAAATTATTATCTAATAAATGCTTAATAGGATCTCGGTACCTCTGAGCGTATTGTGTGTTACAAGACATTTTTCTTTCCAGGTTACGTAACCTAATATGTGCCGTACGTTCAGAATCAGGCATTTTACAAAAACTATCCTTCCATGGCAGACCCACATGCCATTGACCATCGAATAATTTTGCCGTTTGTTCCAGGTGTTCCAGAGCACGAAGATCATCAGCGTTCTGACGTGGTTTCCCGGATATTCCCATAGATTCGATAGTAAATGACCTTTTGACCATCTCGTGCAGGTCATCCAGCGAAGGTTTAGCCGACCCCAATTGAACCTCGGTAACGTGGTTTATATACGAACTCGCGCGCGACGAGAGTGATGCGGGCACCAGCCCATGGACGCACCATCCCAGCGGAGTACGAGTGGCACAAGGTTCGTTACAATTTCCTACTTTAATTTCTAATGGTAACAATAAATTATAATTATCTTGACCAATTAATATTTCAGGCTCAGTATTAGTACAACAAATTTCATTTTTAATATTATATAAATGAGCATAGTTATTAAAATTAATTAAACGTAAATTTTGCACAGGTACACTAAAGTTCTCAATACTGCGAAGTAATGTTTTAAATCGCTCACCGTTATTGTTCGCTATACAAACTGTGAGAACGTCGGTGTCGCACACCAACGCGCTGCTGTCCCACGCGCCGCGCACACGGATCGTTTCCCGGCGGCCGCGGAGGCCCGCCCGAGAGGCGAGTGATGCACTAATAAGAGACACGGTAGATCCGTCGTCTAACAACACACTCGTAGTGAAAATACCGTTAGGTCCGTGCACAGTAATGGGTACCACCTTAAGTAACACTTTACACTTATTGCTTTTTATATCGACGCTTGAAAGGCAATAATTCCTAAGCGACATGTTGGCAACTTTACACTAGAGCATTTTAAAGTTTTTTTTTTTGAAAAAAAATTCATTAAAAATCGCCTATTAGTCATAGCTACTCGATTCTAACGAATTTTAAATCCAATTTGATAGCTTTATAAACTGGTATTTAAAGATTATTCATTTTCTCAATATTTTAAGAAATAGTGTCGGTTAGTAAAATTTTAATCAAAATCACAAACAGGTAAAAATTACTTAACGACGACAAAATGTTATCATAAACCATGTAAAATTAACTAAGCCCCAGATTTTCATAATGGTGTTTGAGGCAAAATGACGCATCCAGAAGTAACAGATGTTTGATCCATAGGTAAAATGATCGAAACAAAAATCGAAAAACTTTTCTGTCAGGCAATTTTAACCATAGTACAAATTAAATAAGATAAGTGTAGGGCTTTTTAGTACAAGTAACTAAGAATTTAGGTTTTAGTACACAACATTAAAAACTTTTGGATAAAGGCTTTCGATGGATAATTTTATCGTCTTCATCAATACCTAAACAGCCATTGTAGTGATCTACAATCACTTACTACTGAGTATGGACCTCCATCTGACAAGAGACGAATTATAGGCGCGGCATAGGGACGGCAGGTAAATATTAACTACATTACGTTTTTAAAAACAATTGCATTTAGGTAAAAAATTACTAAGCGACAATGAGTACATAATTAAGGTGTGTTAAAAAGTCTTAAACTACGAGAGAGAAAAAAAAATAATCAGGTAAAATTTCTTAAGCAATGTTTTATACCCTAGGTATGCAAGGAAGAAAATACTTTATGTTTAAACGCATTATTTCGAGTCTAGGCAAAAATTACTAAGTGTAAACTGTAAAAATAGAATACATACTAAGTGAAAGTTATTGATAAATCGGTAAAATTATTGTCGCTTGGACGCCGAAAACTGTGAAAATGTGTTTTTTTTTAAGTTACCAAGCGACAACAAACTTCGTCCTAGCGCCATGAGAGTAAGAGCAATCGACGCAGATTTTTTTTCTGATTTCAACGGTATATATAACTCAATATCGCCCAAAATGTCGCTTGGTAATTATTGCCTTTCAAGCGTCGATATGATTAATTACACTTTCACTTTCAGGCCTCACCGACGACAATTCCGCGTTACAATCACTGATACGCTGATTGTCATTTTGCGTTGTTTGACGCATAGTAAAATGCAGTAACTTATGATGGGCCTGGCCACAGTTATCGACGTCACAAGCAGCCGCTGGACAGGTCGATTTATTGTGCGTTGCATCTATGCATTTGTAACATAACCGGTTTCGTTTAACAAAACTCCAACGATGTTTACGTAATGCTTTGCGGAATTTCTTACAATCCTGTAATTTATGAATTGATAAGCGGCAATACTGACATTTTTCGTTGTTATTGTAATTTTTATTTAATAAAATTGTATGCATACCCTCTGTGTATTTTTTCTTGTTATAATAATTATCAGAATTATTTTTAATACTCAATAAAGCCATAGATGACACTTTTGCAGCTTCTTCGTTTAAAAATTCGGAAATATCGATACATGTCGGTCTTTTACCTTGCTTGATCAACGGGTAACTGTAATCTGCCCACTTTGAGAGTAGAACGGGTGGTAACTTTGAAAGTATAAATGTTATTAAATTGATTCCGTTTAGGTATTCATATTGACCGATTACTTTTACGGCTGCTACACAATTTCGCACTTTAACAGAAAATGGTACAATATCCTTGTGATATTCTTGCGACACTGGATGTAATTTCTTTATATCAACCATGATGCGTGACATTATAAGGTCAGGATTACCAAACTGTAGCTCAAGTGTGGACATTACCATCTCGGGTGACGAAGCACTTATCAGCAGGGCCGAGACAGCTTCGCGAGCTGGACCTCTTAGACACTTTCTTAGGCGCCACATATTTTCACTATCTTTGAAATTACACACCTTAGACGATTCTTCATACGCCTGTTTAAATTGAAGCCATTCCATGGGGTCACCGGTAAATACTGGTAAGTCTTTTGGTGTACACATGCGACTTAACAAGTTGCTATTTATGTTGTTGTTGGTAGAAGCGGCTGCAAGATCCTTCAGTGCGCTGGCCAGAAGGTGAACTGTCCCATCAGTACCGATATCCTGAGTGATCGGTGGGCACGGACCGTCCGTATTTTGACCCTTGTCGTGGACGGGCTGTGCTTCCAGTTCTCGATGGCTGCGCTCCAACCAATCTTCTACATCCTTGTTAGTGTGGTCTGATTGCACACTACACTCGTCGTCAATCTCCGCTAGGTCCGCCGCCAAACGTTTGTTAATTAAGTCCAATTCGATTTTTGCTCTCGCTTCTGCTGCCTCCAGTTCTAGCTTTTTCTTACGTGCAAGCGCAGAGGACGACGATGACCTCTTAGACTTCGCACTGAACACTTGTCGAGACGTTGAAGGAATATTTTGAACGGCCATTAAGGGCGTTTCCGTTTTTACCATACTACCTTCATTTTTATTTTTGTTGAGCAAAAATGTTTGATCTCGTTGTATATTATCCTTTTTAACGCATTTTTCATCGTTAATTGGTTGTACTGGAACCTCTTGTACGGATAACCTGGACTCCTGTTGCTCCTCATCCTTCTTTACCATACTTTTCTTCCGGGTGTTCACCATACTTTTTGGCGTGTGGAACATTTAAAGATCCGGATCGAAGTGACCAAAAACTGTAGATGGTCTAATGTTAAACGGATATAAAACACACTCGTGGATGAGGATAAATTTATTTAGGATAGATATAGGACTTATAAAATGAATTAACGTAAACGTGCCGTTCGCAGCGGCGGTTACTGGACGACTCACTCAACTACCTTACACTATACCTTACATTAATATTGAAAGTATTACCAACATAATAAATTATATTTACACATAGACTACAGATATTATATTGCGTCGCTTACAATAACCATATCGAGTATAAAAAGAAAAAATATAAAAATTAGCGGTTACTTCGTGATTATATTTTATCGAGGAAATTTCCTTATTTTATGTTTTTGATATGGGTTAACCCTTGCAAATATCACGTAGTTTGTCATATATTTTTATTTTAAGATTTGGTCTGGAATTTTTCATGTCAAAACAATAAGATTGGTAATTTTGAATTATGCGCGCTCTTAATACGTTCGTTCGATGTTCGACGTTTCAAATTTCGTACAAATAATGAAGGACTGTTTCGCAATATGTCAGTCGACCAAAAAAAAAAAAATCTTCGCTTCAAATTATCGTACAAATCTCGTACAAATACTTCTTTTTTTTTAATATCACTAAGTCGGCAAACAAGCGTACGGCTCACCTGATAGTAAGCAATTACCGTAGCATATAGACGCCTGCAACACCAGAAGTATCGTAAGCGCATTGCCGACCGTACCCCCAATTCCCCCCAGGAACTCTGGTCACCTTACTCACCTACAGGAACACAACACTGCTTGAAAGCAGTATTATTTAGTTGTGGTCTTCTGTAAGGTCGAGGTTCTACCCCCGTCGGGCTGCTCCATTTTTTGAGCAGGAAATTTCCTGCTGTGCCCTACCTCAGTCATACGGACCAAATGTTTTCAAAATTTCAGAAAAAAGGGTAATAGTACTCATTTAAATCTTTCGATACGATACCTACCAAAAAGTACTCATTGAGTAAAAGTATCGAATGCAAAGTATCGAGTACAAAAGTATCGGTATCGAATGGAAATGTACTCGATACCACAAAGTATCGATACTTTTTTCGTGTCCCTACTCTTTGGTCTGACATTGTAGTAGGTATTGCAAAGCAATTTTAAATGTGACAGTTCTATAAGAATTTTATTGACGTTTGAGTTAGCGTTTGAGTATATAAAAGTTGTTTTTGCCGGTAATTTAATTAATTGTTCAGGCCAAAGAATAACTGCGACACGTATTACTTCGCATGTAGGTTGCGGTCTATAAGAAAATAAATATACGTAATGCATAAAAAATGAATGTGAATAGTATAGAAAAAAGAGAAATCTACAATAACGATAATTATTTTTTTTCCTATTTACAGAGGCCAAGTCACGAAGACTTGCAGTAATAATGAGGAAAATATTACTTTTATTTCTAGCGATAGCCACAACATGCGCGGCCGAGTTATCAAGGTAATTTCTTTTAATTAATTAGGTTTTTTTTTGTTGTTTATTTAAATTCTAATTGTTCCATGATTAAAAATATTTTCCTTGTATAGAATACCTCTGTATCGCATGAAGACAGTTCGTAAACACTTCCATGAGGTGAACACAGAGCTGCAAGTTACCCGCATCAAGTATGCTGCTTCGGGGCCCGCCCCCGAGCCACTTTCAAACTACCTAGATGTATGTATTTTGTTTTAGTTTTATTTTGATATTTTTATAAAACAATTATTTTTAAAATATATAATTTGGTATGAAATCAATATAAAGACCTTTTAAAATAAACTATTTAAAGAATAATGATAGGTGTTAAACTATATTAATGTTATTATCGTGCAATGATATTGTTAACACTAATTAACGACATTTTCTTCTTGGAAGCTCTTGATCCAAATGGAGACGAGTAATTGGGAAAGAAAGATTGAAAGGTTGAAGCTCGGGTGTCACTTTCATATAATATCTCCTAGTGAGTGTGTTTCGAACAAAGAGCGTATGACACAAGGCACGCGAGATAACCCCGCACTATCAGTTTATCAGCGTGTGTCAGCGTCTTGGTTTTCAAGAATGTTTGTTGTAACAAAACATTGCATATTTCAATGTTGGTAAATATTGATGTCAATCTTAAAATATTTTCTTTAAAAGAATTTTAAAAAGTTTTCGGCCTTTAAAAAGTCAAAAAATTATTGATTTTTTTAAAAAAAAGTAATGCTATTTATGACCAATTGTGGAGAAATTCTTTGTATACGAATTTCGTTACTGATGCCATTTTAATATTTTTCTTAAGATTAGCGTGTACATCATCCTGAAGCAATATAGGCTATAAAACTTCACACAGTGACTTATAGCTATTTGATAGTGTTTGTATATTCATACTCTTCTTTTTCATTCTGACTCTTAATGGGAAATATTTCAAGTTTTCATTGTTAAAACCGAGTGTGCTTTTAACCGCACGACTGAAGTAAACCTTACGAAACGTAACTCTCTCTCTTTGTATCTTCACTAACTTATATCTCCCTCTCAACTTCCATTCGCCTCGCCCGATAACACTTTTCTACCTCTCGTCATGCATTCACTAGCTTACTCCCCAAGTCAAGCAAAGTTTTATTTCAAAAAGAAAGAGCTTAGAACATTTTTAAGGTACTATTTTTAAAAGGCCCAATCATGTGATGTAACTTATAATTACACGGCTGACATTATAGTTATGTCCCCTATAAATTAGCTTGTTGCCATTTGACTTTTGACCTAAACATTTGCAATAAAAACATCATTAATGATCATGTGAATGACCCTCGAATGTTACATGTTTATATTAGTTGTGTGTCAACACCGTGACCAAACTTTGTATTTATATCTTAATATTAAATTATTGTTTTTGTTTTTAGTTGTATTATTAAAAAAATCGGCCAAGTGCGAGTCGGACTCGCGCACGAAGAGTTCCGTACCATTGGCTAGGTAAACACCAGTAGGTACATTGATTTTAATATCGGGCAAAAATCAGCAAAAAAGTCATTTTCATTGTATGAGCCCCCAAATTTTTTTTATTTTAATTTTGTTATTTATTATTAAAGTAAATACACAATTAAGTATTTTGTGAATATTTCAAGTGCCTACCTCTAACCATTTATTGATATCGAGCAAAAATAGGCAATATATCGCGTTTGCCATAGTATTTGTTGTTATAGCGGCAACAGAAATACATAATTTGTGAAAATTTCAACTCTCTAGCTATCGCCGTTCTTGAGATACAGCCTGGTGACAGACGGACAGACGGACGGATGGACGAACGGACAGCGAAGTCTTAGTAATATGTAAAAATGGCTAAGATATCGTTAGAATGGGAAGGTTAATTTCGCAGTTGTCATTAATGTCTTAATGGCTCAGGTGGGAAATCGGACTGGTTCAACCGAGAAGACCAAGGTTCAAATCCACGTCTGCGAGCGATAATTTTTTTCCTTTTTTTTCTAATTGTACTCGTTAATTTTTATTTTATTTTTTTTTAGGAAAAAAAATTTATATAAAAATAAAATATAAAAATACCGAGAAACAAAACAAAACAAAAAAAAAAATTACTAAAAATACCGACTACCGAGCTAGGCTCGGTCACCCAGGTTCTGTTACCATTACATACCTAATTGGAATCGCTCTTTGAAGTAAAACTTCTTTACGCGCGCTTGACTTGGGGAGTGACCTGGTGAATGCGTGACGAGAGCGTTACGAAAAGTGTGATCAGGCGAACGGAAGTTGAGAGGGAGATATAAGTCAGTGACGATAGAAAGAAAGAGAGAGAGGTGCTAGCACACATTTTCTTTCTCTTTCTCTCATATATACATACATATAAATGGAGCTAAAGTTTTACTTCAGTTGTGTGGTCTAAGCACACTAGTTTTTTTAATATTTATTTTGTACATGAGTTGTGTACATACAAGTACGACTGAGGTTTATAGATGTTTGGTGTTACAGCTCTGCTTAGTATCGTGTCATCCCTCGTGCCCTATGACTTTGTTCACTAATCTCTTGCACCTGTTGCTAATAAAACAAAAATTATTATTCACTTAAACATGAAGAATAAAAATACTTCAATTTGAGCACAAATCTGCATTATCCTCCTTTATAGTTTAAACTTCACGCTTCACGATAATAGCTCCACGATTCAGCCTGCAACATCCCACTGCTGGGCATAGGCCTCTTTCCCCATGTAGGAGAAAGATCGGATCTTAATCCACCATGCTGCTCCACTGCGGGTTGGCGGATGCTCATAGTTTACACTTAGACTAATGCTACTTATACTTACATCATATTTAGACATAGCAATGTTTACACTAGCCTTATCTTTTCTAACATAATTAAACAGAAGTTAAGAGTTTTGTTTGTGTTGTTTATCGAGCGAGTTTATCGTGCATAATTATACACACTGCGATTATAGTGGAGAAAATAAAAATAAAACCGACTTCAAATTACATGGTCAAGTAAATACATCGTAGGTATACGAAAAAAAATATGTCACAGCATGGGCTTATGTCTGTACACGTAAGAAGTGTTTATAGAAAATTTGGGCCATATTTTAACGTAAGTACATTTGACGACAGGCGCAGTACTTCGGGCCGATCTCGATCGGCAACCCGCCGCAGTCGTTCAAGGTGGTGTTCGACACGGGCTCGTCCAACCTGTGGGTGCCCTCCAAGAAGTGCCACTACACCAACATCGCCTGCCGTGAGTCTTACACTCCTGACATGTTTGATTGATTCAACCTGTAATATCCCACTGCTGGGCATAGACCTCTTTCTACATGTAGAAGGGTCGAGGCTTGATCCGGATATATTCCCGATACAGATGATAACAACCGGGACCGATAGCTTAACGTGCTCTCCAAGGCGCGGTGGGCCACGAGGACAGACATCCAGGTCGAAAATAAATATTTGTCACAAAATAGAAGACAACAGCTAGATAACACTGCTATCAAACAGTGTTGTTCCTGTGGTGAGTAGGGGGTAGGGTCGCAACGCTCTTAGTATGGTTTTGGTACTGCAGGCGTATAAAAGCTTTGGTATCCGCTTACCATCATGTGAGTCGTACGCTTGTTTGCCGCCCTAATTGTGAAAAAAATAAAAATAAATATAACCATTCTCTGCCGCAGTGCTGCACAACAAGTACGACAGTACTAAGTCGAAGTCGTACCGCAAGAACGGCACGGACTTCGCCATCCACTACGGCAGCGGCAGCCTGTCGGGCTTCCTCTCCACTGATGACGTCACCGTGAGTACCACCGCCGCTCTTCATATTCAGCCTCTAACATCCCACTGCTGGGCATAGGCCGCTTTCCTATTAGGAGAAGGATTTTTTTTTTTTTTGGAAAGTGGAAGGATTTGAGCTTAATCCACCACTTTCCTTCACTGCGGGTTGGCAGATATACTCCTAATTATGAGTAACATTCGCTATCAGGTGTACATGATAACAAAAGGGACCGACGGCTTAACGTGCTCTTCGAGGCACTGTGGGAGACCCACAAGGACAGACATCCAAACCGGAAAGCAACATTTGTACAAATACAAAAAAATCCTTTCCGAGCGGGAATCGAACCCGCAAACCGTCGGTGGTTTTAGACGACTACTCGCATGCTACACCTGAGCGGTCGTTGACCTCTCTGTTTGTGTTCGCCCGTGACGCGTGCGTGTGCGCAGGTGGGCGGGCTGGCGGTGCGCGCGCAGACGTTCGCGGAGGCGCTGTCGGAGCCCGGGCTCGCCTTCGTGGCCGCCAAGTTCGACGGCATCCTGGGCATGGCCTTCGCCTCGTACGTACCGCCCATCACCACTACACCACATACTACAACTGTACTCTACATATACACGCTCTCACAGGAATCGATCCCGTCCCGAGTACGCTCTCTAGTGATGAAATATCCTGAGCCTATACTTGAAGAAAACATGGTTTATTCCGTTTGCACTTAGAATATCCTCCCTACGATTTCACGATTCAGGCTCATAATCGAACTGTCCAAGACCGCCAACTTGTGGCTATATGCAAATTAAACGTACATATAACATTAGTAGGTACCTGGGAGTCTGGCTTGATGCGTGTTGATAATAATTGTTCCATGTATTTGTCCACAATAATTTTTTTTTTTTTAAATAGTGAATGTGCTATTTAATTAAGTAGATCTGTGGTAAAAAGTCTCACCAACACGGTTTTATTGTGTTCCAACTCCATATTGAATCATCAACATTTCTTATAAACTACAAATCAATATCTGAAAGTATAATCTGAGACTTACTCGTGCGTGGTCAGGATCTCGGTGGACCGCGTGACGCCGGTGTTCGACAACATGGTGGCGCAGGGGCTGGTGCCGCAGCCCGTCTTCTCCTTCTACCTCAACAGGTGAGTCGCAGACACAGGTCAGGATCTCGGTGGACCGCGTGACGCCGGTGTTCGACAACATGGTGGCGCAGGGGCTGGTGCCGCAGCCCGTCTTCTCCTTCTACCTCAACAGGTGAGTCGCAGACACAGGTCAGGATCTCGGTGGACCGCGTGACGCCGGTGTTCGACAACATGGTGGCGCAGGGGCTGGTGCCGCAGCCCGTCTTCTCCTTCTACCTCAACAGGTGAGTCGCAGACAGGTCAGGATCTCGGTGGACCGCGTGACGCCGGTGTTCGACAACATGGTGGCGCAGGGGCTGGTGCCGCAGCCCGTCTTCTCCTTCTACCTCAACAGGTGAGTCGCAGACACAGGTCAGGATCTCGGTGGACCGCGTGACGCCGGTGTTCGACAACATGGTGGCGCAGGGGCTGGTGCCGCAGCCCGTCTTCTCCTTCTACCTCAACAGGTGAGTCGCAGACACAGGTCAGGATCTCGGTGGACCGCGTGACGCCGGTGTTCGACAACATGGTGGCGCAGGGGCTGGTGCCGCAGCCCGTCTTCTCCTTCTACCTCAACAGGTGAGTCGCAGACACAGGTCAGGATCTCGGTGGACCGCGTGACGCCGGTGTTCGACAACATGGTGGCGCAGGGGCTGGTGCCGCAGCCCGTCTTCTCCTTCTACCTCAACAGGTGAGTCGCAGACACAGGTCAGGATCTCGGTGGACCGCGTGACGCCGGTGTTCGACAACATGGTGGCGCAGGGGCTGGTGCCGCAGCCCGTCTTCTCCTTCTACCTCAACAGGTGAGTCGCAGACACAGGTCAGGATCTCGGTGGACCGCGTGACGCCGGTGTTCGACAACATGGTGGCGCAGGGGCTGGTGCCGCAGCCCGTCTTCTCCTTCTACCTCAACAGGTGAGTCGCAGACACAGGTCAGGATCTCGGTGGACCGCGTGACGCCGGTGTTCGACAACATGGTGGCGCAGGGGCTGGTGCCGCAGCCCGTCTTCTCCTTCTACCTCAACAGGTGAGTCGCAGACACAGGTCAGGATCTCGGTGGACCGCGTGACGCCGGTGTTCGACAACATGGTGGCGCAGGGGCTGGTGCCGCAGCCCGTCTTCTCCTTCTACCTCAACAGGTGAGTCGCAGACACAGGTCAGGATCTCGGTGGACCGCGTGACGCCGGTGTTCGACAACATGGTGGCGCAGGGGCTGGTGCCGCAGCCCGTCTTCTCCTTCTACCTCAACAGGTGAGTCGCAGACACAGGTCAGGATCTCGGTGGACCGCGTGACGCCGGTGTTCGACAACATGGTGGCGCAGGGGCTGGTGCCGCAGCCCGTCTTCTCCTTCTACCTCAACAGGTGAGTCGCAGACACAGGTCAGGATCTCGGTGGACCGCGTGACGCCGGTGTTCGACAACATGGTGGCGCAGGGGCTGGTGCCGCAGCCCGTCTTCTCCTTCTACCTCAACAGGTGAGTCGCAGACACAGGTCAGGATCTCGGTGGACCGCGTGACGCCGGTGTTCGACAACATGGTGGCGCAGGGGCTGGTGCCGCAGCCCGTCTTCTCCTTCTACCTCAACAGGTGAGTTGCAGGGACAAGGGACATGGGGTTTTGGATTTCTTTTACAACTAGCTTGGCCACAGCAGGAAATTTCCTGGACTGGATTAGTACTTCGACCTTACAGAAGATCACAGCTAAATAATACTGTTTTCAAGCAGTATTGTTTCTGTTGGTGAGTAAGTTGACGAGAGCTCCTGAGGGGAATTGGGGATGGGGCCAGAAACGCGCTTGCGATGCTTCAGGTGTTGCAAGCGTCTATAAGCTACGGTAATCGCTTACCATCATGGGAGCTGTACGCTTGTTTGTCGACCTAGTTATATAAAAAAAAAATATCGTAGGCCAAAAGAATAGAATCCTTTAGTCAATTATTCGAGTGTTTAATATATATTTGCTGTCGGGCGCAGAGACCCGAGCGCGGCGCAGGGCGGCGAGATCATCCTGGGCGGCTCGGACCCCGCCCACTACCGCCCGCCCTTCGCCTACGCGCCGCTGTCGCGCGCCGCCTACTGGCAGTTCCGCATGGACGGCGTCGCGCTCAACGGGACGCAGTTCTGTAAGCAGGTGAGCGACACCCTCGCCCTCTGTAGGGACGAGCTCGTCTTCTTGAGAGATAATGTGTTCTGAGAATGACGCACAAGTATCTAAATCTACCCTCCCCTATTTAACCCACGGTCGAAATGGCCTAATCTTCCACACAAAAAGACCTCTCCGTAAGTCCGTAGCTAGGGATGATCTTGAGGTTATTCTGAGAGAAAATGTTAAAGTTCTGCCTGAGAATAAAGCGGAAGAAACTAGATCTACCCTCACTATTTAGCCGATGCACGTGACCGCTAGAATTTCCATCGATATTAATATTATAAAGCTGAAGAGTTTTGAACGCGTTATTCTCAGAAACTACTGGTTCGAATTGAAAACTTCTTTTCGTTTCGGATAGTCCATTTACCGAGGAAAACTATAGACCAGGGCTTCCCAAACTTATTCGTACTGTGACGCCCTTGGGACTTTAGTATTTTTTTGCGACGCCCCTCAACCCAGCACCCAAAAATACTTACCAATTTTAGTACTAGCCTTGTAACAGGTTATCAAAAAAACACTATTTGAAAAAAAAACACTATTGAAAATTAAACACTATTGAAATAAGAACGAAATCAAAACATAAGTACTAGTACAAGTACTGACCGTCCCTGACGTTGCCGAGTTAGCGGTCGCTCAAATTTTACCCCTCATGCGCCTAAAGAACATTCAATTCAAAAAGAGATATTTATGTAAGTGGCTGGTTAATGTGAGGGGTGTGCTTGCTTTTCTGAGTATAGCTTATGAAACCGGGGCAGTTTGGAAATTGCCACTCTCATGTCTGATATTTATGTCAGAAATCAGAATTTCTGATTTCTGACAATTCAGAATGCTCCCGGTCGCCCGCGACGCTCCTAGGACAACGTCCAGTTTGGGAAGCTAGGCTATAGTCTAGACTATAAAATGTTTAAGTAAGTTTTTGAAGTGAAACTTCTTTAGGAGCATGAGGGGTAAAATTTGAGCGACTGGTAACACGGCAGCGTCATGACGTTTAGTACTTGGATGGGTGACCGCCGGATAACACCGCGTTACGTTGGCTGTTTGTTTGATTGTTTTTTTTTTTGCAATTAGTAATTTTTTTTTTTTTTGCCAAAGAAGTTTCACTTTTGACATGTGTACTTTGTACGCATGCATTCTTTTTTATAGCGGGACGTAGCTAGGTTTTATAATACAGCATCGTGCGCATAATCGCAGGGTTGTGAGGCCATCGCAGACACGGGCACGTCGCTCATCGGCGGCCCCGTGGCCGACATGGAAGCCCTGAACCGCGCGCTGGGCGCCACGCCCGTCGCCTTCGGACAGTTCGCGCTGGACTGCGAGCTGGTGCCGCGTCTGCCGCCCGTGGCCTTCGCCATCGCCGGGAAGGACTTCCGCCTCGACGGGGCCGACTACGTGCTGAGGGTGGGTTGGAGCTCGCTTGTCCTAGCCGCACATCTTTACTGGATGATTTGTTCCTATAGCTCTAGTGGGAAGCAAGCAGACTTTTTCCACGTAGGAGAAGGATCGGGAGCTTAATTCACCACGCTGCACCACTGCCGGTCGACAGATATATTCCCAGCTATGAGTCCGGAAACGATCAGGGCTCAACGATAACAACCGGGACCGACAGCTGAACGTGCTCTCCGAGGCACGGTGAGGAAACCCAACAAGGACAAAAAACCAAACCGGAAAGAAAACTTGTAAAAATACTAATATTCATTCCAAACGGGAATTGAATCTGCAAATCCGGTGTCACCCTCCACTGCACCAGAGCGATGTTAGGTGGTCCAGTAACGTCGTGGGTCCCGCAGGTGTCGCAGTTCGGCAAGACGGTGTGCCTGTCGGGCTTCATGGGCATCGACATCCCGCCGCCCAGCGGGCCGCTGTGGATCCTGGGCGACGTCTTCATTGGCAAGTACTACACAGAGTTCGACGTGGAGAACCGGCGCATCGGCTTCGCGGACGCTCTCTAGACCGACTGACGCTGACTCGTGACGCTCAACGTGTTGGGCAAAGTTCCACAATTCGATATTATAAACACAATGTATTGGCAAAACCTTCGTTAAAACTGTAACTTGTACTTACAATATGTACACTAGCACAGTAATAGTTTGCGGGGGATGTAGGTAAATCCACCCAGTTTGCTTATTAAAATCAATTTTAATTATTCAGTCAGGGTGGGGCAAATGCTCACCTTGTCCCCTCGTAGTTTTGCCATTTACTGTTCATAGTCTTGTTTATTTAATCTCTTGCAAAGAGCAGTTTTGCTGAGCAAAAGTTCTGCGTCTTAATAGTAACAACTGTATACAAAATTGTGTAACTTTTCATCTGTTGAGTATCACGTGTCGCGGCTACACGTTAGTCCGGTGTGTACATCTGTACTTGTGTATTTTTGTACATGTGTACACATGTCACTCGCTCATGTGACGCGATGTAACGTCAGACTTGATGTATGTGTAGGCTAACTTTTTAGAATTGTATCTATTTTAGATTGTTTATAGAATTGCTTCCTATAGTTCTGTTTATGTTCTCTGATATGCTTGATAATGTAGATTGTAGAGCAAGTACAATAATATTGTTAAAGCTGTCGTTTGGTTAGTACACGTAAATGTTACTAATAACATAAAAGAGCAAAAGAAAAAAAAAATAATTGTTTTCGATTGTGAATTTTAATAAAACTATAATTATTACAAAAAAATTTGATCCACATCGCGAACATGTTACAGACGCTAGCTCTCTGATATCATTTTAATACTTGTAGGTCACAAAGACGTCTAATGTAATTTTGCTTTTAATTATTCAATACATACTTTCAATAAACTAATTATTGTTTTATTTACAACGCCCGACTCAACCCGCTTCGAAATAAATCATCTTTCTCGATTTAAATCTATATTATTTTATTTAAATAAAATGTTTTAAGTAAAATACATTGTCCGTACATAAATTATAATTACAATAATCTGATAGAACATCCGCTACTCTACACACTACGCTATTCCGAGTTTGTGTTTTTTTCTGAATTTCTTCACATAAGCTTCCACGAGGGCCTGGATCTTCGTCGGGTTTATCTCGCCCGACTTGTTGTGGCAGATCTGAAACAGCACACGAGACAACGTTCACTCATAAAATAATGCCGGTACAGTGGTGTGTCCATCGATAACATCACGATAAGATATTATCACTGCTGTCAGAATGGCCTAAACAGACCTTCGAACCTTCATAATATGTAAACGGTGGTGTTGGTAGAGCCGGAGGCAAAGCTATACAATTTAAAGTTCATAAAAAAATATGTGCATCTATATTTTTGTTTTTTTGATTGTTCATAATTTACACAGATTTATAGGCAAGCACAAGCAGTTTATCAAATTATTAATTTTTTATACAACTAGATTGGCAAACAACCTGATGTTACGCGATTACCATAGCTTATAGACGCCTGCAACACTAGAAGCATCACAAGCGCATTGTCGACCCTACCCCCAATCCCCCCCAGGAGCTGTCACCTTACTCATTAGATCACCACAGGAACACAACACTGCTTGAAAGCAATATTATATAGCTGCGATCTTCTGTAAGGTCTTGGCCCAGCCCAGTGAGCAGGGTGTTTCCTGGTGTGGCCGAGCTCAGTAGACACGCGGTAGAGGCGCATCACCTTGGGCACGGCGCGGCGCAAGATGTCCTTGTACTGCTCCTTGGTGACGCGCTTCTTGTTGTAGTGCGGCTTCAGCACCAGCTTCACCTCCTCCACCACGCGCTCCTGGCGGTTCAGCTTCTTGAGGAACTGTGGGCCGACCATAAGGCATTACTATATTTGGCTTGTCTGGAAGAAATGGCTAAACACCCGTAAGTCCGCCCATTGTACTACACAATCTGTACGCGTAATTGTGGTGTACAATACGTATAAATAAACAAAATAAATGACTCACAATTCTGTGGCTATTTAAAGATAAAAAGAAGCGTATGCTCTATGGCTATATAGCTCTCAGGATAATTCCTGATTATAATAATTGCGTTTGCTCGTACAAAAAAAAAAAACATTAACCATAAAAAAGTCAAATACCCATTAATAGGGATAAGGGGGCATTCAAGTATTACGTAACGCAAATTTTAAAGATTTTTGACCGCCCCTCGCTCCCATGTAACGCGCCGTAACATTTTCCTGTACACCCCCCCCCCCACCCCATAAACGTTACGTAACACCCAACTGACCATTTTTACCACATTTTTACCCAAATGTCACAACTATGTTACTTTTGTTATTGTTTTAATCGCGTTTGTGGTAGTAATAAATAAATAAAACAGTACATTTTAATACCCTAGTTTTTTTTTAATTAAACAAAAAACAATGTTACGTAACGCCTTGTTCGGACCCCCACTCCCTCCCCTGTAACGCATCGTAACGTTTAACAAGACCCCCCTCCCCCCAATTAGCGTTACGTAATACTTGAACGCCCCCTAACATAAAAAGTACTCTTCAGATTTCAATTAAATTTAAATTGGAGCACATAGCAAGCATCAACTTTCGATTGAAAAAGAACCATCAAGATCGGTCCACACTACCAATTTTCACATACAAAAAGTCAAGGATTTCATATAAACCTGCGAAAAAGCACTATCACAAAGTTTTTCTAACTAAACTCAAGACTTATTAAATTTCAATTCTGTAGTATAAAAAAATCAGAACTTTCATAAAAACTTGCAAGGGTTCTTAGCCCTCCTTTATCCAGCCCTGTCGTAAAGTTTTTTCTCTGTGAACGTCTGCTGACTGTTAACTATGTCTCTGCCAAATTTCAAGCTTGTAGCATAAAAATGAAGGACTTTCATACGAACTTGTAAGAGCCCTCAGACCTATTTAATCCGATTATCAAAAAATTCGTTTTTAAGGTTTCGTGATGAGTCAATGACCTAACGATTTTATGATACTGGGTGGGATGTTATGATAGTGTCTTTAAAAATCTAGGTTTTTTAGAAAATCATGACCGGAACATTTTGGGTCAAAGATAAAGTAGCCGATGTTCTAGAAGTGATTTCTGACCAAGTTATCCTCTAATTACACACTAATAAGTTCACAAATTGAATGATACAATATAATACCAAAGTTTATGTGTGTAACAATTTGAAAGGCGTACAATGTTCATTCTCATTACAGTGAACACAGCATGCAATTTTGACATGTTCAGCTTAAGCTAATTACATAACACTTACTTTGCTTTTGACTTGCATCTCGACGGCGGAGCTCGGCAAGTCGTCCAGAATCTTCAGGTTTTCGTCGTCGATCTTGACGCCCACCTGCGTCTTGCCTGCAACGAGAGCGACACGTGAGACGCTAGCACTCGGGTCGGTCCGGGGCGGTCCGGGGCGGCACTTACTCTTCTTGCGGTCCAGGCGCACCGGCACCTTGGAGGGCGGGCGGACGCGGCGCGGGGGCGGCTCGAACAGCTCGCCGAAGTCGCTGGAGCCCGGCGAGTACGGGGACGCGCCGTCCGACGGGGCGCGCGGCAGGCGCAGCGCCTGCATCGGCTTCACCGGGTTCGACTTGATCGGCGACGGCTTGCCCGGGAACAGCTTGGGCGGCGCGCGCGTCGGCGACGGCAGCACGATGCGCGGCGCCGGCGCCGGCGGCTCCGGCTCCGGCTCCGGCGACGCGTCGCGCGTCGACTGCAGCAGCGCCATCACCTTCTCCACCGGCGTCAGCGGCCGCCGGTCCAGCACCTCGTCCGCAGACAGGTTGCTGCGCTGCGCCGCCTCCAGCGTGATGAGCGCGCGCGGGGGGGACGGGGCGGGCGCCGGGGCGGGCGGGGACGCCGCGGCCGGGGACGCGGACGCGCTGCGCGTCGGCTCGAACGGGTCGTAGGCGTCCGGCGAGTGCGGCGAGCGCTCGGGCGCGGCCGGCGAGGCGCGCGACGCGGGCCGCTCGGCCGGCTCTGGCGCGACCGGCGCGGGCGCGGCCGGTTCCGGCGGCGTCTTCGGGCCCAGCGCCGGCGGAGCGGGCTCCGGCGCCGGCTCGGGCGCCGCCGCCGGCGCCGCGCTAGCCTCGCCCGCCTCGCGCTCGCCGTGGTCGCTGTCACTGAGCACGATGACGTTCTTCGGGGACGGGGTCAGCTCGCGGAAGGGCGAGCGGTCGAGGTCGATGATGGCGACCGGCTTGGCGACCTCGAGCTCGGGCGCGACGGCGCGGCGCCGGCGGCGGCGGTCGCGCCGGGACTCGCGGCGGCGCCGGCGCTCGCCCGCCTCGCCGCGCTCCTGCTCCTTGAAGCTGACGCTCACGAGGATGTTGTCGCCCGAGGTGAACACCTCCTTCGAGGGCCCGGCGGCGTCGCGCACGCGCCGGCGCGGCCGCTCGGGGTCGCGGCGCCGGCGCTCGGGCGCGGGCGCGGGCTCCGGCGGCGGCGTGCGCGGCGAGGGCGGGCGCGAGGGCGGGCGCGAGGGCGGGCGGGAGGCGGGCCGGGGCGGCGGGGCGGCGCTGGCGCTGCGGCGCCGCTTGCGCACTGGCGAGGCGGCGGCGGCGCGGCGCGCGCGCTTCTTCTTCTTGGCGGCGCGGCGCGGCGGACTCGGGCTCGCGGAGCGGCGGCGCTTGCGGCGCGGGGGGCTGCGGCGGCGCGGGGAGGGGCGCGGCGTGCCCGAGCGGCGCCGGGGCGACGACGCCGAGCGGCGCCCGCGCGGGGAGAGGCGGGGGCGGGACGGGGAGCGGCCGCGCACCGGGCTGACGCGCCGAGCGACCGAGCGGCGGGCGGGCGGCGAGCGGCGCGGCAGCGAAGGCGACCTTCGGATTCGCGACGGAGACCGCCGGCCCCTCGACCCAGACCGCCGGCCCCTCGAGATCGATCGCCGACCCTTAGACGGCGTGCGGCGGACCCTCGACGGCGAGCGCCGCAGTCGGGAGGGCGAGCGCCGGAGCCGGGAGGGAGAGCGCCGGAGCCGGGAGGGAGAGCGCCGGAGCCTGGAGAGTGAGCGGCGCGAGCGCGAGGCGGTGCGGCGGCGGCGCGGGGAGGGCGAGGGGGAGCGCGGGGGCGGCGACAGGGAGGGCGACCGCCCTCGCGGCGACACGTCCCGCCCGAAAGGATCCTTCTGCTTCCTTCTCTTCTCGGTGACGACGGTGCGCACGTCGTAGCGCTCCAGATCTTTCCTCTTTTCTTTACGCCTCCGCTGCCGGCTCTCTGCGCCGTCGCCGGAGTCTCGACGTTCCCTCTCACCTCTCTTCTCATTCTTATCCCTCTCCCTATAATTTCTTTCCTTTCCGCTTTTACTGAGTTTTTTGAACAAAATCTCCCCCTTCTTTTTGCTCTTACTCTTATCTTTCGTCTCCTTCTTTGAGTCCTTCTTCTTCTTTTTCTTGGCGCTATCGTCCCGCAGCGACGCCTTTTTCGCTTCCTTTTTCTTATCTGCTATCTCTCCGTCCTCACTCTCGTACGGCGCCCTGTGAGGAGAAGCTCGCGAAGCTTCCGAGGGAGCTCGCTCGTTCTCTGAAAACATTTCGTTTTCTTCCTCCTCGGATATCATTTCCGTGTCTAGGCCTTCTAGACCTTTATCCTTTTCCGTTTCGAATGACGCATCCTTAGTAGATTTATTTTCATCTAGGCACGGCGTGTAGCTCCGTTCGTCTTCTGTTTCGCTTATCGATTCGGTCATCTTTTCTACGTTATCGTCAATTTTAGCAATTTCCTCATTTCTCGGCGACTGTGTCCCCGCTCTCGTCGGCAACTCGCCGTCACCGTCGGAATGTTCCTCTTCATCAGAATCTTCTTCAGTTTTCGTGGACTCGTCGACTTTTTCTTTTGGTAGATCTACGTTCTCATTAGATTCTAACTTTTCACATTTATAATCTTCGTTTGTCTTCTGAGACAAGTCTTCGTTATCTACATCTTCTTTATTGACTTTTACGCTAGTTTCGCTGGTATCGACTTGAATTTTTTCTTCTTTTTCTAGATTTTTACCCATGTCGACAACATTTTTATTTATTGGACTTTGAGATCTATCACGTTTAGTAGGAGTTTTGCTTTCGGGTTCGACATCACACTTTTCAGAAGTCTCTAGTTTTTTAGGACTTTTGATAGCACAATTCAAATTTAATTTCTGTTCAGTCGTCTCAAGAGTAGCGTCAATCTTTTCGTTGGCTTCGGCTTCCTGGCTAGCTTCCTCGTCGTCATACAGAGAAACTTGCCTTTTAATTAAAGATGACGTATTGAGTTTTATTTTAATGGGGTTGCGCGTGTTCGTCGTTATTGGACATCTCTTCGAAATTTTTTCCTTATATTCTTCTTCAGACTTTTTCTTCTCGTCCGCTTCATAACTACTGAATAGAGACTTAGTGGAGGGCTTTGTTGTCTCTGGTTTCTTCTCACTAGCGGTGGTATCGGGCAGCGGGACCGGTGAAGTCGAAGGAGGGGTCTCGTCATCCTCCTGAACCAGATCCTCCATATTGTCCTGCGGTTTCTCGCGAGGCACTTCATCCGGCAGACCACCACTGTTGTTCGCTATGTGAACACTCGTAGCGGAATAGATCGAGAAATTGGGACAGTCTCCGTCAGAATCGTCATCGCTCCTGTCGTTGTTTGGCTCCGCAGTGGTCGGCGTGATCAAATTTCGATGTTCCTTCAGAACTTGTCGGACGGCGGTGTCCAGTATGTTGGGAGGGACATTCATGGCGGCAGGATCGAGGCCGGCCAGAATGCTTTGTACGGCGGGGGGTGGCGAGGGCAGCATGGGCGGCATGGGTGGCGCGGGAGGGGGCGGGGGAAGTGCGGGGTGAGCAGGGTGCGCGGGTGCCTCGGGCGTTGGCTCCTCCTCACCGCTATCATCATCGTTAGTAGGCTCCGTGGGGTCGTACTTCTCCGTATCGATGACAAGGCCGGAGTCACTCTTTTCGTCCTCGGATTTTTCAACTTCCGACATTTTTGGATAGTTGAAAACGGGCGCCTCCGGTAACGGCTGGTACGGCTGAGGCTCCGGCAAGGACTGATACGCGTGGGGTTGCGTTTTGTCTTGACGGGGTGCTTCGACGGTGGGGAAAATCTCGGAATTCGTATTAGTTGGAGGCATCTGACCCATTCTCATGTCTAAAGGATTATCAAAGCCACCGAAAGAATGTCGAGCCTGGGTCGGAGGCACGTCCTGTCGGAGGGCGGGTGGCGGGGGCCCACCGCCGCCGTAGGTCGGTTGCCAGGAAGGTCCTAGACTGTATCGACCTTGATTCTGCTCGTTTGGTCTCTGATGATTTGCGTAATTATTACCCCTATTGTTCTCCATCGGCCCTGGTCTTCTAGTCCGATCGAAGTAGGAGTCCTCAGTGTGTGAATACTGCTGTGGTCTTCTCGAGTAGTTATCGTAGTACTCGGCGTCATCGCGGCGCATGTTGTTGTTTTGATAGTTGAAAGCATTTCCTTGTCTATTTTGACTGTAGTTTCCACCGTAGTTGTTCTCGTAGTTACCACCCCTATTGAAATTATTAGAATTTTGTTCACGATGGTAGTTTCCCCGGTATCCACCTCCCCACCCACCCCCTCGATTCTGTCCTGGATATGAAGGTACATTCCTAACGGCCTCGTTTGCTTTCGATAAATCTACTTTTTCCTCAGATTTGGGCTCTGTAACACTCTTTTTTTGTAAATTTTGCTTTCGTGACTGAAGTTTATAATCAACATTTCCATCTACAGAAATAGAAATCACAGAATTTTTTGAATGCAGCAAAGTTTGACTTTCTAAAATGTTAGAAAGGATATCTGGAGCAGACGACGCGTGAGGTGGGGACGGTAAGTTGATCATCTTTCGTCTAGCCTAGAAGCAAAAATTCAAAATAAAATTATATTTAAGTGGTTATTTATAATAATATATGTATATGTATATATGCATTATAATAAAATAAAAAAAAATTATATAAATATTAACCTGTCTATAAGCACTTAGTATATTAGATGTGGATCTAGTGGCCACGGCGGTAGATGCTTCTTCAGAGATAGTGTTGTTGTCGTCGTCAGAGAAGTAATCCAATTCATGAGGGTTTCCATATAGACTCAGAGAAGGAATACCAGCTCTATGGCGTCGAATTGATAATTCACGGACACCACCCGAAGCACTTGATGCCTGAGCTAAGTCCACCCTTTGATCCCCCTTTAAAGTAGCTAATTTGGCGCGAACACTTGCTCTCACGTATGACCGACGTGCTGCCGTACGAGGTTGTCGTTTCTTAACCTGTAATGTTATATCATTTTATACTTACATATTTCACATTAAATGATTACACACATTATAACATTATTACTATGTATGAATATTTACCCTTCTCCTAACTTTCTTTTTAACTCTTTTTGTAACGGGGAATTTCCCATTTTCTTGAACTTCATATTCAATAATTACTGTTTTTGTTCTTCGCCTTTTGTATTTTCTACGTTTTGTTATGGCTTGTCTTCTGTTTGTAGAACGAAAAGTATTTCTTTGTGAGCTCCTGGAAATTCTGGATGTTATGGGTAATTCATTTACATTAACACTATTGCCACCCATGCCTCTCGATGTAGATGGTTGATCAAGACGGCTCGTAGTCCTTGATGACCTCCGAACATTCCTTTGTTGCCTCAGTATTGAAGCCCTAGGCCCAATAGGTAGGTCTATATCATCAACACCGTCTAATAAGTCTTCCACTTCAGACAGATTGATATCTTCTAATAGATTGCTTTCCCCGTTTAGTGATACATAACAGTTAGGACAGAGCCATTGATCGGTGGGTACCTACCAATATAATATTTCGTATATTAATAGTAGTAAATACAAAAGCAATCATTTACATTACTTATGGCTGATTTACACGGAGTCAGTGACTGCCGGCAGTTTCCTACGGAGTCAGTGCTGACCTGTCACTGCCATCGTGTAAATTGTTTTCAAGACAGTACAGCACTGTCGCATCAGTACTGACTTCTAAATTCCCGCTCCATATTTTTCGGCGTCAGTCCCCTACCCCCACCACCCACGCTAGCGCAACTGTCACCGTGTAAATGCCGAAGTCAGGCGCTGCCGCGTCAGTGTAGGGTGACCACACTGCATCATAACAAAATTATATAAAATAAAAATTTTTTTTTTAATTATATAAAATAAAAATTAATATTTTTTTAAAATTATATAAAATAAAAATTAATATTTTTTAAAAAAGTAAATAGTCAAATAAAAATTTAAAAAATGTTCCATATCTGCTATGACCCGAATATAAAATTATTTATATCATTTTGAAAAGATAGAAAAGTTTTAGTATCATGGCACAATCCATCAAACTATTTACCATTGTTTTATTTTTCCGTAGATCTTAGGCCGCGCGCACTTTGGACACGTTTTCGTACGAATTTTACTCGTGCGGACACGTACGAACGATCCCGACATTCCAAGTACTATGGGAGCGCGCAGACTGGGTGCGAGTTAGTCGTGCGTAGAGGTGTTCGTTATATTAGGTAGCGGATAAAATCACCTATTATTTTTAAATCATTTTATCACCTGTTATTTTTTTTACCTGGGAAGCGTGATATAATATCACGCTTCAGGTAAGGTTTGAAAAAATATTTTTATTTTTACTACTTTACCTCAAATGTACACAGAGCCAAATTGTACTCTATGGTCACAAAATTCCTTTTAATGTCCAGAACATCGTATAATATTATGTTAGTCCCATGTCAAATCGTATTTTATTGTAACGGACTAAGAACTATTTTCCTTTGAATGTCCAGAACATTCACGTTGCGTATAATATCTTAGCTTAGTCTCATGTCAAATTGTATTCTATTGTAACTAAATAAGAACTATTTTTCTTTCAATGTCTTTTGAAATAAATTTTAAAAATATTTTAGTTCGTATTATTATTTTTATTATACTACACGTTAGACTTATTTTTTCATATTATTTCGTTTTGTTTAACGGTTAAATTTTCAGTATGGACAACGCGTTTGTTCTCGTATGATGTTCGTCATTTTCGTGAGTTTATTTACGAATTTTACGATTGCGGTGTTGCGTTTTGAGAAACTGTAAATATAATTAATAATTATAATTAAGTTGTTTATATAATTAAGTATAGTTCTTTATATAATTAAGCATAGTTGTTTAGTGAGTAGAGTAAAATGCCACGAAAAGGACAAATGTGGAATTATTTTACTGTGGTGGATGAAATTGCAAAAAAAGCGGAATGTAAATATTGTAAAAATATACTTTCATTTAAAACTACTATAACGAATTTAAAAAAACATATGAAACAATAGCATTTAATTATATATGAAGAAATAAGTAGAGAAAATAACAGGAATGAAAATAGCGGTAAGTTTATTTTATCTTGTATCCGTAAACGAGTTACGTAATTCTTGTAGGTATTTATTGAAGTGAAATTTCTTTAGAATAGTTATGATTTCAAACCGGATGCAACGGCAAAAAGACAGGGAAGGACGAGCCGCGCTGCAAGCCGCTAATTTTAAATTAGTTTTTTTTTATTAGTTTGCCATAGAAGTTTCACTTCTATCGTGTTTGAATCGCACACACACCTTTTTTTTGTTATACTTTGGATATCTCAGAAACGGCTGTAACCGTTTTGATGAAATCTATACTAATATAATAAAGCTGAAGAGTTTGTTTGATTGTTTGTTTGTTTGTTTGTTTGTTTGAACGCGCTAATCTCAGGATCTACTGGCCCGATTTGAAAAATTCTTTCAGTGTTAGATAGCCCATTTATCGAGGAAGGCTATAGGCTATATATCATCACGCTAAGACCAATAGGAGCGGAGTCCACGCCGACGAAGTCGCGCGCAGAAGCTAGTTTTGTATACAGATAGTCTTTCATTTTAAGTATCCTATATGTAATATGCATTTGATCTCACAAATAATAAGAGTTGACCTAAAGGTTGTAATTACCAGGTCAAAAAATCCCAAAAAAAAAATTGATCTCACAAGGGTTTCACAGTTGGTAAAAAAAAAAAAAAATATTATCACGTAAAAAATAATAAGTGATTTAAAAGTAGCGTAACGTTATAACGTAATATCAAAATGTAGCCGTTACGCCCATCTCTAGTCGTGCGTATATGTACGTGTAGTTCAGACGTCCGAAAACAATCCGAACTTGTTGGGATTTTAAAACACATTCGTACGTTATAGAATATATCCAAACGTTTCTCTTTTCATACGTACATAACCATGAAACAGAATGTGGTCATTATATAAGTCTTCCATGATATGATGAAATTCACCAAAATCGTGTCTTTTTAGTGTCCGACCGAAGTTTCGGTTTCGGTTTCGGTTTCGGCCGAGTTTCGGCCAAAAATCAAGTTTCGGCGAAAGTTTCGGTTTCGGCCAAAATTGGCCGAAACTTTTGCCGAAACCGAAACTGATTTCGGAAGTTGTCGTGCACGCTCGCCTAACTGTTTTCAATTCAAATGTTTACTGTTGCTTAGTAGTGGGTTACTTAATTCTAAATGTAAGTATGACTATTCTAATAATTGTGATCTAGGTACCTATCTTTATTAATTCTAACGCCCAGTTTCCCGAAGGCTGATCAACGCGAAAATTAACTAATCATCTGTCAAATGGTCTGGGCTCCCTAGTACATTTTTGTCGCTTGATTACTATCAAGCTAATTTGCCGGCGGTAGCTTCATGTTGATGAGACGAACAAAAATTTCCTCTACGAAAACTCTCGATTGTGGTAGCTAACAGAGAGAGGTAGCAGGGGATAGAGCAACAGTGAACGTAGAACCGGGATAACGTACCACGCAATTTGTAGGACAATATTACTATTAAATTATATAAATATTAACTAACTAAAAGAAAAAAAAAAATCAGAAAAAAAAATCAATTTTTGATGACCTCCCGATGAGTCGCCTTGTCGTCGTCGGTCCTACGCTCACTGCTGCTCTATCACCTGCTACCTCTGTTAGCTACCACAATCGAGAGTTTTCATGGAGGACATTTTTTAGCTCCTGGGGGGGATTGGGGATAGGGTCGGCAACGCGCTTGAGATGCTTCTGGTGTTGCAGGCGTCTATAGGCTACGGTCTTACCATCTGGTGAGCCGTATGCTTGTTTGCCAACCTAGTTACATAAAAAAAAAAGTGAAAAAAAAATGTACTATATAGGGAGCCCGGACAGATTTGACAGATGATTAGTTAATTTTTGCCTTCGGGAAACCGGGCGTAAATGTGTGATTTGATTATCTTTGTCGAGACTGGAACTAAGAGTGTAATAGTAATTTTAGTAATTATTATTTTTATATAAGAGGTACATAAAAGAGGTTGATGATTCTTCTAAGTACAAATACTAACCAAAGTATTATTTAATAAGATTTTAAAATACCAATACTTAGTATTTAATGAGACAGTAACAATTAGTGATTTGATTATTGATAACTGATAAGCATTTTGCTATGAGAACTTAATTTGAAAAAATAATCAAAATATTATTAATATTTTTGAAGTGAAACTTCTTTAGGCGCATGAGGGGTAAAATTTGAGCGACCGGTAACGCGGCAGCGTCATGACGTTCAGTACTTGGATGGGTGACCGCCTGGGAACACCTCGAAACGTCTTTTTTTTTCAACTAGTTTTTTTTAGTGTATTTTAATTCGTTTTTTTTAATTAGTGTGAATTGCAAAACCTTGTCCAACACAACCAGGAGCACAAATTAAACCAGTACTAGAGATGTTTCAACTTGATATATTGGATTGTTCAATAATTACACAAATGTATCGTGGCTATATATGTACTAACAAGGAAGAATTTTGCTAGCGCGATTGAATCTACTACTGGCAGTCTGGCACCATCTAGTCGTAGACGTGTTAAACTTAAACAAAAAAAAAAACTTAAATAATTGTAAGTTGCAGCGTTAACGATTAGTTTTTTTTTTAAATTAGTTTGCCAAAGAAGTTTCACTTCTGACATGTGTACTTTGTACGCACGCAATTTTTTTTTCTTATATTATCTATACTAATATTATAAAGCTGAAGAGTTTGTTTGTTTTTTTGTTTGTTTGTTTGAACGCGCTAATCTCAGGAAGTACTGGTCCGATTTGAAAAATTCTTTCAGCATTGAATAGCTCATTTATCGAGAAAGGCTATAGGCTATACATCGTAAGGTTAAGACCAATAGGAGCGGGCGGCGCACCAATGAAAAATATTTCAAAATCGGGAAGTTTTTTTCTTCATTTTGAGAGCTTCCGCTGCGAGCACTGCGTAAACAGTTAAAGTTTCGCAAAAATCATGTATGACAGAATTGTTTCACTTTAAAAGTTCTAAAAAAAAAGTCCGCGACAGCATACCTATGTCTATCTTTTAAGGTTGGCTCACTATAACCTTTTTTATGCTAAATAAATTTGTTCTAAAATAGTGCAATATTTGCGAAGGTGTTTTTATAAACATGACATAATATATCCTTAAGCAAATAAATACCTTTTTCATCACAAGTATTTAATTTAGAACAAAATTACCCTTAACACCATTCGATTTCAATAAATATCTTAGGTCCTAAGATATTTAGGACCTATGAGATATAGCAGTTTTTAAAAAACATCGCATCAAAAATATTATAAAGCTGAAAAGTTTGTTTGTTTAAACACGCTAATTTCAGAAACTACTGGTTGGAATTAAAAAAATCTTTTTATTTTGGATAGCCAATTAAGAAAAAACTCTATAATTATGTACCTATATAAATAAAAATAAATCGCTGCTAATCACTAAGCTCGGGGCTCATTCAGATACCTACTGTTTTTTCTTAAGTTTCTCCTAATACTTTGTAGAAAGTTTTCACTGAATGGAAAATTTAAAAAACTGCGCTGAAAATAGGAAAATTTCTTAAAAAATAATTATTTTCAAATTTATACGTTTGGAAATTCGCATTACAGGATTCGAGGAAGGCTATTTTTTTCCTTCAATTAACGCGTATGAAACCGCGGGGCACAGCTAGTATTAAATAAATGATTACAACAAAATTAATATACTGTGTTTCCATTTCATGTCAATAAAAAAAATGTGTGTAAAATGGGTAACATGCACGAAATTTCAGTATTTTATACTTGACCACGTGAGTTTCGGTTTCGGTTTCGGCCGAAACTGTAGCCACGGCCGAACATTCGGTTTCGGTTTCGGTTTCGGCCGGAAACAGACTTTCGGTCGGACACTACTTTTTAAATATATTTCACGCACCCATTCGGTTCTACGATAGCGACGACGCCACCGCAGTCTTCGAGTTATAAGAGAATTGTCGTGAAGATACAGATTATTCATCGCGCTCCAACCAAAGCAGACTTCACAAATCCGATGTCACTAGAACTCTGCTCATTTGACGAATAAAAACGTATACAGTGTGCGCACTCAATTCGTACGACCACGATCGTACGTATACTAATTCGTGTCCAAAGTGCGCGCGGCCTTACTCGGTATATTCAAATGATTTTTTTTATTACAGTATGCTTAAAACTGAAAACAGTAAATATGGTGTGTAAATCAAATTAAAAAAAATAACTACATTGCCATATTTAAAAAAATAACTAAAAGATGGAAAATAGTAAGTTGTAATAGCTATGCATTCCAATTCAACAAAACAAAAATCTTTTAATTAAAATTAACTTATATCTACAAATAAAAATAACAAAAAAAAAAAAGTTTTATTCTACATCTCATAATACTTTTTGTGCATAAATATTAATTTTATACCTCTATTATTAACTCTGATTTTTTGCTGTTTTCGAGAATTCATTTATCCGCACTGACTTTACAGACGTGTGTACACCATAAGACTACTGACGTTACTACTGCCATCGTGTAAATTGTACGAGTCAGTTTTCGGCGCCAGCACTCGTGAGCACTGCCGGCAGTCACTGACTCCGTGTAAATCAGCCATTAAGTTAAAATGATCATGAAACATCATTTCTGAAATGTACCTCAGAGAGTGGAGGTGTGAGGCACTGCATGTGATAGCCCAGGTCACAACCATCGCAAAGTAACATAGTCTCTTCATCTTCTGAGCTGCCGCATATCTAAAAAATTATGTTAAAATTATTATATTATTACCTACTATATTTTTAATAACTGTAATAATCCAGTCACTAACTTCACACAAAGTCGGATCCTCAACGACTAGTGCCTCAACAGAAGGCCTGCGCTCTAACACCTTTACAGGGTCTGTTCGTAGCACACGACCACCTGCACAAGCTTTCACAATTATAGAATTGAATGTCATCCGATCAACAGGACATGTGTTAACATTCTTCGACCACTCTGTGATACAGTCCAGGCAGAATATGTGCTCACAGCTTTCTGGCGTTCCTACTTGTTGGTCTTTAAAACGTAGCAGGCAAATTGAGCATTTGTCAGAATTTCCTTCAGAACTGTCAGATGCAAAGCCTGAGGCGAGTTTCGATGGTGAAGGCACAGGCTTGGCGGTGTCAGCTCGGTCCGACGAACAGCCGGAACTGTCGCTCTCCGCTTCTGAGTCACGGAGCTTTGGCAGTGTTCGCCTCCGTCTAGTTCCGGCGCACACCACTGAGCTTCCACTGCTGTCACTCGCTTCCTCATCACTAATGACCTGTAAATCGTTACAAACCGTGTGAATAGGACGTCACAAAACACAATCTCTTTAATTTGTTGAAATAACCGATTTAATATTCACTCTCAATCTCTTTCTACGTGTCCCCGCCACGCTGATGCTCTCGTCGCTCTCGGACTCCGAGGATGACAACACCACCACCCTTTTGATTTTACGTTTGGGCCGCGGCGGAGAGTCATCGCTGCCGTCTTCACTCATTCTAAGAAGTAAACAGCGCGGACGACTGGTGCCTCAATACGCACGACACGAAGCAATCCGCAAAGGTGTAAATGACCTTTGCGTATAAGATCTTACGACATCTGAGAGGAATCTTTTAGAATTCATTCAGTTACATATAAAAAAACGATGCTTCGAAACTATGCAATTACATACAAATATGGCATATACGTTAATAAAAAGTATTTTTATTATTTTGACAGCAAGCCGCTCTTATAAGTCTATCAGCCATTTTTATTTCCTTTCCACAGAGGCACAGATACCTAATTCCCATTCCCAGCTAATTGTTAAGCCTGTTTTACACCGAGGCAACAATGTGCGGCATTGTCGCATGCTACCAACATGCTACATATTGTGGCGTGCACCATCTTGTGGCATGCGACAAATTGCGGCATATGGGGCATGCGACAGCGTATTTTATGCCGAAGCAACAGTTTTTAAGCGTCGTGCTGTCAAATTTTAGTGCTGCCTACTTGATTGATTGAGATAGGTTAGAATTTCTACAAAGAAAAAAGCAAAAAAAAAAAAGTAGATTTTATATTTTTTTTAAATTTTCGACTAGTGCGTTTGTTAATTTTTTTTCGTCTACGTAGGTACGTTGTATTACTTGTCGATGTGACTGAAGTCGCTTTTTTTCGTTTGCTAACAAATATAATTATTATTACACCACTCCATGTCCGATTTATCTCATTTTGTAAATAAAATAAATAAGTACAAGTCCCACCTCCAACCCATGACCCCTCCAACGACATTTTTCATGCGTCAATGCCGCATACCACAATGACGCACATTGTTGCCTCGGCGTAAAATTTGTGAATTGTAAATATTAAAAAAAGTGCATATGTGTTTGTAAAATACGTAAATTCATGAGTGTTTTTATTTATTTATTATATAATTTGTAAGATAAAGTGGCAGTGGGCCCCTGTGTTGCAGAACCAATGGCCGCTGGAGCAGACGTGTCCTGGAGCCTGGAGTGGAGACCACCGGTTGGCAAACGTAGTGTGGGACGCCGCCCTCCGGCCCGCTGGACTGACGATCTACGTACGAATTTGGGGAGGCCTATTTCCAACTAGACTACGATAGGCTGAACGGCTGAAGCGAGGGAGTGAGTTATTTTGTGAAGCTACCACTTATATTCAAAATATAGATTCTGATTATTACAAGCTTATATTTAACTTGCAATGTATGTATGTATGTATGTATGTATGTATGTATGTATGTATGTATGTATGTATGTATGTATGTATGTAAATTTAATGTATGTTTGTTCGGGTGAAATCTTGCAACTCAATTTTGAAGCAGATATCTTCAACCAATTGAGCTGAAATTTTGTATACAGGTTCAATTTGGATGACAATGCATGGTTTGTATGTATTTATGTATATATGTATGTTTGTTCGGGTGAAATCTTGCAACTCAATTTTGAAGCAAATACCTTCAACCAATTGAGCTGAAACTTTGTATACAGGTTCAATTTGGATGACAGTGCATGGTTTGTATGTATGTATGTTTGTCCGGGTGAAATCTTGCAACTCAATTTTGAAGCAGGTATCGTCAACCATTTGAGCTGAAATTTTGTATAGGTACAGGTTCAATTTGGATGCCTATGCATGGTTAACTTTGTGACGTCATTCTAAATCCAATATGGTGGCATATCCAAGAGTGCGGACTAGTTTTAGTGCACTTCTACAATATGGGTATCAAATGAAAGGGCTTGCTAAGAATAATTTGAATAAAGTGACGTGATAACTGACTAAAAAGTCAAAAATAAATTAAAAGTAAAAAACCTTTTTAAAAAACAAGCTTTTAATTGAAGATTTTAATTAATTAAATTAAAAGTAGCAATGACCACCTTTCGATAGGCAATTTATCATAGGCATATTTCTTCATAAATTATATTTGATAAAAAATATGTCTCATCGAGTTATCAGATCGGTGAAGGTCACTCTTCCACGTCTCTTAGACCAATATCGGACACGCCACGCACCTACCGGACGTACTCTTTGCACCATAACACCATTGCACCCACATGGTACTTACTAATCATGTACTAATATACTGTAGGTACCTTTATAATTTTATTTACTCTTTGGTTTTTAGTATATAATCTCATAAACAGAATCTGTGGTTCAGTCTCAGACTCTGAGTCTCATCTTGTCTTTGGTCTCAGTGTCTCAGCTGCTCAGTGGTTTCGCTTATAGATGTGCCAACTCGGAAAAAACAAAACTCGAGTTAGCCCGAGTTAAAATTCACGTAACTCGAGTTAACTAGATGAGACAGAGTAAAAGATTTTATTTTTTACCAATTTATTCCTCAGCTTCGCGATAATAATTTAAATTTTTTTTGCGTGCGTACAAAGTAGACATGTCAGAAGTGAAACTTCTTTGGCAAATTAATTAAAAAAAAAACTAATTAAAAAATAATAATTAAAAAAAACGAATTTAAAATACAAAAAAAAAAAAACGAATTGAAAAAAAACTAAAGCCAACGTCACGGGGTGTTCCCAGGCGGTCACTCATCCAACTACTGAACGTCATGACGCTACCGCGTTACCGGTAACTCAAATTTTACCCCTCATGCGCCTAAAGAAGTTTCAGCTCAAAAATTGGAACGGACAAATGATATTTTTATCTGTTTCAATTCTTTCATTTTTAAACGGTTTTTTTTAGCTTGACTTGAGTCTTGTTTGGGTCAAATTTGGTAATTGAAATTTTACCCCCTTCCTGATGAGAGATTGATCTGATATTTGGTACACACTCTCAATCTTGATGACAATACAACAATATTACTTATGATTGCAAATCCAAGATGGCCGTCGATACAAAATGGCGGATCACATCATCACATATTACTTCACAACAACCTCAATATGGGTATCAAATGAAAGAACTTGATTGGTAGAATAGAGTTCACTATGAAAAATGTAAGATGGCCACCGCCACAAAATGGAGGATTACATATTTTCCACAAATACTTTAATATGGGTATCAAATGAAAGGGCTTGATTGGTAGAATAGAGCTCACTATGAAAAATCCAAGATAGCTGCCACCACAAATTGGTGGGTTACATATTTTCCACAAATAGGGCTTGATTGGTAGAATACAGTTTATTAGACAGTGTAGGTATATTAGTTACTAATCTAAAAACTACTCAACAAAACTAAAAACTGGAAAATAAAATAAACAAAAAAATATTTTGTGTTAAACGGTTTTATTACAATAAAAAAGGTGTAGTTAGGTTATGTACTAAAAGCTAAAAAATAATTCGGTAAGTCCTAGCTATAGTTCGCGCCACGTAAAAAGAACGCTGTCCTTCAACCTGCGCAAAGGCGATTTATCGGTCTATATGGTGGTATGAGATCTATCTATATTTTAATGTACCTACCAATAACCATTACACGAAGCCGCGAGCGAAAGGTTATTTCAAAAATAAAACAATAGGCCTAATTCTTTAGTGTGCGAGATTACATATGCGCAAACAGTTTTTTTCAGTGTTCTTTTTAAATGGCGCGAGGTATACCAGATCGCACCAATCAATCTGGTCTGGGGTATTGATCAGACAAATATAAAATCATCAACACTCACTGGCGATGGCGGTTCAAATATATCCCAAACCAAATTACCAATGATTTCCTTTTAGGATCCGACATTTTGTCAAAAACAGAACACTAAAAATTTAAAATTAACTCTTGTTTGTTATTAAAATGAATATTATAGTCTCAAATGATCGGCAAACTTCGCTCCATAATCCATAATTCCATATCGGTTTCATTCGGTTTTCGAACTCGAGTCGGAGAGAATTCAAGTCGAGTTGATTCGAGTTAAGCCCAACTCGAGTTAACTCGAGTTGACCATCACTAGTTTCGCTAATTCGCTCATTCATTCGCTCATTCGCTGCCCAGTGCAAATTGGAATTTTAAGTGTGTTTCTGTGGTTTCTGTGGTGTGTTTTGTGAGCGTTTAACGTTTTATATTTTATTTTCTCATTGGAGAAAATTTTATTATTTTATGTATACAGAAAATGACTGCAGAGAACGAAAGAGAAATTTATCACAAGTTAGAGGCCATGAAAGAAATCCGGTAAGTAATACCCCGATGATTTTAATAATAATTATGGTTTTTACACCTGTAGGCTCGATCAATAAACACTTGACACGGATTGTTTTTTTTTGTTCTTGGTAAATTAGATGCTAGATTTACGATTCCTATGTATTATTGTTTGTTCTGTTCATATGTTGCGTAGCTTTTGTAACATAAATTATATTCCGTAAAGTACATCCTCAACCTACCGTCCTACAATCAAGATTTGGGTGGCGCGAACATGTTTTAAGTATTTTTTATTTGATTTCTATTTTTTTATACGACTCGGCAAACGAGCGTACGGCTTGTTTATAAACGCCTGCAACACCAGAATCATCACAAGCGTGTTGCCGACCCTACCCCCAATACCCCTTCCTAGGGGTACTACGGTCATCTTACTCACCACTGAAACACAATACTGCTTGAAAGCAGTATTCGGTTAAAATTTAGACTGTGGACCGTCGATTTTTGGGGGTTTGAGGGATGCGGGGTGGAGGGGGAGGGGTGGGCTACCCACCAGTACCACTCCCACATACCAGAAACCCATAGTTATGGAGATATCCATGGTTAAAGTTTTAAGATTAGAAGAAGAATTTAGATCGTTTGGCACGAATTTAAGGGCGAGAGTGGGAGGAGGGAGGTAGCGGCGGTCCCCCTAAACGCCCCCATACCACTCACGATACAAGGTAATGCGCCGTTCTTGAAAAACATAAAAAAATGAATCTCATAGACCTAACCTCGAAATTTGACAGTTGATCGGTATAAATTCATTCCGTGACGGCTCCGGCGCTTCGGAAGGGCAGCCCTTTCGCCCTTGCGTAACAAAACGCAGACACCCACGCTCGCCTCCGCAGCCTCGGCCTCTCCGGCTCGCCCGGGTGTCTGTGTTTCGTTACAGCGGGCGAGGTCTGCCCTCCCTCCGCGCCTCCGGCTTTTACAAAACACTCTAGGGGTAAGACAGACCAAGACCACGTGGATAGTGGGGTGCTCCGATTCGGTTTTGGGTATTTTTCGGACTTAAAAAAAAAATAACCCTAACCTATCTAACTTCAAAATTAGACTGTTTATCCGCATAATTTCGTTACAAAAAAAATACCCTAACCTATTTAACTTCAAAATTTATAATGTGACCGTAAATAAGCAGAAAAAATATGAAGATCTAAATCGACGGTCCATAATCTAAATTTTAGCCCAGTATTCTTTTATTTACCTGAGATCTTCTCTTAGATGGAGTTACTTCCCCAGTCGGGCGGCTCCAGGTTTGAAGTAGAATATTTCTTGCTGTGCCCTACCTTCATTGAAATTTGTTTATTACACGTAAAATATGTCGTATACTTGTCATCATTACATAGTATAAAACAAAGTTGCTTCCCCCTGTCTGTATGCTTAGATCTTTAAAACTACGAGACAGATTTTGATGCGGTTTACTTTAGTAAATAGAGTGATTCCAGAGAAAGGTTTATATGTATAATACATGCATAATATAGTAAAGGAACACTGATAGTTTTTGCAACCATGCGCAGCCGGGGTGGCTCGCTAGTAATATCTATATTAATAATTTTATGTTACAGAAATAAGACTATTACCTTAGAAAGGCTGAAGCGCAGTATTGTAAATGAGGTTCGTAGCGGAGACCAGGAGGGGCGCTGCCTCGCCCAGTACAAGAGAGAGATGGAGCTTCTACAGCAGGAGAAGATGAGTCACGTCGAGGAGCTTCGGCAAATACACGCGGATATAAACGCTGTATGTATTTCAAAGCGACACACATTGATTCTTAATTTATAAAGCGCTGGTCCAAAGCGAACAATTTTCACTGAACCACCTATCTATTGTAATGTAATATTTTATTGTGTATATGTGTAGGTTTTGTCAATAAATAGGCTGACTAACGCAAAAATATTCATTATTTTAATTAGTAGTTTTTAAATTATAGTATTTTATTATTATTATTTTTTTAAAGTATAGTAAGTATTAGTAGTTTCTAATTTAATTTTCATGTTAAATTGCAATATACGCTTTACTGTAATCAGTACTGAGATAATAACTCAATAGTCTCAATACCGATTTGTGTTATATTTTTTTTTCAAATATGAAATCTTTGAGATCATTCAAGTATTATGTAAGCAGAATTTTAGTAATGGGCATGACGAAAGATTTTGAAAACCTCTTTCATAATGTGGGTACACATTTACTATTTACGAAAATACCCATATTTCGGTAATAAACATAAGTTTATGGATGTTTAAAACTATTTTTTTAATATGTTTTCAATGAGAGCGGCAAAACGGCTGCAGGTGTCATGGCGTCGGCTCTGACGTCACAATATAAAGTGGGCCTTACTTTATACTTTACTCTTTGAAGCGCGCCTGATGTATTATGTTATGTTGTGACGTCGTGCGCTGTAATTTGTGTTTCAATCAAAATGGCCGATTGCAGTATTTTAATGTTTTATTTTATCGAAAATCACAATAATCTTATTATTTTACATAAAACTAAACCAGTATTTTGAATTTTTTAAATATGAGTAACCTAAGAGCCCTAAGATCATTAAATTGACGATTTTTTGATACTGTCGTCATGCCCATTTTTAACCCCCTCCGCCCCCTTGTCAGCGAAAGACAGGAAAACCCTACCCCCTCCCCCCTATGCTAACATAAACATTGGTATAATTATATATTGCTGACGTAATCACCATCTAGAATTCTAGACCCACCTCAGGCCACATTTCATCAAAAATAAGCAATACAAAGACACTTACCACCCCCCCTTTAATGGTTACGTGATACTTGAATGACCCTTTTAAAAATAACTTTAAATTGTAATTTAGTAGGAAACTATATTAAAACTACAAAAAAGTAAATGTATCATTGTTAAATTAGTATGCACTTAGTTGGAGATCAGAAATACCACATTAACGTAAACACCAGGTGTGAGTCTGTACTGTTTGTTGTCTTAGCTACGAAACTATTGTGAGAATGCTTGTAACTGCTTTTAATGTTTACCCTATCTGCCATTGCCTCGAGCGCTCGCTAGTTTAGATTAATTCATTTTATAGGAAGCTAGCTGTTTCACGCGACTTCGTCTGCGTTGAATATAACAAAGAGTTATATTGTTCAGTTCGCAGAGGTATAAATCAAATAAATTTCTAAAATAAAAGTAGCCTATGTTACTCTTTATTACACCAGCTATCTGCCAGTGAAAAGTTCTGTCAAAATCGGTCAAGCCGTTTCAGAGATTAGCTGAAACAAACAGACAGGTAGACAGACAAAAATTATAAAAAAAACGTTGTTTTGGTGTATGTATCTTGTATACATACATATATATGAATTAAGTAAAAAGTGGTTATTTTAATATTACAAACAGATACTCCCATTTTATTTATTTGTATAGATTGGAAATTCATTCCTAATAACTATTGTTGACCCAAATCTGAAACAGAGTAGTTTTATAATGATGACAAACTTTAATTAATTATTTTTTGATTTTGTATATTAAAAAAAATTATACTGGTTTTTTGTTTAAAATAAAATAACCGTGTAAAAAAGAATCCAATAAGTTTTATAATGTGAATAATTTATACTCACTGATTCATTAAACTGTCCAAGAATTGCACAGGGCAGGAGCGTCTTAAGCATATTCAGCGCCGGGGTGTGGGTAATCAGCCCGCACCCCTGTTGTTGTAAAAATAAGTTTAGAGGTCAATAAAATGTCCAATTTCTAGTATTCGGCGCCCCCTAGGACCCCGTGCCCGGGTGCACTGCACCCTTTGAATCCCCGGGTAAAGACGGCCCTGACATAAAAATTATTACTATTAACTCCAAGTGATTGTCGCTTCTGACTTTGTTTACTGGAAATGTGTTCATGATTAGAGCAGGTTAGAGAGCTAAAGAACTGACAGGTTGGGTTTATAAAGTAAATACTCAGCAGACGATAGTTTAACGTGACAACGTCATAACAAAACATCTCCTCGTACGCGTAGGCCAATCGAGTGGAAGAGAGATAGATGCGGCGCAAGTTTACAACGAGCGTAACGGGACAATGAGCGTAACGCTACAATGAGTCATTCTTTTTCGTGCACGCAGCCGACATTCATCGATTTATTAGACATAGTCTGACAGCTTAACATGCTCTCCGAGGAACGGTGGGGAGACCCACAAGGATAGATTATAAATAAATAAATATCCATATCAAGTGGGGAATTTAACTGCAAACCGCCGGTGTTTTGGCACGAAACTGACGCAAAACTATACCAAAGCGGTTGTAAAAAAAACTATAATGTAATTTTAGATTGTAACAAAAGTTATGTTGTAGCAGTTTTAATGAGAAGCGTTGTTAGGGTTAAGCACTTTATTAAACTATTACAAAGTACAGCAGTTCCACTATTAATTAAATATCGATGGAAACTAGGAAAACAATTGACAAGGCCCGGGAAATGATCCTGAGGAAGGATACATTCAATAGGTCACTTATCAATGTTTACTCTAAGACGAAGTAAGCGAATACAAAATAAACCATATCGGCGACCTTTATGTGATCTATGCGTTACAAACGTTGGCGTGTTTCAGAAGTGGTACAGCGCCATCTATCGTCAGACGACGGAACTAAAGTTATAGGCCTGTTACAATGTTATATATTTCAGATGGAGACCGTAATAAAGCAGACAGAGGAAAGCATGTCTCGCAAGCTGACCAATGCATCAAGATTGCACGAAGACTACAGGCCGTTGAAAGCCGAGGTGGACCTTCTGAGGCGGCAGTGCCTCGGCCTCGACCGGCTCCCCGACCTGCACGAGGAAGAGGGCAGCCCTATCACACCCGAGTGAGTCTTTTATTTATACAACTAGGTCGGCAAACAAGCATACGGCTTGTCTGATGGTAAGCGAATACTATAACTTATAGATGCTTGCAACATCAGAAGAGTTGCTCGCACATTGCCAACCCCACTCCCAATCCAGGAGCTCTGGTCACCTAACTCACTAAAGGAACACTACGCTGCTTGAAAGCAGTATTTAGCTGTGAATCTACTGTAAATGTATACTGCCTTGCTACCGTTAACTGTAGACTGTAGTTTCTTATTTGACAGCCAGTGAGTTCCAAACATTGAATGCAATAATATGGTGTCAAGTTCTTAAAGAAGCACAAAATTAGACACTTTTTGTGTAAATAAATCTCTAAATATCTTTAACATGCATATGATTGTCCCTAAGGTAAGCAACTTGATGCTTATGTAATAGGTAACAGCCGACTGATTTAGCTATATGTATACAAATATTTATTTTTGATATAATATACATATGAAAAATACAAATTTATATAAATTCATTAATTCATATATTACATCTAGACTCGGGGCGGGTATTGAATCCACAACCTCCAGAGCAGAAAGAAGGGTCACTGCACACTGCGCCATCAGGCTATTCAAGTATAGTAGACTATATCTTTTGAAATTTTTAGTAGTATACAATTCAGCCTGTAATAACTACTGCTGGACATAGGACTTTTTCTCCATGTAGGAGAAGGATGGGAGCTTAATCCGCTACACTGCTCTTGGCGGATAGATTAAATACATAGCGAATATATATATATTTAGAACTCTTACTGCCACTTGTAAATACGGGCATGGTGACTTGTCACACATATACATGTGATGAGACGTAAAATACTAGATATTTTTCTTTACAAAAATAAATAAATACATGTTTTGAATATGTCATGAATAAATAAATAAATAAATATTTCTATAACAATAACTTAAATAGACGAAAGTAGTGTTGTTTATTTGTTTGAATGCGCTAATCTCAGGATCTACTGGTACCGATCGAAAAATTCTCTGTCGGAGAGCCCTTTCACTAAAAAGGCTAAAGGGCTTTTTTCCTCAAAGTAATGCAGGTGAAGTAGCGGGACACAGGTGGTGACTCACGCAGCTTGTTTTAATTGTTTCCAACGCGTGGTCCGCAGCCGCTTCCCCGCGCCGGCGCGCGGGGCGGGCGGGGCGGGCGGGGCGGGCGGGGCGGGCGGCTGTGGGGCGGGCGGGGCGCTGGGCGCGGGCGCGTTCCTGGCGCCGGCGCCGCGCAAGCCGCCGCCGCCGCCGCCCGCGTTCAGGTCTGCTCTCGACCGAGATTTCCTTACCGTTGACCTGAGGTTCGATTGTTTCTTATGTTGCGACCCCGCCCCCACACACCCTCCCTCCCTCCCGCTCACACCGCTTCTATTCGTTTGTTTATTTACTAACCGACTAGTTTTAATGTCGTATGTGTGCGTATGTCGTACAAGTTGACTCGAGAGATGGAGCCCTAATCGATTGTCGATGACAAATCTACGAAAAAGTTTTTGAGTAATTGAATAAGTAGTAGCGAAAGATACAATTTTAAAATGTTGCCGAGACTATCTTTATTCGAAAGATATTGATAATGATAAAATTAAAATAGACGTAGTGATCTTTGAAGTCAGATTGATTCAACTAAACTTTTATAAAAATCGACCGCGAGATTACTTAGTATTTTTGTTATCGTAATTGAATACTGATTTCTAAAAACATTTTGTTTCCGTTCTGACAATGTTATGTAAATTGGCCACATTGTATGGTGCGACAAAGTAGCCGGGGCTCCGTCCCTCGAGTGCGCAGTCTGAGGGCGGTGTGTCCGCAGGCAGCAGCCGCCGCCCATGAAGTCGTGCCTGTCGTGCCACCAGCAGATCCACCGCAACGCGCCCATCTGCCCGCTCTGCAAGGCCAAGAGCCGCTCCAGGAACCCCAAGAAGCCCAAGAAGAAATAGTCACCACCGTGCGACATACCCCTTGTCCAACAAATGACATCCTGACAGAACAATTTTTAGTTTGTTCAGTAAAAATGTACCTTTGTAATCGAGGCGTTTGGTCATAAATTTGTTAATGAGATTTATGACTTGAGATCTCAAATTAATTGTCAAACGATCTGGAAGAATTAAATAAAAAGCCTCTATATGATACTAAGGGCTGCCGTCCCCTAAGTTACCGTTCTCTGACAAACGCTAAACTACAGATGCTTAAAACAATTGTTATAAGTATCATTGTTCAGAACTTTGTTGTCCAAATCAGAGGTTCTGTTAGTAAGTAGGTACTCATTGTCTTCAGAGTAAACTGTCACCTCGAGAAGTCACTCGTAAGCTTTAAGTTTTAAAGTCGCGATTGTACATATTAGTATTATGTATTTAAGTTGGTGTTTTGTCTAGTCTTAAGGTGATATATTTGCTGTCGAGTTCGAGGTGTTTGAATAGATCGTGCCAAAACTAAACTGTAAATAGTAGCATATTGTTTAGTTGTAGCTTAATAAGAAAATAACCTGTCGTACTCAATTGAGTGTTCAATTCATAATGTTTATTTTCAAGCAAACCAATAAAAAGTTATTAGTGATTCAATAAATGGTTGCATAATAAAAAACTGTAATAATTAAAATGAGTATATTCAGAAGACACGTCAAAGCAGTTCTATTGACACTCGAGTTATAATTGTGCCAAATTGCACCGCAGTGTATATATATGTATACAATGTATCTGGTAATTTATTTATACAGGGTGGGGATTATAATACAACGATAAATTGGACAGCGTATATGTAATGACATTCCAAGCCCACATACAAAAAATCAATAAAATACATCCAGTAGTTTAGTCACAAATTATGATTTTTCATTTTTTAAAATTTCTACGCATGTATTATACTAAAGACCTGACCTACCCTAAAACCGGCGGTTAACGACTCAAGGACAGCTATTATTATTTTTAAAAAGATTGAGCATAAAAATAATGGATATGGGATCGACTGCCACAAAAAAAAGGCAAAATTTTTAATCATTGCCATTTAGTGACAGTTCGCAGACCAAATAATATTATAATAACTCATGTTTAAAAAAAATAACTTATTCAGTATCGGCTACTGATCAGTTCTGCATATTTAAAAAAAAAATTGATGGTTTGAGAAAATTTAAATCAAATAGTTTTTTATTCAATTTAATTTTAAATGCGTAACAATTTATTTTAATTTACTTTTCTAACTTACTATTTTTTATTCAATCAAAATAATGAAGTTTTGTAGGTACAAGCACATACCACTTCTAAGCGACTTTGCCGCGTAGAAAGAAGGTCACGCGCCTGTTACACGCGCGATGACGCGTGTAACAGGTCAGTGATCCTGTAGTTACAAAAATGATGTTATAAAATTTTATTAAATTAAACTAAATTAGTTTGTATGAAAAAAAATTTTTTTTTTGATTTTGATGTTAGGACTTATCTGATGGTTTTGAAATACTTCTTTATACCAGTACTAACGGTGTTTTCAATTATCGTTCTATTGTCATCCCCACGTTGTATAATAATTATTGAGGGTGTTGTCGACTGCTGTCGCGCCGCATGTAAATAACCCCGTGTCGTCACTGTGAATGTCATATGTTTTTTATAATATACATTTTTCGTGTCAATTAAGTTTTTTATTACAAACTTCTATATTTTGTTACCAACTCCTGTACATATTTTATTACCAACTCCTATATTTTGTTACCAACTCCTATATTTTATTACCAACTCCCATATTTTGTTACCAACTCCTGTATTTTATTACCAACTCCTGTATTTTATTACCTATTTTTTAATTACCTGTCCTTATTTTTTGTTAATATCTTTACCTATTTTTTTCTTAATATAATTATAACTTTTAAATTGGGTTAAAAAGTAACATTATTACGTTAAAAGCTTTTTATTGACAAAGAATTTGCAGGTTTTTGTAATGAATGGTTCAAAAAAATATTGTTTTTTAAATTTCGATGAGTACAGACACATCGACAGACGGTACAGTACTGTCACAGTGCAAGTGTAAAAGAAATAACGGTTACAATTAGGTCCGCAGCTTTTACTCTGCCGCGTATGTGTACATGATACGTGATCATTACAGTGAAGAAAGTTGCATTTAGCCTGTAATATCCCACTGTTGGGCATAGGCTTCTTTATCCATGTAGTAAAAAGGATTGCAGATTAATCTACCAAGCTGCTCCACTGCGGGTTGGTAGATATGTTCCCTACTATGAGTAGGTAACGATCGCTATCAGGATTACAATCGGGGACCGACAGCTTAACGTGCTTTCCGAGGCACGGTGGGGAGAGCCACAACGACAGACATCCAAACCGAAAAAAAAATATTTGTACAAATACAAATATCCATCCCGAACGGGAATCGAACCCGCGTACAGTCGGTGTTTTTGGCGACTACTCGCATCACTACACCAGAGCGGTTGTTAGTACTCGTTATGAAAGATTACTCAAAAATTAGTTATCGGATCTCAATCAAATTCAAATGGTTTACAAGATAAGCACAAGCTTTTGATTTAAAAAAATCATCGAAATCGGTCCACCCACTCAAAAGTTAAAGTAACATACATAAAAAAAGAAAGTCTAATTGAGAACATCCTCCTTTTTTTGGAAGCCGATAAAAAAAACAATAGGCGTTATACGTTGGTATATATGTCTCAGCTGTAGGTTGAAACAAAATGCGTCACCAGACAAAATTCATTTATTATTTTATTTATAAATATTTCATATAATTAAAAGGAAGGCAAAGAACAGTTGGATAGGTTTCAAGCATAAGGGCGCCTTCAAATTAGCCGCGCGGCGGCAGCGCGTCTGCAGCGCTGCTGACGCGCGACGTTGTAAATGTATGTAAATAACAACGCGCGACAGCAGCGCGACAAATTTGAAGGCGCCCTAAATCTGTAGGTACTTACTTTTATATATAACATTAAAGAAATCAGTTTCTACCGATTCTGTCGTTATCAAAATTATATTAGATCATATCCACAAAGCTATAAAAAAAAATCGAATAAATTTTAACATTTTAGGCAGTAACGAAAACTGCGTGGTCGTTCTTGCGGTTGGGGGCCTGAGTGAATGGTGTTTTGTTAACCATAGCAGGCGCAACTAGCTCAGACGAGCGGGTAAGAGGCCGTGGAGGCGATACCGCACTGGTTGTTTCGGTTGCGTGCTAACTTCATGTAGCCCTGCTCACCCCACGAGGTGCCCCACGAATTCTTCAGGAGCCAGTAATCGCCTCCAGTCGAGTCTGTACTGTAGCCAACGATCAGCATCTAAAACACAAAAATACTTTTATAAATTTGGTTATTTTGTGATTCCACTTCCGTTAGTCAAGATGTCCATTCTCTGTGACAATTAGTTAGGATATCGGCTATTCCATAAGTTGACACGAAATATGTGACAAAATACCGAGTATACTTACTGCGTGGTTGATTTGTGTGCCGATACATTTCTCGTCATAGTAGACTCCTGAAGAGTACAACTTAAAGGAATCCAGGCCAGCGAAGACGCCGACAGACACGGGGCCCACGCTGGCCACGGCTTCTTGCAACATCGTCTCATTGCCTTTTTGGATTGTCACGTAGCCCACGTCGTGACCACCTGATGTTTTGGGCTCGTACCTACAATCAAACCATTTCCTTACTTTGAGTGTACCTAATTAAGACCTCGTTCAATCTAAATAAAAAAACCAAATAAACTCGTATGTATCGAAAAAAAATATATAAGAAATTTGTATTGCCTGGCCGGAAAACAGCTACCAAATTTGATAGCTTACATACCGATAGCAGCGCCTCCTACCGGGTGCAATCCAGATAAAAATTACCCTATCTCCCAAGTTTGACCAAATTATAGAAGCTTAGAAAATTTGATAAAAATTGGATCAGTAGTTTCAGAGTTACATACTGACAGCAGCGCTACCTACCGGGTCCAATTGAGATAAAAACTACCCTATCTCCCGAGTTGGACCAAATTATAGAAGCTTAGAAAATTTGATAAAAATTGGATCAGTAGTTTCAGAGTTACATACCGACAGCAGCGCTACCTACCGGGTCCAATTGAGATAAAAACTACCCTATCTCCCGAGTTGGACCAAATTAAAGATGCTTACAAAATCTGATAAAAATTGTTCATTGGCATAACAAAGTATTATGTAGGTAACATTATATGAGATCTAATTATTATAAGAAGTGAAAGTAGACCTGCACATATTGACTTCTGCTTCATACGGGTAGCTGTTCTCAGTGTCGATGCCATTATTGTCACTAATGTAGGCGAACGCATTATTCATATTGCCGCCTTCGCAGCCGTTATTGCCATATTTCGTTGAGCAGTCGATAAGATTTTGTTCTGAGAGCGATACAAGCACATCCGTCTTGCGGAAGTGTTGACCTTCTAGCGCCCCAGTCTGTGTGCAATATGGAACATGCGAGGCTTAAATGTCTCCAATATCAGTAGTCATTTCCAATTAGTTAAGTTAATTGTTCCATTAATTTGAGTCTTAGAATCAAATTTAAGTACCTACATATAGTACATACTAGCTGTGCCCCGCGGTTTCACCTGCGTTGATTTGAGGGAAAAAAATGCTTTCCTTTTTTTCAATAGTATAAGATTTCTAGCTTGATATATTTTCCTTAGTTTACACTAAAATAAATTTCTGAACGCACGCATAAATATTTGACCAAAGAGTATATTATAACCACTACGTTTTATATTTGACAACCAATATATATTATGTCAATGTCAATCCATTTTCATTACTGACATTATTATACATTTTTAAAATGTAAAATACGCCACCTTTGTACGCCACTATTCTTATATTGTGGATATATGATGTCGATTCGAAACCTTTATTTAAATACGTTCTTTAATTTTATCGGAGAGTTTACCATATCGACGGGATGAACATTAAATGTTTGACAGTTACGAAACACGAACATAGTTCCATACAAATTTTCATTTCCATCTTTCAACCCCTTGCACCCTTTTATTCGCATTAAAAAGTAGCCTATGTCCTTTCTCAGACTCTAGAATATCTGTATACCAAATTTTATTTAAATCTGTTCAGTAGTTTTGGCGTGATTGCGCGACAGACAGACAGACAGACAGAGATACTTTCGCATTTATAATATTAGTTACATATTATTTTAAAACGTGACAATTAAATTGTTCAGTGTTGGGAGAACTTCTAGTAATATTACGATTCAGCCTGTAATATCCCACTGTTGGGCATAGGCCTCTTTCCACACGTAGGAGAAGGATCAGAGCTTAATCCACCACGCTGCTCCAATGCAGGTTGGCGGATATATTCCCTACTATGAGTAACGATCGCTACCAGGATCTAGTAATATATATCTGCTAATACGTAGTGAAGTGGCGTAGTCGTACAATCTCCAGTCTTTTTCCATAAAATGACAGACATTCTTTTGCTCGACGGAGCGACAAAAATATTGTTTATTACATTGTTTGTGTTTAAATGATGAACTAAGTAATTATCAATTAAGTCCAGTTCATTAAGAAATATTATCCGATGACGGTGTAAGAAACACATATGTTATTCTATTTATTCAGTTCCAAAACTATTGTTAAAAATTGTTAAAAGATAAATGTACTTATCTACCTTTCTTATTCGAATGTAAATGCAAATTCGGACCTTCGGCCCAGCCTACTTACAGAACTGAAGGCCCAACAGCTTTTACAATTGCCTTGAAACTTCACGCTGGTGACAGCGCCAATCTCGCGCCAGTCCATATATTGTGGCACTTCCACGTTAGCTGGTGGGATGAAGGTCGCGCCACGATGTTTAAGAAGCTCGCTAGAATTTGAAACATAATGATGGTAGTTATTTTTTTTAGATTATATTTTCCAAAACTGTTTCATTAGGTATATTATATATATATTAATTTATTATTTAAGTAAATATACAATTGTTGTGGTGTTCAAGGGCGGGCGATGCGCAATACATGGCTGTACATAGTCACTTAGCCTCTCCCTGCCAACTCCACTCCCACCTACGCGTGGTGAACACTGTTACGTCGAGAAACCTATTACTAATCGTCCAATCTCCTTGGAGAAATAGGTCGACAAGCCGACGGGAGAGAGGGGGTCCGGACAACAATCTCCACTCCGGATGTCAGGCACTGGCAGCAGGGCGCTGGACGATGTCTTTAACACCGCTGCGGTGCAGAAGGCAAGGGGAAAGCACTGCACTATTCCTCCCATGAAATCCACTTATGAAAGGACAAACTAGACAGAGTTTTGGCATATGACCCGGCCACCACCCGGCGCCAGGTGGATCCCAGGCCGCAAGGTTTGAAATATGCTACTGGCCGTACCGATGTGAGTCACCAGGCACGGTGCGGAGTAAATGCTACTGGTAACGATCACCAGTTAAACTACCAGCTCAAAGTCTACAAAAATATAAAACTGGGCACATGGAACGTCCGAGGCATGATAACGAAGAGCAAAAAAGAGATAATAGACCAAGAACAACGGAACTATCAGCTGGACATTTTGGCACTAACGGAATCACACATAAGGGGCTCCGGGTTTTACAAAACACCTTATGGCCATACAATATACTACTCGGGCCCTGAAAACGAAAGCCGCAACGGAGTTGCCCTATTTGTTTCCGATAGAGTGCGTGGATAAGGCAATCATAGGATCCCAGTGAGCGACTATCGAATTGGCCGCTGGCGCCAGAGCATGCAAGCGAGAGCGCGGAACAAGCGATAGAGAGGCACGATCGGCCCAAGCGTTGGCGTGTAAGTTGTGACACATCTCTCTTCTCGCTTGACGTCAGAGCTAGCAGTTCGAAATAATTCAGTGATAAGAATTCAATTCATAAATGTATGCAATTTTTCATGCATGTTTCTTTATGACGTTATCACGTAAAACTATCGTCCGTAAACCGTCTTTCCAGACAACCAATATAATATATTTATTATGCCGATATGGTGACAACTCAGCGCGCAGCGTACGGTACCGTGACCTAGGAATGCAATGCAACGGTAGGAGCATTGCAAGCGCATTGCTGATCCTCCTGAGAGGCTCTGGTTACCTTGCTCACCACAGGAACATAACACTACCTGAGAGTAGGTAATATTATTTGGCTGTGAGCTTCTGTACGATTGAGGCACTTCCCCGGTTGGGCTTCAGTGCTTATTTGTAAAAATATTATTAACAGCCTAATTCTAATAGTTATAATTATAATGACAGTCTTATTTTAAATTAAAGATCGATCTTTTAGTGAACCGGTTTTTGTTTTTATTTTCATGTATATGTCTAATGTTATATTAATACGTGTACATCCTTAGTCAAAATGTCGTTTTGTATTTGTACTGGTTGTGAATTACATCCTCACTCACTTAGCAGTGCTGTTAAGTCCGTTCATGGTGCGCACGAACTCGGAGTGCGTCATGTCGGAGAACTGGTTCAGACCGACGCGGAAGGTCACCTCGCCGCGCTCGAAGCGCTCGTTGTGTTGGGCCACATAGTACTTGTTGCGGGCGAAGGTCACCATACGCCTCCTCTCCTCCGCTTCGGTTTCATACGACTTTTTGTATTGAAGCTGATGAAAATAAAGTTTATACTTAGGATATAAACGACAAAAACAATGAAAAACATTAATTTTGGTAAAATTTAGATTATTTAAGGATATATTTATTTTAAAATAAAATACCAAAACTATGTGACGCACCTTGAAAGCGTTCCACTCCTCCGCGACGACGTCGAAGTAGCTCAGAGTGTTCGCCGCGGCCACCGTCGCCAGCAACACGACGAGGCTCTTCATTGTTTTATTTCCTACAACAGGTACGGGATGTTCAGTGTATAGTTGTGTATACATTTCATTGTGTATACATTTTCCTATGGTGAGTAAGGGAGCCAGAGCTCCTGGGGAGGGTCCTTACCGTAATGCCCCTTACGCAGTAGCGGTTAGCCGCCTAGGCGGTTCGTTTTAGCGGCCAGCCGCCTGAAGCGGTTGCTATAGCGGTTGACCGCTACGGCGACCAACCGCGCTGAAACCGCGTAGGGCGGTTGGACCGCTTGAAAATATGTTGGCTTCATTAGCAAAATGGACGCTATCGAAGTATCTTGTGTTATCTATTTTTACTACCGAAATCAAGTAAAACAAAAGACAAATAAAAAACGTTACTTGATTCGTCCTTTACTGGATCTTCTCTATCCCAAAAATATCTAATAGTTCCTCCCATCGTTTCTGTTTTAAATCTCTATTTTTATAAACTGCTCCATCACTGTTCGCGCTGGATTAGGCGACAATTTGAAATTCGCGGCAATCTCAGTGTGGTTCGTGATATATCGTACGACCGTTGCGAGCGCACTCGCGTCGACGCCGCGACCCCCCTTGACCGGCAGTCAGTCGCCTTCTGAGAGCGGGGTGGAGCGAATGTGCGCTCGGACTGTGTCCGCCCCGCTGCGAGTCGCCTTCTGAGAGCGGGGTGGAGCGAATGTGCGCTCGGACTGTGTCCGCCCCGCTGCGAGTCGCATCTGAGAGCGGTCAGGAAGGCGCGCGCGCATCGTGGACGAAGCCGATACTAGCTTCAGCGCGATTTAATTACGTGTCGTAATAATTCCTGCATTTGAACTTTGATAAACTTTCTTGTATATCGGCGTGAATAACTCGTGCATAGTGAAACTATTTAGCTTGACCTCGTGTATGCTTTACGGCGCGGTTGTGTCGATTTGTGGACCCCGAAAGTGAGCGCCATTTTGAGTAGAGAAGTTATAATTTGTTGGGGTCTTTTTATGATTGACGCATGATTTGTCTTAATTGTATTAATCTCGTTGTATGCCGGCGCGTGTTATTTCGATCGTATGGGCAATTGATTTAACGAGTGTTGAGTGATATGTTTGGCCGGGTGAATTTGTATCAGTGAGATTAAAGTGTATATGTATTTAAAAACCTGCTGTAACCTGTTCTGTGTTGTATGGATTTTGCATTTAACGATTAATTGTGCGTGTTAATATTTCTGTCTCTTAACCCTTGTGATCCGTGAGTGTGAGTGGAGTGATCGTCGAGCCTGATTTGCCGTCGAGTAGTGGCGCTGTAGCCGGCCGTCGAGAAGTCAGTCCACTTTCTTACACACACAACCTTCATTACACACCCACAGACCTACACACCGCCCTGACCTTTCTTGAACCGGCTTACCAGAGCCCCCTTCTTAAGGTAAGTTGTAGATATAATAAAATATATTTGCAATCTCGCGCAGAGCGATTAGTATCGCCCATAGGTAATTTGGACCCGACGTCAGACAGTCCGCCGGAGGTCGCTGATGGGCCCCGAACTCCTAGGCACTGTGGGATTGTCTGGCGCCGTATCATTTGGTAAGCAGAGCGTGGTTACCGTGCCTTGAGCTGCGCGAGCTCTTTTTGATAGGGTTAGGTACCTATATTGCTGGCGGGTAGGTAGGGGAAGGTTGGCCTGTGTGCGACATCCCGGGTTTTGTTTTGTCTTTATTACTGAATTTATTTGCTGGGTTTGTTATATTGCTGAGTTCTGTTACTGCATTTGATTATTTACTGAATTGTTTCTATTACTGAATTTATATTGTTGCATCTGTTTATGTTACTGAGTTTGTTCTGTTGCTGAATTTGTATTGCTGTGTTTGTTTGTATTTGCCGAATTGTTTCTATTGCTGAATTGTGTCACTGCATTGTTTGATATTACTGAATTTATATTACTGCATTTGTTTATGTTACTGAGTTTGCTTCTGTTGCTGAATTTGTGTTACTTCATTTGTTTGTATTACTGTATTGGTTTCTATTGTTGAATTTATGTTACTGCATTTGTTTATGTTACTGAGTTTGCTTCTGTTGCTGAATTTGTATTGGTGCATTTGTTGTATGGCTGAATTTGGTTCTATTCCTGAATTATATTACTGTATTTGTTTATATTGCTGAATGTGTTTCTATCACTGAATGTGTTTCTATCACTGAATTTGTTTGTTTCTGTGTACGATGCCTGGGCCCTATCAGCGCTTCTCTTCGCGTCCCTCCCGACCGCGCCTCCGCCACGGGCGGGGGCGCTCGTGAGCGCCTTCCGGTGCGTGACGCTTCTGGCTCGTCCCCCAACCCCTGCGCCCCAGGCCTGGACAGGGGACGTTCCCCCTGATCAGTTGGGGTGTCACCCTGCCAGGGGCGGGGGGGGGGGGGTCTGTCTCCCCCCTCCGCGGATTGAGCGAGAATTCGCCACTCTTCTCACGCGACCCCCTCCGCTAGCTGAGTGGCCGCGACTGGAGCGCCGCCCTCCTCCTCTTAGTCGGCGTCGGCGACCTTATCGGGTCACTGCGACTTCTTATCTGTTCCGGCTAGCGCGGCCGGGGCCCTCTGAGTGCCGGGCCAGCCGTAGTTTGTCACTGCTAGCTATTATCCTAACATACTAGTTTGAGTACATGTCCTTATGATATAGTAGGTTCTCTTCCTAACGTCCCCTTAAATGACGCGCTGAGACTTATCGTGTAGTTAGGCGAGATCCGAGTCTCTAACGGTGCTCTCTTGCGAGAGTGGCTCTCCATTGTGTCGCGCCTGTCGATCCCTAAGTTGGAGCTGTCCGGAGCCGCTCTTCTCCCGCGGCTCCTCGACCCCGTCCACTCGTCTCTGAAATTTGTCTCGTTTACGATTTGCTCGCGGACATAATGCCCTTCTGTCCGGGACGGGGGACTGTTCGCGCTGGTTTAGGCGACAATTTGAAATTCGCGGCAATCTCAGTGTGGTTCGTGATATATCGTACGACCGTTGCGAGCGCACTCGCGTCGACGCCGCGACCCCCCCCTTGACCGGCAGTCAGTCGCCTTCTGAGAGCGGGGTGGAGCGAATGTGCGCTCGGACTGTGTCCGCCCCGCTGCGAGTCGCCTTCTGAGAGCGGGGTGGAGCGAATGTGCGCTCGGACTGTGTCCGCCCCGCTGCGAGTCGCATCTGAGAGCGGTCAGGAAGGCGCGCGCGCATCGTGGACGAAGCCGATACTAGCTTCAGCGCGATTTAATTACGTGTCGTAATAATTCCTGCATTTGAACTTTGATAAACTTTCTTGTATATCGGCGTGAATAACTCGTGCATAGTGAAACTATTTAGCTTGACCTCGTGTATGCTTTTCGGCGCGGTTGTGTCGATTTGTGGACCCCGAAAGTGAGCGCCATTTTGAGTAGAGAAGTTATAATTTGTTGGGGTCTTTTTATGATTGACGCATGATTTGTCTTAATTGTATTAATCTCGTTGTATGCCGGTGCGTGTTATTTCGATCGTATGGGCAATTGATTTAACGAGTGTTGAGTGATATGTTTGGCCGGGTGAATTTGTATCAGTGAGATTAAAGTGTATATGTATTTAAAACCTGCTGTAACTGTTCTGTGTTGTATGGATTTTGCATTTAACGATTAATTGTGCGTGTTAATATTTCTGTCTCTTAACCCTTGTGATCCGTGAGTGTGAGTGGAGTGATCGTCGAGCCTGATTTGCCGTCGAGTAGTGGCGCTGTAGCCGGCCGTCGAGAAGTCAGTCCACTTTCTTACACACACAACCTTCATTACACACCCACAGACCTACACACCGCCCTGACCTTTCTTTAACCGGCTTACCAGAGCCCCCTTCTTAAGGTAAGTTGTAGATATAATAAAATATATTTGCAATCTCGCGCAGAGCGATTAGTATCGCCCATAGGTAATTTGGACCCGACGTCAGACAGTCCACCGGAGGTCGCTGATGGGCCCCGAACTCCTAGGCACTGTGGGATTGTCTTGCGCCGTAACAATCACTATTCCAAAAAGCTTCTCTTTGTTGAATTTCAAGTATAAATTACATACAAACTTTTAGGTGGCACGCCGCAAACTGAACCACCAGTGCGTATAGACAAGATGGCGGTCTGCCGCGAAGCGGGCCGCACCTCTCCATTCAACCACCGCGGTTGAAAATTCGTGGCGGTTAAGTGCGTATAATCACAAGTGGTTGCATATTATTACTGTCAAAGCGGCTAGCCGCGCAGCTAGACGCGGCAGTGGCTAATCGCTAGTGCGTTACGGCCGTAAGGGCATTGCCGCGAGTTTTGCGGGCAGACGGCGGCAGCGGCGGCGGCGCGGGAGCGGCCGGATCTAATGCGTACAATCCAATGGACCGACCCTCGAAAACAGCGGCGGGCCAGCGCAGCGGCGTGGTGGCGGGCAACGAGCTGTGACTCCACTACTCCAGTCAAGCGGTGACAGCCCACGCGTCAGCATTGCAGTGTCGTTGTGTGAGCGCAACGGCAATATGTTTATACGCGAGCGACAAAGACAAAAGACAAGGGGCCGGTGCGGCCGTACTATAGCTAGCTGTGCGATCTGCCGCTGGTTTCGAGAACGGTCGGCGTTGCCTGCGCCGCTCCCGCCCCGCTGCCCGCTAAATTTCGAGGCATCGGCGTAAGGGTAATTGTCGGCAACGTGCTAGCAGTCAAAATCAAAATGAAAAACAACTTTATTCAAATCGGTTTCAAAAGCAATTTCGAATCTTGGAGACTGTGAAATACAACATGATTCTTTTGGTAGGTTTTTAAAAAAAGAAAAAAAAAAAATATTAAAAGATCAAGTCAGTCAGTATAATATTTTGACAGGTAACAGGTACATGAACGTATTTACCCTAGGACCAAAATGTTAATAGGCCAGGGCGGGACCCTAAGAGGAGCGGCCGAACCGTAAGCCGAGCATAGGTACGTACCTACAAGGGATATGTAAGAAAAAAGTCAGCCGAAATACAATGGATATTATCATAATTTAAACGTTTTTACTTTTTTTTTTATAACTAGGTCAGCAAACAAGCGTACGGCTCACCTGATGGTAAGCGATTACTGTAGCTTATAGACGCCTGCAACACCAGAAACATCGCAAGCGCTTTTCCGACCCAATCCCCATTCCCCCCCAGGAGCTCTGGTCACTTTACTCACCAGCAGGAACACATTACACAATACTGCTTGAAAACAGTATTATTTAGCTGTGTCTTCTGTAAGGTCGAGGTACTACCCCAGTCGGGCTGCTACATATTCAAATTCAAATTCAAATTCAAAATATTTTATTCAGCATAAAATTATAACAATTTCTTACTGAACGTCATGAGTCTACTACCAGTTCGGAAAAAAGAAGCCTCTGACCTGAGAAGAACTGGCGAAAGTTCAAAAAAAGCATATTTTGAGCAGGAAATTTCCTGCCGTGCCCTACCTCAGTTAAACGTGTCAGTGGTAGGTATATATTAAAATTACGGAATAGGGTATCTAAAAAAAGGTTCACTAACAATTTTCAAACACTAATCGATTATTTTATTAATTGATTTTATTCCGAATAGTCACATGTGTAATACATACGTCGCTTTTACCTTTTTCACGTAATTTATGGGGCGGTTGTGTTAACCCGAGGCACTCACTTCAGCCTATCGTAGTCCACTGCTGGACATAGGCCTCCACAAGTTCACACCAGACATTATGGCACGAACTCATGTGTGTTGTCCATAGTTACCACGCTGGGCTAGCGGGCTGGTTTTGTCGCACCGAAGACGCTGCTGCCTGTCTTCGGCCTGTGTATTTCAAAGCCAGCAGTTGGATGGTTATCCCGCCATCGGTCAGCTTTATAAGTTCCAATATGGTAGTGGAACTGTGTTATTCCTTAGTCGTCTCTTACGACACCCATGAGAAGAGAGGGGGTGGCTATATTCTTTAGTACCGTAACCACACAGCAGCACGAGGCGCTGAATTTTAAAATATGCCACTGAAGAGGGAGACAATTTAATTTGCTGTCCTCGCCTATACTACAAGCACTTCCTTCTTAAGGGGATCAACTCGCACACCATATAGGTACCCTACAACTACATGTTTTATATTATAACAATTCTAATAAAACGATTTCCAATTTTAACAATTTTCGACATAAACTACCGTATTGCGGCTTACCGACCAGATACAGATGAAATGTTTCTAGACCTAGTTTTAGTTTAGTAATGACTAATATTATTCTAGAGCTTTGTACTAACGTATTCGTTACCATTTCAAAGTAAGAAGATAAGGCGTCGCAGTAGTAGATTCCCTTTCAAATTGTTTTAATTATAAACTTACTTTTTTTACTGAAAAACCGGAACACCTGAATTTTTTGTTCAATAACAATAAAATATAGCCTATATCACTCCTGAATAGTGTAGCTTTCTGTTTGTGTAAGAATTTTTATGATCGGATCAGTATTTGCGAAGATTACCCCCTACAAACAAGCAAAGTTAAAAACTTTACCTCTTTATAATAATAGTATAGATTTCTATTCGAGAATATGAATCATAAAATTCATTAATTGAGGTGAAACAGGTCTCCAAGGCCCTATGCTACTTCCTGCTGTTAGTCTAACCGTAACTTATTTAGCGTAGATTAGCGTCGCAAACAAACAAACTTTTCAGCTTTATAATATTAGTAGATTACTAAATTGAGAATAGTGCACATTACCTTAATCGACGAACGTTAGAAGTTTTCTAAAATAATGTCTTATTGAGATGGTGTAACTCCGCGAACCACGTAGCACGGGAGTGTAATCCCGTACTGTACTACTTCCAAATTAAATTGACTGTAAGTATTTAGTTAATATAGATCGAATTCAAAGAGGAAAACCACTATGAAGATAATAATTTGCTAATTAGGAAAGTTTTGTTTGAAAACCTGATAAAAATAAAGTAATGACGTAGTTACGTATTGAAAAGTTATTTCGATCGATCCAAGCTAATTAATATATTATTTTAATTTATATAGAACTAGCGACCCGCCCAGGCTCTGCACTGTTGCAAAAACCTATGTTTTATACATAATTATAAACCTTCCTCTGGAAGCACTCTATTTACTAAAGAAAACCGCATCAAAATCCGTTGCGTAGCGAAAATAAAAATTATTACTTTTATGACAAATTGGGTCGGGGCCTGTAGTCGGGGCTAAAAACTAATTTTGATGCTACTATTTCGAAGTTATAGACGAGTAAGATGACGGACTTTTAAATTTCATTCAAATTGTGAATATGAGTGAGATGTCCCGCAACATGTTCCTCATTTGTCCCCTAGTGGATACATAGCTTAACTGTTCATCTAGCGTTTTTCGAATCTAGCAACCGGGATTATAAGCAAACCGTCTAACTATGAATATTCTCCGTATAGTATCTAAGAAAGATTTGGGCAATTTATAAAACGTCTGTTCGTCTATGTTTCGTTATTTTCCACTGAATAACGGAAATGTCGTCATTATTAAAAGTAGATATACCTAACCCAATATTTATTTTAATATATTTTACTTAGTATAACAAATATAGGAAAATAATATTATTAAAATAAAAGATCGATAGGCGCGTAAGAGGAAATCAGCCGTGGTTAGGTATCGCAGCGGCTATTTAAATATTTAGTAATGTTATCGTTAATTTATTAATGGTTCGTCTATACTAATATTATAAAGAGGAAAGATTTGATTGTTTATTTGTTTGCATTGAATAGGTTCCGAAACTACTGAACCGATTTGAAAAATTCTTTCACTGTTGGGAAGCTACACTGTCCGCGGGTGACATAGGCTATATTATATTTTAAAAAAATTAGGGAAAAAACATATTTTGAATTTTTTGTTAAATACTCGTGCGAAGCCGGGCGGAATGCTAGTTATTCGATAAACAGTGTCCAGTTAATAGCCCAAATAAAGCTAAATTGGTCTTACCTCATTATGATTAATAACTAATTAGTTATAAATTATACTGTTAATTAATTTTATAAAACAACGCAACAGTGCATTAAAAACGATTATAAAATTAATATTTCGCACAGGAAGGTAAATACTAGATATTAATTTGAAGGTATATTTCTTTATCTCTTGGAGAGGCTATTTTTGAACGTTTGTTGGAATATTTTTTAATTTTATGCACTTTTTCTTCTAATTCTTGTTTGTAGTGTAGTTTTTATGTATGTTAACGCATAATAACTATTTACTGTGTGACGGGTGTACCGACTTTGGTGATCCTTTCTTTACGCTGGTGCTTGTCATGTGGTCCCAAACACAAGTTTTATAAATTCTGAGATATTTGTGGTCCAGATGAAAGAGGCACTTAATTTCCGCTTACTTTTGTTTCTTTTTATACAACTTGGTCGGCAAACAAGCCTACGACTCACCCGATGGTAAGCGATATAGAGATCACGATTCAGCCTGTAATATCCCACTGTTGGGCATAGGCCTCTTCCCCATGTAGGAAAAGGATCGGAGCATAATCCACCACGCTGCTCCAATGCGGGTTGGCGGATATATTCCCTACTACGAGTAACGATCGTTATCAGGTGTACATGATAACAACCGGGACCGACGGCTTAACGTGCTCTCCGAGGCACGGTGGGAAGACCCACAAGGACTGCACAAACATCCAGACCACGGCAAACATCTGTATGGCCAATACAAATTTTGTCGTGTGCGGGAATCGAACCCGCAACCGCCTCGCCCGCGTAAAAGCCAATCGCAATCCAGTGCTGTGACCGCTGCACCAACGCGGCGTCATATCAAAGCGATATAGAGAGCTGACGTATAAATATAATTCACCATGTTATGGTCAGCTGACATTATTTTTCCTTCAAGATATTAGTTAAACTATAATCGGCCAGAGGAAATTACTAATTTTTTTTTGTTACATCTTTCAAGGCACCAACTGATAAACTATCCACCGAGATACAGCCATTAATTTTCATTTATTGTTCAGTTTTTGTCATCTTTGTATACAGATAAGTTTCATTTATGTTTTCTGAACGCAAAGTCTGATTATGTAACAATAAACTAATTTTTGGGGAACACGCTGTGACCTGTAACACAGATTTTTTAATCTAGCACGGGCCGCAGACGGGACTGGATAGGGTTTCTGACCCAGTCATATTGCTCTAGATTTTTGGGAAAATATTTCTCAAAGTGTTCGCTTAATGATAACAAGTGCTGCGTAAACACAAATTTTTAAGAGGGATCGAAGCGTTCGCTGTATGAACGCAAAGTCTGATTATGTAACAATAAACTAATTTTTGGGGAACACACTGTGACCTGTAACACAGATTTTTTAATCTAGCACGGGCCGCAGGGCTTCTAGATAATGTAAACTACATAATTTAAGCAAAATAAAAATTGTTTTATTATTATTTATTATATAATTAATGTAAACATCAAATATCATAAAATGTTTCTATTTATATTATTATTATTAGTGATGCAACGGAAGTGTCTTAACGGAACCAGAAACGGAAACAGATGTCAAAAGTAAATTTTAGCAGAAACGAAAGTGTAAATAATAAGAAAAAAAATTAATAAATTTACAAATACATTTCTTTATTAAGTATTAAATACAGACCAAGCCTAGATAAGAAATAGATATATTAGAAATCTACAATAGAAAACAATATTGCAACTTAAAATTATTTTAATATTCAAAATTTAGTAGTGGTAAGTGAAACTTTCAACTCTGAACCGTCGTAAACTTCCGTTTACATCTCCGTTATAAAAGTTCCGGAAACAGAAGCAGAAACGAATGTTGAAAAGCGTGCGGAACTTCCGCACTTGCGGAAACAGAAACAGAGATCTGTTGCATCACTAATTATTATATCATATCAAAATTTCGATCCAGTGGAATTTGTACCCGCACCCCCGACATACCGTGCCCGGTGCTCTAGCCATTAAGCTATGGAACGATGTAACCGCTGAATCGAAATTTTTGATATGATTTTCTTCGGTTTTAAGCAAACATTGTATGCCCGAATACGTGTTTAGGTATGAGGTTAACGTAACCCCTGAAGTTCAAATAGAGGCCAAAGTATGACTTCTTAAAAATCTCGCTAGTTTAGTGCTAGTTAGTGGACGTAGCTAGTTAGTGACATAGCCCACAGAATTAGCAAGTTGAAGTGGCAGTGGGCTGGTCACTTGTGTCGCAGGACCGATGGCCGCTGGAGCAGACGTGTCCTGGAGTGGAGACCGCGTCATGGCAAACGCAGTGTGGGACGTCCTCCGGCCCGTTGGACCGACGATCTACGTAAGATTGTCGGCGTAGGCTGGATGGATGGCAGAAAACTGGGATGTCTGGCGCGAACTTGGGGAGTCCAGTAGTGGACTGCGATAGGCTGATGTGTGTGTGTGTGTGTGTGTGTGTGTGTAGTGGACGCAAAATTTTTCGCTCTTTTCGATTCCGGTATTACAATAGGGGTTCCCATTTTAAAAATTGAGGTTGGCCTTATAATGACCTTGAAAATGAAGTTTAAGGTCAAATCAGAGGTCACTGTTGGATTCCTCGTTAACAGCTACCTTTGATTCACGACTAACCCGTGCAGTTTTCCAAATTATCCGGGGTTTCCATACTTTTTCCTCACCCCGCACCCGGTATATGTCTGAGAAGTGCCACACCAGCATCTGTCGTAGATCGACCTCTAATGAAACCATAATATTGTTCACTGTGAAATATTATATTAACTTTAAAATGGAAAAGAAGTTGATATAATATAATTTTTCCAAAAATTGTATTGCAGATTAGGAACAGTTTTTAATTGTTTAACATTATGACGTCATTTTAATCATTGTCAGATGGTGCAACGCATTTTTGCCTTAACTATCGATTTAACGAAAAATATTACGTTAACGTAAGTTATTTAACGCAACTCACTCTAAATGTCATCTCGTCACAAATGTAACAAAAATAGTCAGGATGAGGCCAGTAGGAAATAGGGTATCGAGTTTTAGAGATCACTAGGGGCGGCAAAAATTAAATAGTCTTCTGGCGGCAAATTTGTAAACCCGCCACTGAGGATTACACGCAAAATTTCGAAACATTTTGCTATAAATTGTAATTATTTTCAACATTTTAATATTCTCTATTTTTTACCGCCGAAAATATCGGTTTTGGCGTGTGTACGACTACTGAGAGGGCTAGCGGTTGGCAAAAGTGGCAAAGTGAAAATTTGCTATTTCAAGTTAACTTCGTTTCAACTCTCCTTTATAAAATACCAGCTGACCCCGCAAACGTTGTTTTGCCACATAATATGCTATTAACCCCCGCAACCTCCTCTTGTGGATGGAATTTCGTAAAATCCGTTCTTAGGTGACCTTTCCTCGGCGAAAGGAATATTCCTATCAAATTTCAAGTCTCTACGCCTTATGGTTCCAAAGATATCGTGATGAGTCAATATATGGGTGGAAATCTCTTTTAAATATATAGATTAAGCAAGTTCTATTCGAGGTATAAAGAAAATAATTATTCGGGTATAGGTACATTTTATTTACAACTAGCTTCTGCGCGCGACTTCGTCCCCGTGGAATAAAAAGAAAAAAAAAACCCCGATTTTGAAACATTCTTCATTGGTGCTACGCTCATATTGGTCTTAGCGTGATGATATATAGCCTATAGCCTTCCTCGATAAATGGGCTATCTAACACTGAAAGAATTTTTCAAATCGGACCAGTAGATCCTGAGATTAGCGCGTTCAAACAAACAAACAAACAAACAAACAAACAAACTCTTCAGCTTTATTATATTAGTATAGATGATTTATAAAAATATATAATAATTATCGAATGATATAATAATAATAAGAAACTGAAATAATAATAACAGTGATCACGTAGGTCGTAGACTACACATTAGACACTGTATAGCCGTCATACATAGATTAATATATATCTTGTCTCCCGCGGAGTTGAATTCAGCTCCAAATTAAATATATCTACTATTATCCAATTAAATCTACGCATGTGTCACGATCTCATCAGTATTGTATTCTGTAGTCTGATTGGATAGGATTAGACTAAAACTATAATTTATCAATTCAAGTAACCTCTAAAGAAAACATGTTTGTAGGTATTGTCTAATCACAAAAAAGCTGTGAACGTTGTATGTAAAGATATTCTGTAGTATATTTAGTATCAGTATTTCACCCGTGCGAAGCCGGGGCGGGTTGCTAGTTTCATATAATTGCAAGGCAAAGAATAGTTGGATTGGTTTCAAACATAAATCTGCAGTAATTACTTTTATTTAGAACATTAAAGAAATCAGTACCTACTGATTCTATCGTTTTCAAGGTCGTTATTAGATCATATCGACGGTGCCGTAGAATAACGTTACATGTGAATATAGTACGAAATCAATTTTATTTAATAATTTACTTCAGGAGTCGAAGATCTATCTATACATGCAAAAAAAAAATAATTTTACGACCAATAGTTTCTGAGATTCTGAGGCGAACAACGTCCCATGTGTTTGTGTCTCCGTATTATAATGAACTAGATGCATATGTGACGGAGCTCGCGGCCGGGGGTAGCACGCGTTGGCCGTGCCAAAGTCACTTGTTATGTTGTTGAGTGGAAAACGAGCTTGTGCGCACGAGTTACCGCAGTCGCCGATGATAAAGTTATTTTTCTTAAATATTATTCATAATTAGTACTAAAACATGTCCAAATATAATAACAGATCTAATAAAATCCTTGATTTGGTGAAAAACAACTGTAAAAATTCGGAAGAAGAATTTGAGAGTGGAAAGATATCTGGTTATACAAGGAAATTTCGAATTATTCCGGTAAGTTAATCTTATTCCTTATTAATATGTATAACAAAATTGCATTTTAAAGATTGTTTTATATTCTATGGTGGTTTATTTTAATTTACATAACTAACGGCAAATTTCGCGTTTCATATTCATATGTGACGTTATTTAATGGAGATTAGTCTTTACATTGTTTCTTACAAAAATGCTCTTGCAAATTAAATTAAATTGTAAAAGACATCTTTGACTACTAATGGAAAACTTAATTTGTTGATATTAAAGTACGAGTTACAAGTAGTGATATGTCGTTTTACCACGGACATATTCTGACGTTTTTGAGTTATATGTGAAGATAGAACGTTCTTTTGCGGAAATCTTGATGACATATGTGAAGACAGAACGTTCTTTTGCGGAAATCCTGATGTAATATGTAAAGATAGAACGTTCTTTTGCGGAAAACTGATATAATATGTAACATTGGTACGTTTTTTCTTCCAGAAAAATACTGTAATTTGGTTTAAATTGCTTTTTTCTTAATTAAATTATCAATTTATTCGTATTTGAATAAAATTGTTTTCTTTTATTTTTGTAATTTTTATATTTTATATTATTTTTTCAGTTTCAAAGACACCTGTAAGCCGATCATCATCACCATTGCATCCGGGTTCAGAAAACATTGCTTTAGAGCTAAAAGACGTATCAGTCAGTCAGTTCAGCCTATTGTAGTCCACTGCTAGACATAGGCCTCCCCAAGTTTGCGCCAGACATTCCGGTTTTCCGTAATCCTCCATGAAGCCTACACCGGTAATCTTACGTTGATCGTCGGTCCAACGGGCCAGAGGACGTCCCACACTGCGTTTGCCAAGAGGCGGTCTCCACTCCAGGACCCGTCTGCTCCAACAGCCATCGGTTCTGCGACACAGATAACCAGCCCACTGCCACTTAAACTTGCTAATTCTGTGGGCTATGTCGATTACTTTCGCTCGCGGATAGTCTCATTTCTAATCCTATCTTTGAAAGAAACCCCAAGCATAGCCCCTTCCATTGCACGTTGAGCGACTTTTAACTAGTGGACTACTTTCGTCAGTGTTCATGTCTCGGCTCCGTATCTCAACACAGGCAGGACGCATTGCTCGAAGACTTTTGTCTTCAAGCATTGCGGAATCTTCGAAGTGAAAACTCGACGAAGCCTGCCAAACACCACCCAGCCCAACCGAACCATCCTATCGGCCTCCTTCCAAGGTAGACATAATTTTGAACAACTTCGAGAAGGATACCGTCAACCGATACCGGTCTCGCTATGACTTGGTTGTTAAACATAACTTTCGTTTTATCTAAGTTCATTCACACCGAGACCGACTCGTCGGGAGGACTCGTTTAGGCCAGCCACCATTTGGCCTAGCTCATCCGACGTCTCCCCAAAGATCGTCTCAAGAAATCGTCGGCAAAACGAAGGTGCGAGATGTATTCGCCGTTGACGTTGATGCCCCGTTTCCCCCAATCCAAGGTCTTAAAGACATCTTCCAGCGCAGTGGTAAACAGTTTCTGTGATATTACATCTCCAACAACATTAACATTACTTTATGTTATTGTAATATCTAATAAAGCCGAGGAAAAAGTAGATAGGTGATGTGTACCGAGACATTAGAAATTTTGACTAAGTTAAGGTTGCTTATAACACTGGGTACGTTACGTAAGTTTGTAATGTACCCAATGTTAATGTTAAAGTATACATTTTTATTTTATTGATATTTTGCTGCCTCAACTTTTTTATTATTGTTTAGTTTTTTTTTTTTTTGTAAATGACATTTTTATTTTTCGTTTTTGACTTTCGTTAAGTGTGAGGCTCACCTTATGAACGAAATAAATGTTTTCATTTCATTTCATTTCATTTCTCCCTGTCTTACCCCACGCCGGAGGAAAATGCCCAGCCTGCTCCGGTGGTTGGAGTTCGTCGAGTTTTCTACATAGTCTTCTGGCGAGACGATTCGTAACAACCCTTGAAAACAGCTTATAAACGTGGCTCAAAAGTGAGATTGGTCTGTAATTCTTTAACAGAGATTTGTCCCCTTTTTTAAAGAAGCACCACCGGCACTCCGGCGTGGTACCTCGGTGGATGACGGCGTTAAAAAGTTTCTATTTCTATTCTGCTCAATCAGATTAGCAATCTTTCTCGTATTTGTGCAGCGGAGGTCTCGGCGTACAAGTTTCCGTATCCTCTTAGACAAAGCCTTCTGTTCTGGCGAAGCTGCTTGGGCAGCAGGCAACTCGCACCTCCGCCGCATCAGATCCAAGGCTTCGGGAGAAAGTTTAGACTGCTTCGTTGACTACGTCGGCGGAATGTGTCTGCGACCCAGTGTACACACCATCTTCACCACGTTGTCGGTCATCTCGTCCACGTCGCCAGCGAATCGAATCGTTTTTGTAGTTCTAGTTGGAACCACAGTAGTTGGAGCTGCGTAGGTTGGAGAATAGATTTCATCAAGCGTGTATTCAGAGTGCCGAGTAATAGCCGGTGGTCGCTGCTGGTGTTAACCGGTGCTAATTACAATTAATACAAAGAAAGAACAAAATGTGATGTTGGAGACTGATAATTTTAGTATTTTATGTGAATTTAAGAAACGTTGATTGATTTAAAGAAGTGAAGATATTTTTTTATGTTTAATTATTATTTTTAAATTTGGACTGATAATTTTGGTACTTTTATAATAAATGACTGATTTTATTTTTTAAATGTTTTCTTTTTAATCGATTTCATACGAAAAATAATAAATACTATTTATGACACGCTACTGATGAAAATGACTGCTCAAAATAAATCTGGAATATGCATATAGGACGAAATAACTAGCTTAAGTTTCATAAAAAAACGTTCCATTTCCTTCTGGATCCTTAGAGCTTCCGGTGAATAACGTAACATGTGTAAATGTGACAGCAACAAGTCCATTATAAAACGTCATATATAAACATCGACCCTACTATCTTTTTAAATAAAACTGTTTCAAAATAATTAATAATACTGATAGATAACCACAGGTGTAATGTTAATTTTACCAAAGTATAAAAGCGCCAGCTTTTTTCGTTTCCGAAATATAACAATTGAAACCTTTGAACGGCTCTACTGTAAAACGACTATTTTGCAGATAATACGTTGTTCTACGGCACCGTCGATATCCACAAAGCTATAAAAAAATCAAACAGATTTTGACATTTGAGGGAGTTAAGAAAACTGTGGTCGTTTTTGCGTTTGAGGGCGTCAGTCAGTGGTGTTTTGTTAACCATAGCAGGGGGAACTAGCTCAGACGAGCGGGTAACAGGGCTTGGAGGCGATACCGCAGTGGTTGTTTCGGTTGCGTGCTAACTTAATGTAGCCCTTCTCGCCCCAAGAGGTGCCCCACGAATTCTTCAGGAGCCAGTAATCGCCTCCAGTCGAGTCTGTACCGTAGCCAACGACCAGCATCTAAAACATATATATTTTTTAAAAATTTGGTTATTTTGTGCTTCCACTTCCGTTAGTCAAGATGTCACTCTCTGTGACAATTAGTTAGGATAACGGCTAGTCCATAAGTTGACACGAAATATGTGACAAAATACCGAGTACTTACTGCGTGGTTGACTTTGCTGGAGGAACACTTCTTGTCATAGTAGACTCCTGAAGAGTAGTGCGCAAAGGTTTTCAAGCTGGCGTCGACGGCGACGGACACGGGGCCCACGGTTGCAACGGCTATTTTCAACTTCATCTCATTGCGTCTTGGGATTATCGTGTAGCCCACGTCGTAAGCGCCCGAGTTCTCGGGGTTGTATCTACAATCAAAACATTTCCTAAATTTTGACTGTACCTAATTGACACCTCGTTCAATATCTTATCTATACTAATATATAAAGCTGAAGAGTTTGTTTGTTTGTTTGTTTGTTTGTTTGTTTGTTTGTTTGTTTGAACGCGGTAATCTCTGGATCTACTGGGCCGATTTGAAAAATTCTTTCAGTGTTAGATAGCCCATTTATCGAGGAAGGCTATAGGCTATGTGTCATCAGGCTAAGACCAATAGGAGAGGAGTCCACGCCGACGAAGTCGCGCGCAGAAGCTAGTTCTAAATAAACTTGTATGTTGTATCAAAGAAAAATTATAAGATATTTGAATTATTAAGTCATTTGGCGAGGTAATCATACTTATCCACTTTTTATTGAATTAATTGTATGAAATAATTGAAAAATCTGTGTGGTTTTATGAAACCACGGTAAAAGTGAAACTTTTTTCACATTATAGACATTTAACTAAAAATTTTTGGAATAATATTCCATTAAAGGTATAAAAATCGCTTAATCAATCTTACCGCGCGGCCGACCGTCACGCGACATGCAACACACAGACGAAAAAGTTTGAGACGATGTGATAAAAGTTTCACTTTAAAAAGAAACAAAAAAAGTATGATCATATGATGTAGGTAAAATTATATGAGATCTAATTATAAGAAGTGAAAGTAGACCTGCATATATTTTCTTTTGCTTCATACGGGTAGCTCTTCTCAGTGTCGATGCCTTTATTAGCTTTAATGTAGGCGAACGCATTATCCCTACTGCCGCCTTCACAGCCGGAATTACCGTAATCTCTTGAGCAGTCGATAAGATTTTGCTCCGACAGCGATACAAGCTCTCCCGTCTTGCGGAAGTGTTGACCTTCTAGAGCCCCAGTCTGTGTGCAATATGGAACATGCGAGGCTTAAATGTCTCCAATATCAGTAGTCATTTCCAATTAGTAGTTATTAGTTAATTGTTCCGTTGATTTGAGTTTTAGAATCAAATTTAAGTACATATTATAGTACATATCATTTTCAAAGATGACAATTAAATTACATACTCAGTGTTGGGAGAACTTTTATATAATAAATTAATATTAAAATTGTGTTATATTTTCATGATTTATAGAAGATTTTTTTGGAGATTTAATTTAATATAAATTATCTATAACTGAGGTAGGGCACAGCAAGAAATTTCCTGCTCAAAATATGGAGCAGCCCGACTGGGATAGTACCTCGACCTTACAGAAGACCACAGCTAAATAATACTGTTTTCAAGCAGTATTGTGTTCCTGTTGGTGAGTAAGGTGACCAGAGCTCCTGGGGGGGATTGGGGATAGGGTCGGCAACGCGCTTGCGACGCTTCTGGTGTTGCAGCCTTGCAGGCGTCTATAGGCTACGGTCTTACCATCAGGTGAGCCGTACGCTTGTTTGCCACCCTAGTTACATAAAAAAACAACTTTATTTGTAGGTATGATGTGCCTCTGTTTTTTTTTTCAGAGCTGTGTGTAACACCACAACAACGTATTTTTATACGTTCTACTAAGAAACACGAATGTTATTCTATTTATTTAGTTCCAAAACTATCATCAACGATTGTTAAAGCATAAATGTACTAATCTGCCTTTCTTATTCGAATGTAGTAGTGTAACAAATTCGGACCTTCGGGCCAGCCTACTTACAGAACCGAAGGCCCAACAGCTCCCACATTGGCCTTGATTCTTCACGCTGGTGACAGCGCCAGCGGTGCGCCAGTCCATATGTTCTGGCACTACCACGTTAGCTGGTGGGATGAACGTCACACCACGATGTTGAAGAAGCTCGCTAGAATTTGAATCATGATGGTAAATTTTATTACAGTTCGTATTTGTACCTTTCGTTACACATGTATAATAAAAATTATAATAATATGTAGAAATGAGCTAGAAGTAGACGCGATTCCCATAACTGTTTCATTAGGTATAGCAATATTTAAGAAAATCGGCCAAGTGCGAGTCGGACTCGCGCACGAAGGGTTCCATACCATTCACTAAACTAAATATATATAAGTAAATTATCTGCAAAATATTTATTTAATTGTGACGCCATCTATGATGCCATTAGAAAACTATTATTTGTCTATTGACGAAGTTTTCCTAATTTCTGATAGATGGCGTTTTAGACTAATAAAAAACAAAAATAATTATCGCCCCCTTAAATGTTTATTTTATTTTGTTTTTAGTATTTGTTGTTATAGCGGCAACAGAAATACATAATTTGTGAAAATTTCAACTGTCTAGCTATCGCCGTTCTTGAGATACAGCCTGGTGACTGACGGACGGACGGATGGACGGACAGCGAAGTCTTAGTAATAGGGTCCCGTTTTTACCCTTTGGGTACGGAACCCTAAAAAACCATTAAGCAGCGGTGACTCACTACCGTGAAACATATTACGTTTACTACTTCATGGGCTCATGGGCGTACCCAGGGGGGGGGCAAGGAGGGGCAGCTGCCCCTCCCGGATTTCGTTAACCTCCCTACTAACTATCTACTGTTGTCGATAAAGGTTCTTATTTTCAATCCAGTATAATACGTGAATTTTGTATATCTCTCTACTATCTACTGTTGTGATACCACCAGTCGCAAACATATTAAAGTCTAAAATGCTGGACGTAATAAGATGTGCAGAACATATACAAACCACTGCAGTTGCAGAATACAGGCGTTCTGCGGAAGAAGGGAGTGGAGATTTAATAAAATCAGCTGAAGAAATTGCTACGGCTTTGAACCTTGAGCAGCGTTTACCTAGAACAGCAAGCCGTCAACAACATAGGGCAAATCAACCAGCTGCTTCCCTTAGCGAATGTTTTCGTCGCTCGTTATACGTGTCCTATTTAGATTCGTTATCATCTTCATTAGAGGCGAGGTTCGGCAAAGACCATTCACCAGCGTTTACTATTTTACTGTTGCCCCGTGCTCAGATAATTAAAATATATACTCCTAAATTACAAAAGGATAAAAAACGGTTTATCTCGATTTCCGGCTAAACTACAATTTCGTAAAAAAATTCTTCCTTTTTACGTCCCTTGCTCCCAGGCTCTGGTTACCTTGCTCACCACAGGAAACACAACACTACCTGAGACTAATATTATTTGGCTGTGAGCTTCTGTACCATTGAGGCACTTCCCCAGTTGGGCATCAGAGCTTATTTGTAAAAATATTCATCATAAGGCCTGTAACATCTTGACAGATGATTTAAGCAGTGTCTGTGTTATTTATGCGACAACGCCGCTCGTGGCTGAATAAGCCAATCCGTGAACGACACATTCGTCCATTTTTTGTATTCGTTGGACACGCGTACTGGGGGTTCATTGGTGGAGGAGCCCCTTAGCGATTGTGTCTTTTGGCACGCTTCTGAGCTAGGTCTTCGAACCAGGCGCTATCGTGGGTTTTGCAACCCATGGAGATGGTCTTCTGCCACTCATTGCCGTTTGATGCTAGGTCTTCCCAAGAGTTGCGATCAATGCTACGAGCATTGATCGTAAAAATGTTATTGACGGTCTAATAACTGTATAATGACAGCCGGTTTTTTTTTCTTATTATCATTTACATGCCTAATGTTATATTCATGAGTAAATTTTTTCTTTAGCCAAAATGTCGTTTTGTGTTTGTACTGGTTGTGAAATACAGCCTCACTCACTTGGCAGTGCTGTTAAGTCCGTTCATGGTGTGCACGAACTCGGAGTGCGTCATGTCGGAGAACTGGTTCAGACCGACGCGGAAGGTCACCTCGCCGCGCTCGAAGCCCTCGTTGTGTTGGGCCACATAGTACTTGTTGCGGGCGAAGGTCACCATACGCTTCCTCTCCTCCGCTTCGGTTTCATACGACTTCTTGTATTGAAGCTGTTGGAAATAAAGTTTCTACTTAGGATATAAACGACATAAACAATGAAAAACATTAAATTTGTTAAAATTTAAATTATTTATGGATATATTTATTTTAAAATAATGTGACGCACCTTAAAAGCGTTCCACTCCTCCGCGACGACGTCGAAGTAGCTCAGAGTGTTCGCAGCGGCCACCGCCGCCAGCAGCACGACGAGGCTCTTCATTGTTTTATTTTCTACAACAGTTACGGGATGTTCAGTGTATAGTAGTAGTGTCTGGGGAACCCTCCCCAGAAGCTCTGGCTTCCTTACTCACCCCTTACTTACTTACTCATCTCACGTTGCCGACCCTTACCCTTACGATATCAAAAACAACTTTATTCAAATCGGCTTTAAAAGCTATTTCGAATCGTCATTTTACAAGTTAAAATATTAAAATGATTGTTATTTTTTAAAAGTAAAGCTACCACCGATTCAGAATGTAGAGTCTGCAGAGAAGAATCGGAAAGAAACTCCGCAGTTACTCTTTTGAAAATAATATAATTATAACTCTCTTTCTCTTTGCGGTTCACTTTAGACAATTAAAGTCATTGTAAACTTAAGTAAATTGATCTTTTCATTTACTTCAGCTTAAAATCTAGAATTGTTTTTATCAGGGGCTAGTTGAACCTGGAGAAAATCTTTCCCACGTTCTCCCTTGAGACATCATCATCATCTAGGAGACCGGGAAATACAAAATGATTCTTTTGGTAGGCTTTTAAAAATAGGAAAAATTTTCATTAAAAGTTCATCAATTTAATATTTTGATTACGGTAACAGGTACATGGACGTATTTACCCTAGGGCCAAAAGGTTAATGGACCATGGCGGCACATAGGGGCGACTCAAGCCGAGCGTACATACTAAAGATATTATGTAAGAAAAAGTTCAGCCGAAATACAATGGATATTCTTAATTTTATCGAGTATATGGTATATGTTAAAATTGCGGAATACGTGATCTAAACAAATTTAACAATTTTCGACATAAACTACCGTATTACGGCTTACCGACCAGATACAGATGAAATGTTTCTAGACCTAGTTTTAGTTTAGTAATGACTAATATTATTCTAGAGCTTTGTACTAACGTATTCGGTACCATGTCGAAGTAAGAAGATAAGGCGTCACAGTAGTAGATTCCCTTTCAAAATGTTTTAATTATAAACTTACTTTTTTTTACCTTTTTTTAGTGGTAAAAGAATTTTTAAAGTCGGTCGAGTAGCAGGGGCGTAGCTACCGCCGTATCAGCCGTATCAATGATACGGGGCCCCCGGGCTATAAGCAAAAAAAAATCGTAAAATATTATCCACGATGAAACTTAAATTCATGCTTCCCGGGAAAAAGCATATAAAAAAACTGTCATTACGTGCCTATAGAGTTTCCACTTCAGATATGACAAAATCAAAAAGTAATCTTTTTTTTTTCGAGTTAAGCGTGCGCCCAAAAGTTGGCAACATCCTACATCAGTGAGTGACTTAAACGGGGGAATCCCGCAATAACAGATGCATATTACGAGAAGAATATTTACGTGTTTTATTTCATTCCGGTTCATACGTTATCACAGTCAGTCAGTCAGACAGTCAGTTCAGCCCATTGCAGTAAACTGCAGGACATAGGCCTCGCCAAGTTCGCGCCAGATATCCCGGTTTTCCGCAATCCTCATCCAGCCTACACCGGCAATCTTACGTAGATCGTCGCTCCAGCGGGCCGGAGGACGTCCTACATTGCGTTTGCCAAGACGCGGTCTCCACTCCAAGACACGTCTGCTGCAACGGCCATCGGTCCTGCGACACAGATGACTAGCCCACTGCCACTTCAACTTGCTAGTTCTGTGGGCTATGTCAGTTACTTTCGTTCTTTCGCGGATAGCCTCATTTTTTCTAATTCTATCTTTGAGAGAAACCCCAAGCATAGCCCATTCCATTGCACGTTGAGCGACTTTGAACTTGTGTACCAGTCCCTTTGTCAGTGTCCACGTCTCGGCTCCGTATGTTAACACAGACAGGACGCATTGCTCGAAGACTTTTGTTTTCAAGCATTGCGGAATCTTCGAAGTGAAGACTCGACGAAGCCTGCCAAACGCCGTTACGTTATTACATTTTAATACAATACAATCTTGTACTTCTCATTACTTATTGGTTAATTACTGTGGTTTGTGAAAAGAATGAGTGAAAGGAAAAGAAATTATCCCAGTGGAGTTATGAAAAGAAAAAGTAGACAGAAAAAAGAGTAGGTTATAAAAAAATATCCAAAATTTCTTCATTTTTTCAGCAGTCAGCTTTTGTGAGTGATTTAGATTGCAATGCAGGGGTGTAGCTACCACCGTATCAGACGTATCAATGGTACGGATGCCCCGGGCTACAGAGGCCCCTAATGTGTTTAACACTTTCATGCGAACAACGTATATGTACGTCATATATTGGTAGATATGTTATGGCACAACGTACTATTACGTTCAACAAAAACTCGATTTATTGAGCACAACGTAATGGTACGGTGTCTGGCCATACTAATGTTTAAAAGTTCGGTTGCTGTGCCACAACATATCGAATTCTAAAAATTGTAGTGCTACACCACACCGATTTTATTTTGCCTTCTTTGATGGCATTCCGTACTGATACTAAGTACCCACTAGTAGCGCACAACGTCACTATACGTCGTTTCGCCTAAGAAGTTTTATTACATTAATCGACTTGTGCCGCGTCGCAGGGGTGTGCGTGCGCCGATTCTGTGTTCACGTGGAATATTGACCTTATACATGTTATATCAATTTATTTTACTTTATTGAAATAAGTCTGAATGTGTTCAAAATACATATTTTGTATTTTTTGTTTGTTTTAGATATGTAAATTGGACCAAAAAAGTGACCATTGTAGCATAGCGTATCTTAACGTCGACGTCTTAGTACGTCAGAGCAATATATTTAAATACTAATGTCATCAGCTATTTGCACAACGTCATTAGACGTCGCTTGAATTTCTATGAAAAAATGATGTGTAATATCGCATAGACCTACAATATTGGTATGTTCGCGTGAAAGTGTTAAGCAAACTTAGTAAAATGTTATCCACGATGTCACTTAATCTCGTGCTTTCCGGTAAAAAAACATACAAAATAACTGTCAAACGTGCCTATAGAGTTTTCACTTCAGAAATGACAAAAGTAAAAAAAAGGGAACCCCCTTTTTCCCGAGTTAAGCGTGCGCTCAAAAGTTAGTAACATCCTTCATCGTTATTGCAGGATTCAGTTAATCTTCATTAACAATCAATTTATCTGAAAACATGCTTAAAATGTAAAATCCGAAATTCAAAAAATTCATTCCATTAAGGAACTCCTGGAATTGTTGCTGATAAAATTCAATAGTCTTGCAACCAGTTTTACGTTTGGTAATTACATCATGCTTTCTATTCTTGACCCTTCCAGCTATAACCGCAACAGCTGAAAGAAGTTTTTCAAAACTAAACTGAACAAAAATTACCTAAGGACTTCAACGAGACAGGAACGGCTATCAGACTTGTCACTATTGTCTATTCTAGGAGGAAGTGATAACCTATATTAAATAAATATTTATTTTAATTAAATGCAAGCATTTTTGTTTATTTTGTGTGAAATCATTACCCTTCATTTGGGCCCCCCAACTAATTTTGATACGGGGCCCCTCCAAGGCACGCTACGCCACTGTCGAGTGGTTTCAGAAATTAAAGCCTAACTCTTCATTATATGAGTACGTAGGTATACTAGCTGTGCCCCGCGGTTTCACGCGCGTTAATTTGATTACAACGGTATTAAATATTATACAGCCTACCTCGGGAAATGGACTAACCAACACCAAATTTATTTTTCAATAATTCTAAGGACCTGTGTCACCAGTTGTGGATAACGCTATCTGACGGATAACAGTATCCAACACATTAGTTTCTGATGTGTTTATCCGATACATTAGTTTCTGATGTGTTTATCCGATACATTAGTTTCTGACGTGTTTATCCGATACATTAGTTTCTGATGTGTTTATCCGATACATTAGTTTCTGATGTGTTTATCCGATACATTAGTTTCTGATGTGTTTATCCGATACATTATTTTCTGATGTGTTTATCCGATACGTTAGTTTCTGATGTGTTTATCCGATACATTAGTTTCTGATGTGTTTATCCGATACATTAGTTTCTGATGTGTTTATCCGATACATTAGTTTCTGATGTGTTTATCCGATACATTAGTTTCTGATGTGTTATTCGTTTCCACCATCGAATTTAACTTTTTTATGAGATATTTCTATTCGCAAATATGAATCATAAAATTCAGTAGATAATTGAGGTGAAACAGGTCTCCAAGGCCCTATTCTACTTCCTGCTGTTAGTCTAACCGTAACTTATTTAGCGTAGATTAGCGTCGCAAATAAACAAACTTTTCAGCTTTATAAGTAGATATATAAGTAGATTAGTAAATTGAGAATAGTGCACATTACCTTAATCGACGAACGTTAGAAGTTTTCTAAAATAATGTCTTATTGAGATGGTGTAACTCCGCGAATCACGTCAGACGGGAATGTAATCCCGTACTGTACTACTTCCAAATTAACTTGATTGAATTTACCTTGTATAGTAGATCGAATTCAAAGAGGAAAACCACTGTGAAGATAATAATTTGCTAATTAGGAAATGTTTGAAAACCTGGCAAAAATAAACTAATGACGTAGTTACGTACCTATTGAAAAGTTATATCGATCGATCCAAGCTAATTAATATATAATATTTAAATTTATATAGAATACGTAAACAGACAATTTATAAAAACCCAACGACGTTGGTCCCCAACGAAACAAAACACCGACTCCAATTACATCGAGAAGTAATACAACGTAAGTAGACAAAAAATAGTCAAGTAAATACAAAACTAACTTTTTTTAACCGACTTCAAAAAAGGAGGAGGTTACTCAATTCGACCGTATACAATATACATATATGTATATGTCGGCGCGAGCTACTCTCCGATGCCAAAAACACGTTTCTACGAGTTTCTTCTACTTATATCAACGCGATATTAGGTACTTTGTACAAATCGTGATTAAACCTCTTTGTTACACCAAATAACATAACACCTATTTTCGTGGCATACGAAAATAGATGAAATATAAGACGAAATGTTCTTAAAACGTTCGATTTTACGAAAAAGGAACAATGCTTTTATGTTTAGTGCGGTCATGCGGTGTCTGTAACTTTAAATACGGTTACGACGGTCGCGCTATTATCATTCTTATTCGAGTCGTCTGACTACTAATATTAATATTGTTAGAGTATTGATGTTAGAAATTGTTAAATAAAAGTGATTGTTTTGCATCCAAAATAGTTTTATTACAAGATAAGCAATCAAAGTTGTATTATTAAAGATAGTGGTGTCATATTGCTGATGTCACTTTATTAAGAAGCCTACTCTGGAGAGCCTTCTTCGATATATACATATATATTTTTATGTATGTTCGGTGATAACTTCGTCGTTTATGAACCGATTTTGATAATTCTGTTTTTGTTGGAAAGGAGATATCCCAACTTAGGTACCATGATAAGGAAACCAGGATCTGATGATGGGATCCCAGAGAAATCGAGGGGGACCCTCGAAAATCGTAGTCACGACTAGTGCGTTTGTTAATTTATTTATTATTTATTGTCGATGTAATTGAACTCGGTTCTTGTTTACTGTTCTTGTTCTTAATTACTGCATCTGCAGAAAAGCCCGTTTCGCACAAGTACGAGTCGCAAATGGTAATAAAAACTTTAATGCAGCAGTGCCGATGGCACGATATTCATGATTAACTGAGCTCAAAAATTCAAACAGTTTATTTTTGTTGTATTGAAGCTTTAGGCAGGAATCACAGGACAATTCTATTAGTTATTCTTCTTCCTCTGTTGAAAGTGTCGATGGTGTGGGTGACTGGTAGAGATGGGCGTAACGGCTACATTTTGATATTACGTTATAACGTTACGCTACTTTTAAATCACTTATTATTTTTTACGTGATAATATTTTTTTTTTTAACCAACTGTGAAACCCTTGTGAGATCAAATTTTTTTTTTGGGATTTTTTGACCTGGTAATTACAACCTTTAGGTCAACTCTTATTATTTGTGAGATCAAATGCATATGACATATAGGATACTTAAAATGAAAGACTATCTGTATACAAAATTTCATCAAAACGGTTACAGCCGTTTCTGAGATATCCAAAGTATAACAAAAAAAAAGGTGTGTGTGCGATTCACACACGATAGAAAAGAAACTTCTATGGCAAACTAATTAAAAAAAAACTAATTTAAAATTAGCGGCTTGCAGCGCGGCTCGTCGTCCTTCCCTGTCTTTTTGCCGTTGCATCCTGTTTGAAATCACAACGATTCTAAAGAAGTTTCACTTCAATAAATACAAGAATTACTCGTTTACAGATACAAGATAAAATAAACTTACCGCTATTTTCATTCCTGTTATTTTCTCTACTTATTTCTTCATATATAATTAAATGCTTTTGTTTCATATGTTTTTTTAAATTCGTTATAGTAGTTTTAAATTAAAGTATATTTTTACAATATTTACATTCCGCTTTTTTGCAATTTCATCTACCACAGTAAAATAATTCCACATTTGTCCTTTTCGTTGCATTTTACTCTACTCACTAAACAACTAGACTTAATTATATAAACAACTATACTTAAGTATATAAACAACTTAATTATAATTATTAATTATATTTACAGTTTCTCAAAACGCAACACCGCAATCGTAAAATTCGTAAATAAAATTCAAAAAAAAAGTCACGAAAATGACGAACATCATACGAGAACAAACGCGTTGTCCATACTGACATTTTAACCGTTAAACAAAACGAAATAATATGAAAAAAATAAATGAATCATATAGAAGCAAATACAGCAATCTCCAATCGGGGTAGTTTTAAGAAATTTAAATAAAACATTTTTCTGTAATTAAACCTATGTTTTTTTGAACCAAGTCTATTTTATTACAACAGGGATGTTATAATGCATATTTGCTAGCCTTTAGATGATAAAAATAATAGACGATAATGGTAAAATATTGGAAAAATGACAGGATATTGCTGTTATTGTTCTTGACAGTAGGATATTGCTGTATTAGTGTATTTGAATTTTCTACTTTGGGACATTGCTGTCATTGCACCCAACGACGCCATATTTAAAAGGTATGTATAGTAAGACGTATGACAGTTGATACTTTAATGAGGTCATACATGACAGAGACTCAGAGACATTTATAATTTTATTCATTTTTTATTCATTTTTCATTTTATATTAATTGTGATTGAAACCTCAACTGTGCTTTTTTCCTTACGAACTTTCATATTAATAACATTACTAGTTGATATACAAAAAAAATGGTTACCAAAAAAGTATCAAGATAAACGAAGTAACCTACTCTATAAAATATATAATATTAACCTCTGAACTTTAGCGACATTCCGTTTCCAAGTTTCGGGGTTTTGCTGACGTTTTCTTGCATAATTATTATTTACAGGGACAGAAAAACAATCCATCGTAACGATATAATAACTCGATCACTTCAAAACTTGTTTAAATCTAAGAATAATCATAAAAATTAGAGCATGTATTTTCTCCGTTCAACCGTTTTCGCCATACTAAATAACGGCCTGTGATTGGCTAGTTGGGATATTGCTGTCATTGGTTTTGATAGTCTTGGATTTTGCTGTTTTTGCAACGAACACTAAAAACAAAATTAGTTTTTTTATAGGATATTGCTGTTTTAGGAGCGGTATTATTTAATAAAAACGTTTGGAATTTTACGTAGATGGTGGCGCTATTGTTAGGTCTGTTTGGCAAAAAAGTGGATATTGCTATATTTGCTTCTATATGACTCAAATGTAACGTGTAGTTATAGTATAATAAAAATAATAATACGAACTAAAATATTTTTAAAATTTATTTCAAAAGACATTGAAAGGAAAATAGTTCTTATTGTTACAATAGAATACAATTTTACATGGGACTAAGCTAACGCAACGTGAATGTTCTGGACATTCAAAGGAAAATAGTTCTTAGTCCGTTACAATAGAATACGATTTGACATGGGACTAACATATTATACGATGTTCTGGACATTAAAAGGAATTTTGTGACCATAGAGTACAATTTGGCTCTGTGTACATTTGGGGTAAAGTAGTAAAAATAAAAATATTCTTTCGAACCTTACCTGGGAAGCGTGATATTATATTACGCTTCCCAGGTAAAAAAAATAATCTATACATATAATAAAATGGTAGATAAGTCAAAACTGTACATTGAATATTTTTTTAAAAGAATACTTGGGGTGTGATTTACAATCGATACCGAAGCCAAAAATATAGTTTTTAGAATTTTTGTCTGTTTGTCTGTTTGTCTGTATGTATGTCCGGGATAAACTCAAAAAGTACTGCATGGATTTACTTCAAATTTGGCACGAATATTGTTAAGAAGTCGGGTCAGAACATAGGCTTTATATTATCACGCTATCACCTACGGGGAAAGAGCAGTGAACCTTTATTTCTTCAAATGTATGTCCGGGATAAACTCAAAAAGTTCTGCATGGATTTACTTCAAATTTGGCACGAATATTATTAAGAAGTCGGGTCAGAACATAGGCTACATATTATCACGCTATCACCTACGGGGAACGAGCAGTGAACGCACGCAGACGACGTCGCGGGCAGCAGCTAGTAGGTGATAAAATGATTTAAAAATAATAGGTGATTTTATCCGCTACCTAATATAACGAACACCTCTAGTGACTGGAAAGGGTTTCTGACCCAGTCATATTGCTCTAGATTTTCGGGAAAACATTTCTCAGTGTTCGCTTAATGATAACAAGTGCTGCGTAAACATAAATTTTTAAGAGGGATCGAGGTGTTCGCTGTATGAACGCAAAGTCTGATTATGTAACAATAAATTAATTTTTGGGGAAGACGCTGTGACATGTAACACAGCTTGTTTAATCTAGCACGGACCGCCGCGCCGGGCTTCTAGATAATGTAAACAGTAAACTACACAATTTGAGCAAAATAAAAACCATTTTATTATTATTTATTATATAATTACGTTTACGTCGTTGTCTGAATCGGAAGAACTTTCCCACAAAATTTCTTGTAGTAGGTAAGTAGTAAAACATACCGAATGTACCTAACCTATCAAATAAAATATGTAATGGCGGAATTTGACATAACATTAACGTTAACCGGCTAATAGTGTGTGGTTATAATTATCGTTAAATAATGACGTCATTTTAATTTTCAGATGTCATTGGTCATTTGTCAGATGTCAGTTGGTGTAATGGCCGCTCTTCACGATGGCCAATATGATCGCCAACATAGATGGCGAACTACTATGGCCATCATGAAGAGGGGGTAGTTGGAATGTATTGGAATGATGGCCCACAACTTGGTGATAAATCCGTGTGGTGTCGGTTTTTCACAAAAGATCAAAGGGTTGTGGCACAGTTGTGGCCGACGCATCCACACGTTGGTTAACTAGTTATTTTGCTGCGAGCTCCCAGAGCGAGCGCACGTGTACCTGTAGTTTAATTTTATAGTTACGCGTCGTTGTCGTATATCGTCGTATCGTAATATATAATATATATCGTATCTTTTTGATCACCATTCTCTCATACACATTTACGTAGTTGCGGTATGCTGTGAATAAATCAACCGCAACAGCCGTTATCGCCTCAATATCCATTTTTACGTCAGCACATTGGCCTGTACCGAAGCAGACTGAACGACCTTCCATCGTGTGGATGTCGTCACAATCTGTTCGCCAACATATTCGCCACAATGTTCGCCACAATGATGGCCAACGTGAAGAGCGGCCATTAGGCATTTTGTCAGAAGGTGTAACACATTCGATTTAACAAAAAATATTACGTTAACGTGAGTTATTTAACGTTAACGTCAGTTGGTGCAACTCACCTAAATGTCATCTCTTTATAACTCTACTTTTTTGTTAAATTACATTCGGACGAAGTCGCAGGTGTTGAATGGTAATCTCAGATTATACATACAAACTATTTTGATATCAACTGTGACCTGTTTGGTTTGTTATGTTTAAATTATTTTAAAGTTAGAATGCCAGATTTATTTCTTTAAATTGAATGATGTTGTACCTATTTTTAGGATTCCGTGAAAAGCTCTCAAAACAGTAACATGTTTAGTTATCTGACATAATTTTGTTTTTCTATATTAATTTAATAATGACTCCGTTTTATCAGAAATAAATTCAAAATGTTAAAGTTCTAAATAAAAAGTTTCTAGTCAGTCTTTAACGGTCTTACTTATAAAAATCTCGATAAGCAATACTTAGCCACCGCTTAGTTAAACCACTCTTAAGTTATAAATCCGTGTTTAACTTTTGTTTACTTATAAACGTTGATTAGCTGTTTCTTAGTTAAGAAACGAACAAAGAACGATACATAGATGGTTGGCACAGATTATACCTAAAATAATTGATTAGATAGAGAAATTGAATAAACGAAATTGTTAAAAGTTCTATTTTTAACCGACTTCAAAAAAGGAGAAGGTTGCGCAATTCGACCGTATATAGGTATATATTTTCTTTTTTATGTATGTTCGGGGATAACTTCCTCGTTTATGAACCGATTTTGATAATTCTTTTTTTGTTGGAAAGGAGATATCCCAACTTAGGTACCATAGATAAAGAAACCAGGATCTGATGATGGAATCCCAGAGAAATTGAGGGAAACACTCGAAAGTCGTAGTGACAACTAGTATGTTTGTTAATTTTTTGCGTCTACATACTTACATTGTATGTGACCTGTCGATGTTTTTGAAGTCGTTTTTTTTTTTCGTTAGCTAGCAAACACAATTATTCCATATTATATCATCTATGACAGTGTCCGAGTGTCGTGAACACGAAGTATAGATAGGAATTTGACAGATAACGCTCATCTATACTAATATAATAAAGCTGAAGAGTTTGTTTGTTTGTTTGTTTGTTTGTTTGTTTGAACGCGCTAATCTCAGGATCTACTGATCCGATTTGAAAAGTTCTTTCAGTGTTAGATAGCTCATTTATCGAGGAAGGCTATAGGCTATATATCATCACGCTAAGACCAATAGGAGCGTAGCACCAATGAAGAATGTATCAAAATCGGGGGTTTTTTTTCCCTTTTGAGAGCTTCCTAGAGAATTGGTCCTATTCCACGGTGACGAAGTCGCGCGCAGAAGCTAGTTTAGTATATTTTAATTTTTATAGAATTTCATTCTAAATATCTTCTTTTTATCTTTCATTGTTAATACATAGTAGTATTATTCAGTGTTGGACACCCCTGAGCAAGCCAATAAAAGAATATGATCCACCAATTTGAGTGATATGGAGAATATTAATTACTAGCTGCTGCCCGCGACGTCGTCTGCGTGAATGTACAGAATGCGTTGAAGAAAATAAAGGTTCACTACTCGTTCCCCATAGGTGATAGCATGATAATATGTAGCCTATATGTTGACCCGACTTCTTAATAATATTACTGCCAAAGAAGTAAATCCATGCAGTACTTTTTGAGTTTATCCCTGACATACATACAGACAAACATTCTAAAAACTATATTTTTGGCTTCGGTATCGATTGTAGATCACACCTCAAGTATTATTTCAAAACAATATTCAATGTACAGTTTTGACTTTCCCACTATTTTATTATAATTATGTATATTAATTACAGTAAACATGACGGCCCCAATATCTAATTACTTATATGAAAACTTGAAAAAATAGTATTTATGTAGATCAGACTTCACAATAGAACAGCTGATTTATGTGAAATCCGCCATCTTGCCGCTTAGCGAGAGTTAAACTATGTCTCGGCAGTGTTTAATTTTGACGGCTATTTAAACACTACTTATCGATTTCTTAACGCTAAATAGTGTTTATAAGTGAAGTTTTTTCTAATCCGTGGCTAAGCAATTGATTAAATATTAAGAAACGTTTATAAGTAAGACCGTAAGTGTCTTTTTAGTATCAAAGTGTTCACATTAGCCACATCTACCGTTCAAGAGGTTATGGGCCCAGCACGCAAGTCACATCTACCATTCAAGAGGTCATGGGCCCAGCACGCTCCAGAAGAAGTAACAATTGACGGTGTTGAAAATGAAGAAAGTACAGAAATAAATGAAGTAGTTTGTGAAGAAACAATTGAAGATGTGAGGAAAGTGAATGTTGATGTTGATGAGAAGAGAGAAGGTTGTTGTTGCTGGTGATTTTGAGGATAGAAGAGAGGAGGTTGTTGTTGTTGATGATTTTGAGGATAGAAGAGAGGAAGTTGTTGTTGTTGATGTTTTTGAGGATAGAAGAGAGGAGGTTGTTGTTGTTGATGATTTTGAGGATAGAAGAGAGAAAGTTGTTCTTGTTGAAGTTTTTGAGGATAGAAGAGAGGAAGTTGTTGTTGTTGATGTTTTTGAGGATAGAAGAGAGGAGGTTGTTGTTGTTGATGGTTTTAATGATGCTGATGAAACAAATGAAGAAGAAACAGAAGTTGTTGCAGAAAGTGTTGACCCAAGGAAGAATCTAACCAACGTTAAATATTTGCGGCTTCGTAATCAAGTTTTAGTGATGTGATGGTGTAGGTAGGAAATAACTTAAGTGTTAAGTGACTAGGTTTTTAAAGTGATTGGTGTTATTGTCTTGTGATAGACGTTATTAAGACTTTTAGGTACTTTGTTTCTAAATCTTTTAGTGTAGGTAGTGCTGGTATGTTTTACTACTTACCTACTACAAGAAATTTTGTGGGAAAGTTCTTCCGATTCAGACAACGACGTAAACGTAATTATATAATAAACTAGCTGCTGCCCGCGACGTCGTCTGCGTGCGGTCACTGCTCGTTCCCCGTAGGTGATAGCGTGATAATATGTAGCCTATGTTCTGACCCGACTTCTTAATAATATTCGTGCCAAATTTGAAGTAAATCCATGCAGTACTTTTTGAGTTTATCCCGGACATACATTTGAAGAAATAAAGGTTCACTGCTCGTTCCCCGTAGGTGATAGCGTGATAATATATAGCCTATGTTCTGACCCGACTTCTTAACAATATTCGTGCCAAATTTGAAGTAAATCCATGCAGTACTTTTTGAGTTTATCCCGGACATACATACAGACAAACAGACAAACAGACAAACAGACAAACAGACAAAAATTCTAAAAACTATATTTTTGGCTTCGGTATCGATTGTAGATCACACCCCAAGTATTCTTTTAAAAAAAATATTCAATGTACAGTTTTGACTTTTCTACCATTTTATTATATGTATAGATAATAATAAAATGGTTTTTATTTTGCTCAAATTGTATAGTTTACATTATACTGTTAATAGAGATTCGCGCAATGGAAGCGTGTGTGTGAGATTGTTGTAAGGGGAAAGAATTTAATGTTTTTTTTTTGTGTTGTCAAATAAGTAAATATAAAAAATATTTTGTCCAATAAGGATAGACTCTTTAAATTCGGAAGATATCGGGTATTATACTAAAGTGAATTAACAAATTATTTTTAACCGACTTTCAAAAAGGAGAAGATTCTTAATTCGACTGTATTTTTTTATTTGTGTCAAAGGTCTTCGAGAGCTTGGTCTATAAATCATTTTTCAAAGACTTTGCACGGCACATTGGTTGGCACCAGCATGGTTTTATGCCTGGTAGATCTACCGTCACAAATTTATTCTCGTATGTAACCAACTTAATTGAGAATATTGATAACAAACTGCAAGTTGATGCCATATACACAGACTTCTCCAAGGCCTTTGACAGGGTAAATCACGCATTACTTGTTAAAAAATTGAGAGCATTTGGTGTGGGAGAATTTTTTGAATTTGTTGAAGAAAATTTGTTGAACTGGTGTGCATCTTACCTTCAGAATAGATCTTCGACCGTGGTGATAGACGGATACGTTTCACAGCCTTATATTGCCTATTCCGGTGTACCACAAGGCTCTATTTTGGGACCGGTATTTTTTAACATCTATATAAATGATATTCCCTCAACATTTCGACACTCGGATGTGTATCTATTTGCGGATGATCTCAAATTGGTAAAAACTATCAGAGACATCTCTGACGTTGAGCTATTGCAACAAGATCTCAATCGTCTTTCCCAGTGGTGTGAAAACAACCAAATGTTTCTTAATGCAAAAAAATGTCACCTCATCAGATTTACCAGAAAACATAATTATGTGCAGAGTCAATACTATATTGATACTGAGAAACTGGCTGCGGTTCGATCGGTGCGTGATTTGGGTGTCATACTAGACAGCGAATTAAAATTCACCGAGCATATCGATAGCATAGTCACCTCAGCTACAAAGACACTGGGTTTTGTATTGAGGAATTCCACAGAGTTCAGAAAACCAGCTACTACGATTAAACTTTATAGTAGTCTGGTTAGAAGTAAGTTAGAATATTGCAGTCAAATTTGGAGTCCTCACTACAAAATCCATTCGACTCGAATTGAAAGAATACAAAAGCGACTGCTACGTCATCTCGCGTACCGCTCGAACGGCAGTCAAAGTAGTGGTAATTCATACGAGAGAAGGTTGGTTCAGTATAATATGTCGTCACTGCAATCACGAAGAATTATTTCGGACATGATGTTTCTGCATAAAATACTCAACAATAACATTGATTGTCCACCAATACTTCAATTATTTCATTATAATATACCATCCAGGTTACCCAGGGAACCGCACGCCTTGTTAAATGTATCCCTCTACAGATCCAATTTGGGCAAGTATTCTCCATTGGCTCGATTGGCACGTACTTATAACGATCTGTCGTCAAAGATTCCTGGCCTTGACATTGTTTTTGATGGCTTGCATGCCTTTAGATTAAAATTGATCAGATTCTTTATTGCTAATTATTACTTAATAGATTAATAGTTTAATAGATTAATGATTCATTGATATTTTTTTTTATTCCAATTTGTGATTTCCATAGTGTTAAGTGCTGATATGTATTTGTAAAACTGTTTATTTATGATGTGGTCAAGTGATTATATTTCTTTTTAAAAATCTAGGTATATAAATTTATCCTTTTTTTTCATATTAAATTTGCTGATTGATTATAATGCATGTTGCGATTACCTTTAAAAAGAAATACAATTAAACTTATATCTATTATTTAAAATAATTCTTCTTGTTTAACTGTTGTTATTTCTGTTGGTAATCCTAATAAATAAATAAATAAATAAATTTAAACGAAAAAAACCGACTTCAATCACATCGACAAGTAACACAATGTAGGTAGACGAAATATTTGTCATGAAAATACGCGTTATCAAAGAATACTCAAAAATAATGTATCGGATCTCGATTAAATTTAAATGGGACCACAAGCATCAGCTTTCAATTTAAAAAAATCATCGAAATCGGTCCACCCACTCAAAATACATAAAAAATACAGTCCAAATGAGAACCTGCTCCTTTCTTGGAAGTCGATAAAAAACCGTGTGGTCTCGTGGGACACCAGATAGGAATGAAGTTCCTTATTATATAATACTAGCAGTGTCCCGCGGTTTCACACGCGTTAATTTGAAAAAAAAATAGCCTATAGCCTTCCTCGACAAATGGGCTTTCTAACACTGAAAGAATATTTCAAATCGTAACAGTAGTTCCTGAGATTAGCGCGTTCAAACAAACAAACATACTCTTCAGCTTTATAATATAAGTATAGATTAATTTCAAGTTCTATTCCAGGCATTAAAGAAAATAATTATTCGGGTATATATTTTTTATTATGATTTATTTATCGATAAAAAAAAAACTAATTTACAAAATTAACTTAACTCCTTTATTTTATTTACAATTTATAAAAACATATAATAATTATCGAATGATATAATAATAATAGCAAACTGAAATTAACTACATTATGAAAGGAACTTCGTTCGAACAAAAGGCGTTATACGTTGGTAACTTGGTGTGCCTCAGCTTTAGGTTGAAATAAAATACGTCACCAGACAATTTTATTTTTATTTTTTAGGATTATAAATATTTCATATAATTGCAAGGCAAACACCCGTTGGATTGGTTTCAAGCATAAATCTGCAGTAATTACTTTTATTTAGAACATTAAAGAAATCAGTACCTACTGATTCTATCGTTATCAAGGTTGCATTAGATCATATCCACAAAGCTATATAAAATCGAACAGATTTTAACATTTGAGGGAGTTAAGAAAACTGTGTGGTCATTTTTGCGGTTAGGGGCCTCAATCAATGGTGTTTTGTTAACCATAGCAGGCGCAACTAGCTCAGACGAGCGGGTAAGAGGCCCTGGAGGCGATACCGCACTGGTTGTTTCGGTTGCGTGCTAACTTCATGTAGCCCTTCTCGCCCCACGAGGTGCCCCACGAATTCTTCAGGAGCCAGTAATCGACTCCAGTCGAGTCTGTACCGTAGCCAACGACCAGCATCTAAAACATATAAGTTTTTTTTTTTTTTTTGGTTATTTTGTGCTCCACTTCCGTGAGTCAAGATGTCACTCTCTGTGACAATTAGTTAGGATATCGGCTATTCCATAAGTTGACACAAATATGTGACAAAATACCGAGTACTTACTGCGTGGTTGACTTTGCTGGAGGAACACTTCTTGTCATAGTAGACTCCTGAAGAGTAGTGCGCAAAGGTTTTCAAGCTGGCGTCGACGGCGACAGACACGGGGCCCACGGTTGCAACTGCTTTTGTCAACTTCGTCTCATCGTCTTTTTGGATTTTCGTGAAGCCCACGTCGTTAGCGCCCGATTTCTTGGGGTTGTATCTACAATCAAAACATTTCCTAACTTTAACTGTACCTAATTGACACCTCGTTCAATATCTTAATCTAAATAAACTTTACTATATGTATATCGAAGAAAAATTATAAGAAATTTGAATTATTAAGTCATTTGGCGAGTTAATCATGCTGTTTATCTACTATTTATTGAATTTTATGAAATAATTGAAAAAAGAACCGATAAAAAAAATATAATATAGGTAATCTATATATATAAAAGAGATTTCCACCCAGTGACTCATCACGATATCTCTGGAACGATAAGGCGTAGAGACTTGAAATTTGGTAGGAATATTTCTTTCGCCGAGTAGAGGTCAGCTAAGAACGGATTTTACGAAATTCCACCCACAAGAGGGGTTGCGGGGGTTAATAACATATAAGACTGTGGGGTCAGTTAGTATTATATATATGAGATCTATAAGAAGTGACAGTAGACCTGCACTTATTTTTTTTTGCTTCATACGGGTAGCTCTTCTCAGTGTCGATGCCGTTATTGTCTCTTATGTAGACGAACGCATTATCCCTACGGCCGCCGCGGCAGCCGTTATTGCCATATTCCGTTGAACAGTCGATAAGATTTTGTTCCGACAGCGATACAAGCACTCCCGTCTTGCGGAAGTGTTGACCTTCTAGCGCCCCAGTCTGTGTGCAATATGGAACATGCGAGGCTTAAATGTCTCCAATATCAGTAGTCATTTCCAATTAGTAAAGTTAATTGTTCTGTTAATTTGAGTTTTAGAATCAAATTTAAGTACAAAGTTCATATAATTTTAAAACGTGACAATTTAATTGTTCAGTATTGGGAGAACTTCTTAATCTCCGGTCTTTTTCCCTAATACGAGAGACATTCTTTTGCTCGCCGTGCGACGAAAATATTGTTTATTACATTGTATTTGTTTAAATGATAACTTAAGTAATTATTATCAATCAAGTAATTATTATCAATCAAGTACAATTCTTTAATAATTTTTAGCCGGCGGTGTAAGAAACACATCTTATGTTATTCTATTTAATCAGTTCCAAAACTATCATCAACAATTGTTAGCATAGCATAAATGTACTAATCTACGTTTCTTAATTCAAATGTAGTTGTGTAACAAATTTGGACCTTCGGACCAGCCTACTTACAGAACCGAAGGCCCAACAGCTCCCACATTTGCCTTGATTCTTCACGCTGGTGACAGCGCCAGCAGTGCGCCAGTCCATATTTTCTGGCAATTCCACGTTATTTGGTGGGATGAACGTGGCGCCACGTTGTTTTACACGCTCGCTAGAACTTGAACCATGATTGTAAATTTTATTACAGTTCGTATTTGTACCTTTCTTTACACATTGAAAATAAAAAATATAATTATATGTAGTAATGAGCTAGATGCGGTTCCCATAACTGTACATTAGGTATCTATAGCAATCCTACTAATATTATATACATCCATACATACAAACTTTCGCGAAGTTTATATGTATGGATGTATGGATGTCTGGATGTTTGTTCCTCTTTCACGTAAAAACTACCGAATCCATTTTAATGAAACTTTACAACAAAATAGCTTATACATTAGAATAACACATAGGCTATAATTTTTAAAGATATTGCAATAATTGACAAAAATATAACGATAATTGTCAAGTAAGTCGGAAAAAATCTGGAATCTTCTAGCTATTCTTGCGTACGCTGCAAAAACTGTAGAGTTTATACGTATATAATGTATGAGAGAAATAATAAGGAAGAGATATAATTAAATAAGGTTGAAATTAAATAACTATGGAAATAAGAAACAAGTAATATAATTAAAAGAAAACAAAAAACCCGCCTGCGTAAAAAACGGAAAGAGCAAAGTCAACATTTTTAAAACTTTCTTATTGTATTTCTTTATTATTATTACGGTAATAATAATCATAATATACATTTTCGAAATCCTTGTATTGAGCCCTTTAATTTGATACCCATACTATAGTATTCTAAAAAAAAAATTATTTCTTCATTAACTACAATGGCTTCGCACAGCCGCCATGTTTGTTTTTTTTTAATGTCACCTATCTAAGAACACTTGGGCTGCTAAGACAAATCTAACGATATCTCAATTATGCAAATCCGTTCAGCGGTTCTAGAGAAATGAGGTAATTAAGAATATTACATACATACATACATACATACAAGATACGCGCGAAAAACATAACCCTTCCTTGGCAGTCGGGTAAAAAGAAGTGAAATGAATAGACAAAAATTCCAAAAAACTAATGACATATATTTTGAAGTTTTTGTGGGTCAAGAGAGCCTATTGCTCTACATTTTGCTAGGTTCGCACGCAGTTATGACATTAGAATAAACTACAAATACCAAAAAAAAAATTAGATATCGATTGTATCTCGTACCGTAACCGAAGATAGTTCAATATGTGTAGTAACTTAGTAAGTAGTGATGTGAAATAAAAGTTGTCGATTGAAAAAGTTTTATTAAAGAAGTTTATTTATTAACTATGCAAAGTCTTTTTCATTAAAACATGGGAAGCACATTGATTGTTTGCAACTTTGCATTGCGCGCAAATGGTAACAACTCTTTTAGCACTCGTCAGTGCTGTTTAATGTGCGTCATAATTTTTCATAACAACCCACCCAACGTCTTTTTTTGTCGCCATGTCGGAAAACATGATCTGTACATCTTCCTTCGGGGAATTATGTAATAAAATGAATTATATAAATAAACAGCATGCAACCACGCCAGTGAAGTAAATGCAATGGAATCTAATTTTATTAGCTTTTCTAATAGAGAAAAGTTATTCGAGTGTTTATGTGTATTTTTGTTCTTAGGCTATTGTTGCATTTAAAAAATATATGGTGCTATTAAATTAATGACCTTTTTTGAAATGGGGAGTACAGAAGCAAAAACTGAACATGTTCTGAATATTTAAAGGTCAATATTGAAAGTTTTTCTTTAACTTTTGTATGGCGGCATATTGCTCTGCTTAGGGAAAAAGCAGTACCTAATGTTCACTAACTGTTTTTTTCAAGTTTCAGTGCTAATATGTTTTTTCAATGTTTTTACATTTATCTAATATAAAATTGTATGTTATTTGAATAAAATAGTAATTTTTTTCATTCGACAAATATTTTGAATTTATTAAATTTTCTAGTATAAAAGCAGTAAATCATTTTCTCAAAGTGAGAAAGCAATAGAATTCAAACTATACTGCTTTTTTCTTCTGAAAGTAATAAGTACTGCTTTTTAAAATGATAAAAACTATTATCTACTTTGAAAATTTAAAATGATATACCTAAAATTGTTAAATATTTGTATTCATCGTAACAAAATAACAATATAATTGTTTTTATATATTGTAAATTTATATTATAACTAGCGACCCGCCCCGGCTTCGCACGGGTGCAATTATGATACTAAATACTATCAACAATAAAAGATACGTTAGAAACCTCTAGTCTAAAATTATCAGTGTTTTTCTACCATGTTATGCATGTATATTATACATAGGTATAAACTTTCTTCTTGAATTACTCTATCTATTTAAAAAAACCACATCAAAATTCGTTGCGTAGTTTTAGAGATCTAAACAATTAAACATACAGACAACGGGAAGTGACTTAATTTTATACTATGTATAAAGATAAAGATGTACTGGTGGTCGAGCGATGCGTCATGCGGGGCAGAGAGGATGGACTCGCCGCGCAGTAGGCATAGCATAGTAGGCGCTTTTGGAACTTTAAATGTTTCGCTGCTAATTGCTTCTAACGACGATATCTCAAAAACTATTCATCTGATTGATATAGTGTGAAGGGCAATTTTAATCTGCATTAAATGTCTAAGCTAACTAACATATTTATATGGATAAGGATTAATACTGAACTAAAGAAAATAGCTATGAAAATAGCGTAATGTTTTTAATTAAAAATTTGAACATAAACGTGGTTATTGTAAGTCAACCGTAAGAGATAGAGATATGCTCTCGCGGACTTTTTTGTAGAATTTTTATAGATTTTGAATTCGCTAGTACATTACTAAACTGTATCTTTGCTAGTTTACGCGGCGTTTGCGTGGAAAGCTCCCAGTTGGCGCGATTTTTTACGACTTCTTCAACATTTATCGCCGTAATTCTGCTAATTTACATAAAAGTATACTAAATTATATACACAAACCTTTCTCAAGAATCACTCTAGCTATTAAAAAAAACCGCATCAAAATCCGTTGCGTGGTTTTAAAGATCTAAGCATACATAGGGACATAGGGACATAGGGACAGAGAAAGCGACTTTGTTTTATACTATGTAGTGATAAATGGGAACAGCGGAAAAAGCAGTAACAACAATGGAAACAACGGAAACAACGGAAAAAAGCGGAAACATACACATTTACAGCAATAAAAAACAGTACTTGGTTTATTTTAGGCCCGTCGACTAATGACTTTTTGAAAATACACAAAAATGATTTTTTAGAGAGTCATGTAAAATATTATTAGTGATATGCTCCTAATTGTAGAAAAGTACTATCATTAATTTAGTTATAAAAATATAAAATTTAAATTTAAGTTTTCTCCAATTTGGCTTTTTCACTTTACTGCCTTTTCCCTAAGTACGGCAGCATAGGGTAGAATAACAGACTATCAGCAACAAACTCAATTTTTTAAATATATTTTATTTATCGTCGATGCTAGGACAACACTAAATCTAGTCACGCAGCACCCACGCCGGCCACCCTCCCTCTCTTGCGTCTACAAGGCGTACGATTTCACGAGTATCGACATGTCTCCTAACACAAGGAATGAAAATAATTATACTACTGTGCGTTAGGGAACTAATTCATCTCCTATTTATTTTTTTATGTCTTTGAATTCACCTTTAAGTAGGAAGAACATATATATATATTTGTCTTACCCATACGTAAAGAACTTTACACGTTAGACTTAGAGCCTCCCGCAAGGAGTGAAACACCACGATTATAGTCAACGCACAATATGTAAGTCCTGCAAGAGATCTGATAGATCTCGTAATGCAGCGAACGTGTTAATAATTACTACTCCTTAAAAAATGCATACAATAATTATATTCTTAGACACAGGGCCGGATTTAGATGTCTGGAGGCAACAAAGGAGTGGAAGCCCCTTGGCTCCAAATTATTTTCCAAATAATATTTTTTTTAAAAGGTAAAACGTGAAAAAATTTTGAAAAAAAAAAGTTGTTTACCTGCAGTGTTTACTAGTCTGAATTTGATTTTGTTTCCGAAGTCTCTATTGTGGGACTTCCTTATTGGAAGACCGGGGGCTGTAGTTCCGGTAGCCCTGCCCTAAATCCGGCCCTGCTTAGACATAAGTCCTGCATCTCAGCCAACATTACTATAAACCTACAAATCTTTGTGTCTTATAGAATATATCGTCACTCACTTAGCAGTGCTGTTAAGTCCGTTCATGGTGCGCACGAACTCGGAGTGCGTCATGTCGGAGAACTGGTTCAGACCGACGCGGAAGGTCACCTCGCCGCGCTCGAAGCGCTGGTTGTGCTGGGCCACATAGTACTTGTGGCGGGCGAAGGTCACCATACGCTTCCTCTCCTCCGCTTCGGTTTCATACGACTTCTTATATTGAAGCTGTTGGAAATAAAGTTTCTACTTAGGATATAAACGACATAAACAATGAAAAACATTAAATTTGTTAAAATTTGGATTATTTAAGGATATATTTATTTTAAAATAAAATACCGAAACTATGTGACGCACCTTGAAAGCGTTCCACTCCTCCGCGACGACGTCGAAGTAGCTCAGAGTGTTCGCAGCGGCCACCGTCGCCAGCAAAACGACGAGGCTCTTCATTGTTTTATTTTCTACAACAGGTACGGGATGTTCAGTGTATAGTTGTGTATACATTTCATTGTGTATACATTTTCCTATGGTGAGTAAGGGAGCCGGAGCTTCTGGGGATGGTTTTTACCCTAGAGGTAAGGGCCAGCAAAGGTCAAAATCAAAAACAACTTATTCAAATCGGTTTCAAAAGCAATTACGAACCGTCCTTACAAGTTAAAATTTTAAAATGATTATTAATATTTAAAAGTAAAGTTACCACCGATTCACGCCTACCTAAGAGAGAAAACTTATTAAAGTGGCTAATCTGTTTCCATACATGTCTTGACTCTTCCAGACCCTAGACATGTATCAACTTTTCTCGTCGCTGACAAAATCTTACCTCGTTTTTTTTTTTTTTTTTTGTTTGCTTAGTTCAGACCAGTTCAGACGGAACACGAATGAGGCCTGAATGCGCGATTTTAAAAACACTTACCTGCAGCCAGGTCAGTAACCTCAGTCAGCAGTAACCTGGCTGCAGGTAACTATAGCAATCATAGAGATGGGTGCCTACTACAGTCAGGTATATAATGTAAAATATTGACGGTTTTAGCTTACTACATGAGAGGGAAAAGATAAAAAAAAATTAAGTATAATTATTTGCAGCAGGCTTATGGTGGCAGAGGTTGTTTTTATAAATTCACAATATTGAAATCAGCCTATAAAAAATTGTTTCATCTAATTAACAGATGAGGGAATATTTTGTTATATCCCGGATCTTAGACCATAATTATAGTCCGGGATCCCTAGTACATTTTTGAAGTTATATGTACTTCTATTGGCGCGTTAGGGAAAAATAATGAGAGTACCTAAATTTTTACGATTGACAGTGACAGTGTGCGCGTGAAAATAACCGACACGAAGAAGTTAGCAACGTGAAGTTAGCTAGCCAATGATGTATTACTTCTTATTTTCACTTGATTACTATCAAGCTAATTTTCCTAAAGTAATAGCTTCATTTTGATGACACGAACTAAATTTCCTCTACGAAAACTTTCGATTGTGGTACGTAATAGGGGAAGCAGGGGATAGAGCAGCAGTGAGCGTAGGACCGGGATAACGTACCACGCAATTTGTAGGACAATATTACTTACCTACTATTACTATAAAAATAAAAAATACAATGGATATTATTAATTTCATCGAGTATTAGGTATATGTTAAAATTACGGAATAGGTGATCTAAAAAAAGGTCCGCTAAAAATTTCAAACAGAATATAGATATAGTTCAATCTACGAAGACGTGCCCCACTCATTTCCGCAATCGTTTATAGTGCAAGTGTGCAATGTCAAGTACAAGAATGTGAGTTCTATTACTACGCAGAGTAGCAATGTAGGCACACGCACACAAAGTTAAATGACAGAAAATTTCACAACTGACTGGAAATATGCTCTACTTCATTTCATCTATGTATGTATTTATTTTATTGAATTATTTCATCATCTTTGTCTATCAGCATACAGCGTTTAACCGATTGATGTGTGACGATTATTTATTTATAATTAATATTTATTGTATAATTAAAAAATGATGTGATAGTAGGATGATGTACTTCAAAATTATGTCTAACTAGCCGACCCGTGCCCACTTCGTTGGGCGTTATAATCCATTTCACATAAGAAGGGTACGGTGAAATTTGATATGTTCCAATACACTCTCACTATTTTCAGCAAATCAGATAAATATAAATGTTTTAAAATCACCAATTAATTTCTAAGGCAAATAATAATGCTTGATTAGATTGAATTGTTGACACGGCACGTCAGAGGGCGCAGGTTCAAATCCTGCTGATTTAAAATCTTTATATATTTTTATCTTTTTCCTTTTATCTTGTCACTCCTGAATAGTGTAGCTTTCTGTTAGCGAAAGAATTTTCATGATCGGATCAGTATTTGCGAAGATTACCCCGTATATACAAACAAAGTTATAAACTTTACCTCTCTATAATATTAGTATAGATATATTATACATATACCTAGTTACTTACTACTGATAATGTCGACAATACTGATGTCCGGTAAAACCAAATGAGTTTATGTGGCATCTTATTATCAGTAATTATAATTTATATTCTTTCATGTATGTTAATAAAATAAATAAATAAATAAATAAATAAAATCTACTTAATAAAATATGTCGTGATATTATATTTTCTGATGAATTTAAGTTTCAAGTGTATAGAAATGATAGTCGGAGATAGATTAAATGACCAGCAGGTACCTGGCATGACGTAAAGTGTCAAACTCCTAATATAAAACATGGTGCCGCGAATATCAAAGTTAGGGCAGAGTTTCCTGAAGTTGACATCAGTCCGCTGATAAATTTTCATGGCAACATGGATCATACAATATACAAGAGTATTATGTGAGATCATATACTTGCATTTTCTACAAAAAAAAAATCTTTGAGATAGAATTCTTCAGCACGAAAACGACGCAGAATATGTTTCACGTCTTGTAATATACTTTAATTCCACCAAAAACATAAATGTGAAAAATGACAGCCAAGTTCAATAATAAGAATATGTTGTTTGTGGACTTCGCCGAAAAAAGTATTGAGATCTAAATGAGCGCCAAGTTCTACAGAAAAAATTAAATTAAACTAAAGAGTTCACTTTGCCAGTTTTCACTAACAATTCATCATTTATTTGGCTAATAGCTTTTTAATGTTGTTTTTAAGTAAAAACTAGCCAAGTGAAATCTTTAGCTTAATTTATTATTTTCTGTAGAACTTGGCGCTCATTTAGATCTCAATACTTTTTTCGGCGAAGACCACAAACAACATATTCTTATTATTGAACTTGGCTGTCATTTTTCACATTTATGTTTTTGGTGGGATATCATTACTTTTTGTAGAGATATTTATTTGAAATTTATTCTTTTTTCTTGCTCATTCTGTTAACGGATTCGATGTCGGAGACCAACCGGATCCTCAGATATCGATTTTGAAAGCAATCGGTCGAATAACTAAAAAGTTCAAGATGGCGGCTACTTTTTCTCATTCTGTTGTCAGATTCGTTTTCTGAGACCAACCATGTCCCTAGATATCGATTTTGAAAGCAATCGGATGAATAATTACAAGTTTATTGTATGTTGACTTCATTTTTTATTTATACTTTAGATTGACTTCTGTACTATTATATCTGTGTATTGTGGCGCCACGCGCGCCAGCCGCCGCGCCGACACACTCCGTTGGCCGTTTGCTTAGCGCGTATTACAAGTTTTTTGTATGGGGACACCCTTTATTTTTTGACTTCATTTTATTTTTATACTTGTTTTATATAGCAAATGTATCAATTTATATTTTTTGCAAGTTTCAAATATCTACTTATAACGGTTCAGACGCTACAATTAAAAAACGTTTTTTTTTGTATGGGGACCCCCTCTATTTTTTAACTTTCTTTTGTTTTCAGATTTTTTCCTGCGCTTACACGTAATTACCTAGCTAAATGCCAAATTTCGACTTCCTAGGTCATCTGGAAGTGGGTTAGGTTTTTGATGAGTCAGTCAGTCAGTGGAAAATTGGCGACTTTTGAACCTTCATATTTTTGTAACCGTTTCAACTAGGTTAATGAAATTTGAGAATCAGAGCTGAAAAGTCTTCCTCCTGGACTGAAACTCTAAGTTACTGGACTTAAATTTGATAGAACACCTTTGCCATAACCAAAAGCTTCGTATTGGTGCGAAAATTCACTTAAACAAGATAGAATTGAGACGTGAGTGGAAAAAGATTGAATACAATTTCCCAAAACCTGCACGTTCGTGTGTTTCACCATTATTACGCCAATGAGAGTAAATATATTAGTTTTCAAACATGCATGTTTATAAAAGAGCGTGTTTCATAATTAATGAAAAATAAAATGTCCAAAAATCTTGCGTAGTAAGGTCCGGCGAACTTGTGAATTACGGTGGCCCAATACTTTTGCAGACCGCCGAAAATAATTTCTCGTGGTAGAAACAAAATAATCCCAAAAAAAATAAATAATTTATGATGGTATTTATCTATATCTCGATATTCTTAAACTTCTCAAATGAATAACGAGTGCAGGAATGAAATACTTTATTATATGAAAAAATCAGGGTTGCCCAAAACTTTTGCACGCCACTGTATATAAGTAGATTAGTAAATTGAGAATAGTGCACATTACCTTAATCGACGAACGTTAGAAGTTTTCTAAAATAATGTCTTATTGAGATGGTGTTACTCCGCGAACCACGTAGCACGGGAGTGTAATCCCGTACTGATCTACTACCGAATTAAATTGACTGTAAGTATTTAGTTTATATAGATCGAATTCAAAGAGGAAAACCACTATGAAGATAATAATTTGCTAATTAGGAAAGTTTTGTTTGAAAAGCTGGTAAAAATAAACTAATGATGTAGTTACGTATTGAAAAGTTATTTCGATCGATCCAAGCTAATTAATATATTTTAATTTATATAGAACTAGCGACCCGCTCCGGCTTCGCAAAGTTGCAAAAACTATCAGTGTTCCTCTACTATATTATGCATGTATTATATATACCCACCTATAAACCTTCCTCTGGAAGTCTGGAAGCACTCTATTTACTAAAGCAAACCGCATCAAAATCCGTTGCATAGTTTTAAAGATCTAAGCATACAGACAGCGGGAAGCAACTTTGTTTTATACTATGTAATGATGATACATAAACAGACATTATAAATAATTGTGTTTGGTCGTAAACGAAAAAAAACCGACTTCAATTACATCGACAAGTAATAACAACGTAAGTAGACTAAGGGTGCATTTAGACCAAACGAACAAAGAGCTAGAGCTAGAACAAGAGCATTCTTTCTTGTTCTTTATGTGTAAACGAAAACTCGTATTCAGCGTTTACATCAAACGAACAAAGAACTAGAGCTAGATCAAGAGCATTCTTTCGTAATCTTTGATTGTTTAGTGTAAACGAAAGCTAGATCATCTGAACGAATGTTCTTTGCTCTTTCGTGTCAATTCTGTGGTTGGTATTGGTAGTGCTTCGCTATGTTTGACTCTGATAGCGATATCATAACTGCAAGTGCTGCATTTATTAATTTATCGCAAAAACTCAAAAATAAAAGAAGGAAGAGACGTTGGTGGGTTACAAATTTAATGCAACGAAGGACACTGCATAATGTAGGTGAAACAAAACACCCACAACAACCCACAGACATCATTTGGTAGGCTTCTATCATTAATAAACAGTTTTTTTTTAGAACAATCCATAATTTAATAGATTAAATAATAAGTATACAATCGCTAGAACACAATAACGCTTTGAAGAGACCGCTCAGGGGCGCGAGCACGTAAGAACACGCAAGAACGCTCTAAGCAACTGTTCGCGCGCTCTAGCGCCGTTTACATCAAGCGAACGAGCATTCTTAGAATATTCCATATAATCTTGCGAACGCTCTAAGAACAACGAAAGAATGCTCTACGCCTGTTTACACTAAAAGAATTTGATAAGAATTTGATAGAATGACCATTCGCTCGTCTGATGTAAATCGACCTTAAGAAAAAAAGTCAAGCAAATACAACGCGTATGTAAAATCATCGAAATCAGTCCACGCAGTCAAAAGCTCTGAGGTACATAATTATACTGATATACTCACATTAAAAAAAATACAATCGAATTGAGAACCTCCTTTTGGAAGTCTGTTAATTAATAACTACTAAATAATAAAAAATCCCACAACGCGAATTAGAAACGCTTAACAGAATAACAAAATACGAAACATTATTACTTTAATTATTACTAATAAATTATTACATATAATTATGACAAATTAATTATTACTTTTATGACAAATTGGGTCGGGGCCTGTGGTCGGGTCTAAGGTTGCGTTTCCACCAAAGATGTGCGAGGATGCGTAGCGAGGGATGTGTTTTTGAAGAACCAATAGAATTGCTTCATTTACCTAGCCTTGCTTAGCACAGCTCTGGTGGAAACGGCTTAGCGGAGCGAGGTTTTTTTACGAACAAAACCAGCGAGAGAGTGTGCGAGAAATGTTTTACGAGACATGTATTGCGAGGAATGTGTTGCGAGGAATGTGTTGCGAGGAATGTGTTGCGAGGAATGTGTTGCAAGGAATGCGTTGCGAGGTTTGAGTCACTGTCATCCTGTCCATAGACGGTGTTTGTTACCACTACGGGGCTGTCTCCACGAGCGAGCGTATCGCCGGCGATAGTATCGTCGTGCCACCTATTTCTATACACTCTCTATGGAGCTGACTGACTACGAGCGAGCGTATTGCCGGCGATGCGCTCGCTCGTGGAGACAGCACTCTCTATGGATTTGTCTCTACGAGCGAGCGTATCGCCGGCGCGCAGCGATACGCTCACTTGTGGAAACAGCCCCTACATCTATTGTTAATGCAATAATTGAAAAATTTCTTCTTTAAACTTAGGAACTCTTGTGAACAAGGTATCCACCGACAAAAATGCTTATTACATAATTATATACCTACATCAGCAATTCTATACAAGGGTGAGCGTTTACCAGCATTGGTTCTGCAAAATGCAGTGGCAAATATGGAATGTGGATTACGAGTGTGCGATCTTGTAGGAATCCTATAACATAATTTATTATTTATTTATATTATTTAACTAGCTACTGCGCGCGACTTCATCTGCGTGGAATAGGACCAATTCTGTCATAGATACATGATTTGTGCGAAACTTTAACCGTTTACGCAACGGAAGCTCTCAAAAGGAAAAAAACCCGATTTTGAAACATTCTTCATTGGTTCTACGCTCTTATCGTTCTTAGCGTGATGATATATAGCCTATAGCCTTCCTCGATAAATGGGCTATCTAACACTGAAAGAATTTTTTAAATCGGTCCAGTAGATCCTGAGATTAGCGCGTTCAAACAAACAAACAAACAAACGAACAAACAAACATACAAACAAACAAACAAACTCTTCAGCTTTATTATATTAGTATAGATAATATGTTTTAATAACATACCATGGGCGTACCCACGGTGGAGCAAGGTGGGACATTTACCCCAACTTATGACTCGAAGCTAATAATGACGAAGTATAGATTACAAGGAGTCCGAAAGTAGTGTAAACAAATAGTCTCAATTTAGACGACCGAATATCAATTCTAATTTTTGCCGGTAGAGCGCGCCATTTTTCAAGAAGTACATTCGTTTAAATCTTTAATGGTACGGTCTACGTCCTAAATTCAGGCGCAGCCAGTGGCAGAAAAGAGAACTAAGATTTAGTTGTATTAATGTGTACAATGAATACTATGGAAAAGCCTATACCGTTCGGACTCCTTGTATCTTTAATTCGTGCTAATAATAATTGATATTTTAGATTTTAAGAAGTAAATTTTCATAGTACTTTATCAAGTTTTTTGTTTTTTTTTCTGCTTTTTTTTGCCCCACGTTTACAAAACTGGTTACTCCCATGTAAGATAAACGTATGTACTAAGGATTGCGCCGCAGTTTTTATGATGATTTTTGGTGTACCTACCTATTTACGAAAATGTTAGCGTAGAAACCACATTTTTGAGTGTTTTTTTTTTTCATAATAGGTTGTATGAGATGTCAGTCATATTGTTTTACTCCGCTTTTTTTCACTTCAAATTCTTTTCAATAATTATAAATATTACTATGAATGTAAATATCAAATATAATATGTGATGCCGGAATTTGACATAACATTAAAGTTAACCGATGTGTGGTGTGTGGTTATAATTATCGTTAAATTATGACAGCTGTCAGTTGCCTAATGCATTTTGTCAGATGGTGTAACGCATTTTTGTCTTACGATTCAGCCTGTAATATCCCACTGTTGGGCATAGGCCTCTTCTCCATGTAGGAGAAGGATCGGAGCTTAATCCACCACGCTGCTCCAATGCGGGTTGGCGGATATATTCCCTACTATGAGTAACGATCGCTATCAGGAGTAGGTACATGATAACAACCGGGACCGACGGCTTAACGTGCTCTCCGAGGCACGGTGGGGTAACCCACAAGGACTGCACAAACACCCAGACCACGACAAACATCTGTATGGCCAATACAAATGTTGTCGTGTGCGGGAATCGAACCCGCAACCGCCCGCGCAACAGCCAATCGCAATCCAGTGCTGTAACCGCTGCGCCAACGCGGCGTTTTGTCTTAACTATCGATTTCATAAAAAATACTACCTTAACTTGAGTTATTTAACGTTAACGTCAGTTGGTGCAACTCACCCTAAATGTCATCTCTTTATAACTCTGCGAACTGAACAATAACCTTTTTTCTGCGGACTAAGTCGCGGGCACAGCTAGTTTTGCTATAAATTGTAATTATTTTAAACATTTTAATATTCTCTAATATTTTTACCGGCGAAAATATCGATTTTGGCGTGTAAACGACTACTGAGAGGGCTAGCTGTTGGCAAAAGTGGCAAAGTGAAAATTTGCTGTTTCAACTTAGCTTCGCTTCAATTCTCCTCGCTCTCCCCTACTATAACACAATATTTTTATCATTTAATGCCAACTAAGTAAATATAAAAATGATTTTGTCCAATAAGGGTAGATAGACTCTTTAAATTCGGAAGATATCGGGAATCCTACAAAATTGAACTAACAAATTATTTTTAACCGACTTTCAAAAAGGACGAGATTCTCAATTCGACTGTATTTTTGAAGTTATACTTCTTTTGGCGCGTTAGAGAAAAATGATGAGTAAATTTTTACAATGCGCGTGTCGATACGAAGTAGTTCAAGCATGCATGAATAGATGCCGCTAGTTTTGCAGACAAGAAGTCTAGTATTTATCATTTCTAAGAGATGACGTTGTGGACTAAAACAAGAAAGTAGTCTTTATCATTTCTAAGAGATGGCGTTGTGGACTTATTGTCAATTATTAAGTGGTAGGTTTTTTTGGAAGTATTTTAATACTCCAGCTTGAAGTATAACTTCTTACGTGCGTACAAAAGTACACACACACTTTTTTTATTTAAACGAAAAAAACCGACTTCAATCACATCGACAAGTAACACAACGTAGGTAGACCAAATATTTATCATGAAAATACGCGTTATCAAAGAATACTCAAAAATAATGTATCGGATCTCGATTAAATTTAAATGGGACCACAAGCATCAGCTTTCAATTAAAAAAATCATCGAAATCGGTCCACCCACTCAAAATACATAAAAAATACAGTCCAAATGAGAACCTGCTCCTTTTTTGGAAGTCGATAAAACACCGTGTGGTCTCGTGGGACACCAGATAGGAATGAAGTTCCTTATTATATAATACTAGCAGTGTCCCGCGGTTTCACACGCGTTAATTTGAAAAAAAATAGCCTATAGCCTTCCTCGACAAATGGGCTTTCTAACACTGAAAGAATATTTCAAATCCTAACAGTAGTTCCTGAGATTAGCGCGTTCAAACAAACAAACATACTCTTCAGCTTTATAATATAAGTATAGATTAATTTCAAGTTCTATTCCAGGCATTAAAGAAAATAATTATTCGGGTATATATTTTTTATTATGATTTATTTATCGATAAAAAAAAAACTAATTTACAAAATTAACTTAACTCCTTTATTTTATTTACAATTTATAAAAACATATAATAATTATCGAATGATATAATAATAATAGCAAACTGAAATTAACTACATTATGAAAGGAACTTCGTTCGAACAAAAGGCGTTATACGTTGGTAACTTGGTGTGCCTCAGCTTTAGGTTGAAATAAAATACGTCACCAGACAATTTTATTTTTATTTTTTAGGATTATAAATATTTCATATAATTGCAAGGCAAACACCCGTTGGATTGGTTTCAAGCATAAATCTGCAGTAATTACTTTTATTTAGAACATTAAAGAAATCAGTACCTACTGATTCTATCGTTATCAAGGTTGCATTAGATCATATCCACAAAGCTATATAAAATCGAACAGATTTTAACATTTGAGGGAGTTAAGAAAACTATGTGGTCATTTTTGCGGTTAGGGGCCTCAATCAATGGTGTTTTGTTAACCATAGCAGGCGCAACTAGCTCAGACGAGCGGGTAAGAGGCCTCGGAGGCGATACCGCAGTGGTTGTTTCGGTTGCGTGCTAACTTCATGTAGCCCTTCTCGCCCCACGAGGTGCCCCACGAATTCTTCAGGAGCCAGTAATCGCCTCCAGTCGAGTCTGTACCGTAGCCAACGACCAGCATCTAAAACATATAAGTTTTTTTTTTTACTTTGGTTATTTTGTGCTCCACTTCCGTTAGTCAAGATGTCACTCTCTGTGACAATTAGTTAGGATATCGGCTATACATTCCATAAGTTGACACGAAATATGTGACAAAATACCGAGTACTTACTGCGTGGTTGAAATTGCTGGAGGAACACTTCTTGTCATAGTAGACTCCTGAAGAGTAGTATTTAAAGGTTTTCAAGCTGCCGTCGACGGCGACAGACACGGGGCCCACGGTTGCAACTGCTTTTGTCAACTTCGTCTCATCGCCTTTTTGGATTTTCGTGAAGCCTACGTCGTTAGCGCCCGATTTCTTGGGGTTGTATCTACAATCAAACCATTTCCTAACTTTAACTGTACCTAATTGACACCTCGTTCAATATCTTAATCCAAATAAACTTTACTATATGTATATGTAAGAAAAATTATAAGAAATTTGAATTATATAGTCATTTGGGGAGGTAATCATGCTGTTTATCTACTATTTATTGAATTAATTATATGAAATAATTGAAAAGAAGAACCGACAAAAAAATTATAATGTAGGTAATATTATATACAGGATGTCCCGTAATGAATAGATAATCCTGAACGTGCGTGTGTGGAGGGAGAGGTGGGATACAAAACCAAAAAAATTTTTTTTTTTATCTCAAACAGTTCGCGGTCTATGCCATTTTTTGTAAAACTTAGAAAAATCCCAGTTTTCCTCACATTTGTGGGCACTACGTCCGGTATTTGAGGCCTAGATCAGACTTTTTCCTTTAAAGTGCTCCCTAATAATGCTGTTCCTTAATTATGTTTCAAAAAACTCAACTACTATGAATAGTAGTTTACAAGAAGTCGCTGAACTTAAATTTTAATTTTGAAATTTACCTTACTGTTAAGTTTGAGCACCTGTGGTGTAAAAAAATGTATCTGAGTTGTCGCGGCCAACTACTTAAAAAAATAGCCTACTTCATAAGGATTTTAAAACAGTACCATACTATCTACTTTATACCGTAAAATTATTGAGCTATTGCCATTAATATGTAAAAATAGGCATTTCATCACAAAATTGCAAAATTATTTGCAGATATTTTTTTTGAGTTTTCATTAAATAAGTAAAGCTGTCGACCCTAAAAATTAGATTATCCATTCATTACGGGACCGCCCTGTATATAAGATCTAATTAAAAGAAGTGACAGTAGACCTGCACTTATTTTCTTTTGCTTCATACGGGTAGCTCTTCTCAGTGTCGATGCCGTTATTGTCTCTTATGTAGACGAACGCATTATCCATATAGCCACCATTGCAGCCGTTATTGCCATATTCCGTTGAACAGTCGATAAGATTCTGTTCCGACAGCGATACAAGCACTCCCGTCTTGCGGAAGTGTTGACCTTCTAGCGCCCCAGTCTGTGTGAAATACGGAACATGCGAGGCTTAAATGTCTCCAATATCAATAGTCATTTCCAATTAGTAAAGTTAATTTTTGAAATGAAACAACTTTTACGGATTTTATCGCAGTTTATTAAGGTTTTTGATTTCCGGACGTTTCGGAGACTTTACAGCAACCATGGTCACGGGAGGACTGAGGTGTCAGACGTCCAAAGTCGTTAAAAACGTTACAAAGTTATTCGAAACTACCCTATGTTACATCAATATTTTTAATTAGTCCTCTCTACGCAGAAAGTGCTAACCGAGTCTTTAATCTGTGGTATATTATTTATTTATTTAATACCCTCACGGATCATCCTTGGTTGGAATCGGTGTTCTTTTGCGAGTACCTGTGGTTTGTCAAATCTAATACAATGGCTAGCTTTGTCTAGACAATGTTCACAGATCAAGGGCGGATCCAGCTTTGGCGCCAGGGGGGGGGGGTCACAGTCATGGTCAAGGCGCCAGGGGGGGGTCACAAAGTCGTGGTCAAGTAAAAAGAAGTTATAATTTAAATTTTATAATGGTAGATACAGGTAAAAAGTAGGTATTTTATTAATCTATGTAGGTAATGTACTTAAAAATACCTATATTGTGACAAAAATCTTGTTTAACAATTTTAATTAGTGTCCACCTAGGTCCTGGACACAGCCAAGGGGGGGTCATGACCCCCGTGACCCCCCCCCCCTGGATCCGCCAGTGTCACAGATTGCGGACTTAGTGTAGCGACGGTGTTTTAAGACAGCTATATGTTCTTTAACGCGAGTTTTAATTGATCTTTTAGTTTGCCCTATATAAGAGAGACCACAGTCACAATCAAGCTTGTATACTCCTGCTTCTTGTAAGGGTACGTGACACTTATCTTTTTTGGCAGCTTGAAAAAAGTTTTAATAGAAGCTCGCTTTAGTATGAAGCCAATCTTGTCAGTGACCCCTTTCATATATGGTAGTACAGCAGGTACTCGTTCGACAGTGGCTGGTTTCACAGGTTCACTGTGACGGAGACGCGGTACCCGAAGCTTGTTGTCTCGCAGTACTTGCTTGACATGTCGAAGATCGGTCTCCAGGTGTCGTTCGTCACAGATCCCTTGCGCTCTCTGAAACAAAGATTTACCCACGGTAGCTAACTGTGTTGGATGGTGGTGAGATTAGCCATTTAAGTACCTATCCGTATGGGTATGCTTCCTATACACTGTGTGGCTTAAGGTATTATTAGGATTACAGATGACTAATACATCTAAGAAAGCTAAAGAATTATTTGCCTCTAACTCCATTGTGAATTGAATTTTAGGATTAATGGAATTGAGATGGTTTAAGAATATGGTTACTTTATCAGATGGTAGTATTGTGAAAGTATCATCTACGTACCGCTTGTAGAACCTGGGTGTTATGGGCGAGGTATGCAGAGCAGTCTCCTCGAAGAACTCCATAAAAATGTCGGCAACAACAGGGGATACTGGTGAGCCTATCGCCACGCTATCTACTTGCTCGTAGAACTGATTATTCCACAACATGTAGCCAGATGTAAGGCAATGCTTTAGAAGGTCAGCAAATTCTATTGGCATGTTATTCTACCTCAGCTTTCTTGATACGATAATAATGCAATCTTCAACAGGTAAGCTTGTAAAGAGTGATTGCACATCATGCGTGATTGCACATAATAAACCGCGATAAAATCCGTAAAAGTTGTTTCATTTCAATGAGTAAATTTCGCGTAAACATTAGAAAACAATAAAGTTAATTTTCCGATAATTTGAGCTTTAGAATCAAATTTAAGTACATAGTTCATATAATTTTAAAATGTGGCAATTTGATTGTTCAGTGTTGGGAGAACTTCTAGTAATATATATCTGCTAATACGCAGTGTAGTGGCGGAGTCGTATAATCTCCAGTTTTTTTCCATAATACGAGAGACATTCTTTTGCTCGACCGTGCGACGAAAATATTGTTTATTACATTGTATGTGATTAAATGATAAACTAAATAATTGTCAAGCAAGTCCAATTCATTAAGAATTTTTATCTGGCGGTGTAAGAAACACATATTATGTTATTCTATTTATTCAGTTCCAAAACTATCGTTAAAAATTGTTAAAAGATAAATGTACTAATCTGCCTTTCTTATTCGAATGTAGTTGTGTAACAAATTCGGACCTTCGGCCCAGCCTACTTACAGAACTGAAGGCCCAATCGCTCCCACATTGATGGCCTTGATTCTTCACGCTGGTGACAGCGCCAGCAGTGCGCCAGTCCATATTTTCTGGCAATTCCACGTTATTTGGTGGGATGAACGTGGCGCCACGTTGTTTTACACGCTCGCTAGAACTTGAACCATGATTGTAAATTTTATTACAGTTCGTATTTGTACCTTTCTTTACACATTGAAAATAAAAAATATAATTATATGTAGTAGTGAGCTAGATGCGGTTCCCATAACTGTTTCATTAGGTATCTATTATAAACACTGTCGGGATCAGAACAAGGGAGGAGGGCCGAACTGGTTTATTAAAAATCTAATTTAACACAAGATAACTACACAGATTAGTAAACGGAGTGGATACGAACTACTTAGTATTCAATGGACTCACCGAGCGGGTGCCGGGTCTATCGCGTGGCAGAGGGACAGCTCAGAGCAGTGCCTGGGACTTGCGACCCAAGTGTAGGGTTAAGGAGGGCCCTCCAAAGATACAAAACAAACGCTCCCCTCCACTGCTCGAGCTGCCCACGTTGTCTAACTAAATAAGTAACAATTAATTCGTGTACACAAACTAACTATTAGAAGAGTCGAGGTTAAGCTACTAGCAGGATACACAAGTGCACCGTGCCACGCCAGAGCCAAGACTGCCTTAGCTGCGGTTACATCGGTCTTTTATACAGGACAGAATGACTCGAATAAGAGAGTGAGGGTAGTAGTTGAATATCAACAACAACGCAAGTACCGACATACACGTCAGAATTAAGATGGCAACTGACTAATCGTAAACAAATATTAACCATTCGGAAGACGGTATCGACATCTTTGTACTATTCCGGTATTAACCGAATAAATAATAAAAGTAATATCAATACAAAATCCAATATTTTAATAATAAATAGCATTTTTAGAAGCATCAGTGCTGTTTAATGTGCGTCATAATTTTTCATAACAACCCACACAACGTCTTTTTTTGTCGCCACGTCGGAAAACATGATCTTCCTTCGGGGAATTATGTAATAAAATGCATTATATATAAATAAACAGCATGCAACCACGTCAGTGAAGTAAATGCAATGGAATCTAATTTTATTAGCTTTTCTAATTGCGAATCGCGGCAACAGTTACCAGGTACTGCTTAGGGAATAGTATAAGCAGTGGAATTTTAACAAAGCTGACTTTGTCAAGTTGTAGGTACGGTTCAATCATGAACATAGACTGGACCGAATTATATTTATTAAATGATCCCAATTCTGTTTTAAATTTTTTTTATGATAAAATCACGTACGCTCTTGACGATTGTGTACCCGTTAAAAAAAATAAAAAACACGAAGATACTAGGTATATTTACCCGGTATGGTACACATCGAAATTAATTAAAGACATACAGATAAAACACAATTTACACAAAACATAATTATAAAATTAGTAAATCACCGAAAGATTACGAGGCATTCTCTTGATACAGGATGAAAGTAAAGGCGGACACAGCGCTTGCTCATGACCGATACCGATACAGAGTACAGAACATCCTCGCTTCGGATCCAAAAGCATTTTGGGATTACATAAGGGCGAAAAGGTCACTACTAGGCGGTATGAATTAGTGCAGGATGGACTAACGCTCTCGGATCTGGACTGCGCAACGATGTTTGCACAGTTTTTCCATTCCGTTTATAATCCAGAGCCACCACAACTGGATGTTTCAGCAGTCAGCGCAACGGTGTGTGGCAGCGGGCACGTGCAGTTGACACGTCTGACTAAGGCAGATGTGTGTCACGCGCTGGCGCGGCTAACACCGAAGCGCTCCGTTGGACCGGATGGCATTCCACCCCTCATCCTCAAGGACTGCCGTTTCGTGTTGGAGGAGCCCCTATTGCATGTTTTTAATGCCTGCCTCGCAACTGCTACCTTTCCCGACAGGTGGAAACTCACACGAGTGGTGCCGGTGCCGAAAGGACGGGGTGGACCAGAACCGAGTGACTATCGACTAGTGGCACTTCTGAGCGCACCGGCCAAGATATTCGAGTCGGCAATTCATACCTCATTGTATGCGCAGGTGAGAGTCCGGTTGTCTGACGCACAGCACGGGTTTCATCCTGGGCGAGGGACAACCGGGAACCTGCTGCATTTGATGGCACGGGCGTTGCCGGTGGAGGATGCCGGGAGGCAGGTGGACGTCGCCTACTTCGATTTCCGGAAGGCGTTCGACACAGTCGATAATGACATCCAGCTCTCAAAGCGGGCGGGTGTGGGGTGCACGCCTCATAGGCTGGCCTTCTTCGTCAGTTATCTGCAGGACAGGTGTCAGTATGTCGACTGTGGCGGACACTATTCGGAACAGTACTGGACAAGATCAGGAGTCAGCCAGGGCAGTAATTTAGGTCCCCTCCAATTTATCATTATGATAAACGATCTACCGGAGGTGGTCCATGAGTCGACGTGCCTTTTATTTGCTGACGACCTGAAATTAGTCCGCGAAGTGGGCGACACCTCAGACCACATCAAGTTGCAGCGGGATATAGACAGGGTTGTAAGGTGGAGCCACGACAACAAGCTATACTTTAACGTGGCTGCCGTGGCTCCGTGTTGTCCTTCAGCCGCGCGCGCTGTCCGCGACATCACCCGTACCACATCGAGGGCGAGCCACTGCAGCGCGTTTCCGAGGTAAAGGATCTGGGTGTCCGGTTCACCGCTGATCTCAACTGTCGGGAACATAATATAGTCGGAGTATGTAGAAAAGCGTACCGAAACCTTGGCTTCATATTACGGCACTCGGGTGTCGATTCGACATGTCTCCTAACGCAAAGAATGAAAATAATTATACTACTGTGCGTTAGGGACCTAATCCATCTCCTATTTATTTTTTTATGTCTTTGAATTCACCTTTAAGTAGGAAGAACATATATATATATTTGTCTTACCCATACGTAAAGAACTTTACACGTTAGACTTAGAGCCTCCCGCAAGGAGTGAAACACCACGATTATAGTCAACGCACAATATGTAAGTCCTGCAAGAGATCTGATAGATCTCGTAATGCAGCGAACGTGTTAATAATTACTACTCCTTAAAAAATGCATACAATAATTATATTCTTAGACACAGGGCCGGATTTAGATGTCTGGAGGCAACAAAGGAGTGGAAGCCCTTTGGCTCCAAATTATTTTCCAAATAATATGTTTTTTAAAGGTAAAACGTGAAAAAATTTTGGAAATAAAAGTTGTTTACCAATGTTTACTAGTGTGAATTTGATTTTGTTTCCGAAGTCTCTATTGAGGGGGCCCCTCTTTATTGGAAGCGGTGGCCCTCCCCTAAATCCGGCCCTGCTTAGACATAAGTCCTGCATCTCAGCCAACATTACTATAAACCTACAAATCTTTGTGTCTTATCTATACTAATATAATAAAGCTGAAGAGTTTGTTTGATTGTTTGTTTGTTTGTTTGTTTGTTTGTTTGTTTGTTTGTTTGTTTGTTTGTTTGAACGCGGTAATCTCTGGAACTACTGGGCCGATTTGAAAAATTCTTTCAGTGTTAGATAGCCCATTCATCGAGGAAGGCTATAGGCTATGTATCATCACGTTAAGACCAATAGGAGCGGAGTCCACGCCGACGAAGTCGCGCGCAGAAGCTAGTAGAATATATCGTCACTCACTTATCTGTGCTGTTAAGTCCGTTCATGGTGCGCACGAACTCGGAGTGCGTCATGTCGGAGAACTGGTTCAGACCGACGCGGAAGGTCACCTCGCCGCGCTCGAAGCGCTGGTTGTGCTGGGCCACATAGTACTTGTTGCGGGCGAAGGTCACCATACGCTTCCTCTCCTCCGCTTCGGTTTCATACGACTTCTTATATTGAAGCTGTTGGAAATAAAATTTCTACTTAGGATATAAACGACAAAAACAATGAAGAACATTAAATTTGTTAAAATTTAGATTATTTAAGGATATATTTATTTTAAAATAAAATACCGAAACTATGTGACGCACCTTAAAAGCGTTCCACTCCTCCGCGACGACGTCGAAGTAGCTCAGAGTGTTCGCAGCGGCCACCGTCGCCAGCAGCACGACCAGGCTCTTCATTGTTTTATTTTCTACAACAGTTACGGGATGTTCAGTTTTTTTATGTAACTAGGTCGGCAAACAAGCGTACGGCTCACCTGATGGTAAGACCGTAGCCTATAGACGCCTGCAACACCAGAAGCATCGCAAGCGCGTTGCCGACCCTATCCCCAATCCCCCCAGGAGCTCTGGTCACCTTACTGGCTTACTCACCAACAGGAACACAATACTGCTTGAAAACAGTATTATTTAGCTGTGATCTTCTGTAAGGTCGAGGTACTACCCCAGTCGGGCTGCTCCATATTTTGAGCAGGAAATTTCCTGCTGTGCCTGTGTTAAAATCAATCACACCAATTTATTTAATTTACTTGTTTACAAGCAAATCTCGCGACAAGCTTTTCTATCATATAGATTATGTGTAATGACTTTATAAGTAGATAGTAAAAGTTTTAAAATAAAAATTTATTTTTTTCGTTTTAGCACATGCAAATAAAAGCTTGTTTTTTAAAAAGGTTTTTTACTTTTAAAGTAAAGTTACCACCGATTCACGCCTACCTAAGAGAGAAAACTTATTAAAGTGGCTAATCTGTTTCCTTACATGTCTTGACTCTTCCAGACCCTAGACATGTATCAACTTTTCTCGTCGCTGACAAAATCTTACCTCTTTTTTTATTTTTTTTATTTGCTTAGTTCAGACCAGTTCAGACGGAACACGAATGAGGTCTGAATGCGCGATTTTAAAAACACTTACCTACCTGCAGCCAGGTCAGTAACAGCTCAGTCAGCAGTAACCTGGCTGCAGGTAAGTATAGCAATCACAGAGATGGGTGCCTACTATAGTCAGGTATATAATGTAAAATATTGACGGTTTTAGCTTACTACATGTAATTAATATGAGAGGGAAAAGATTAAAAAAAAATTTTTAAGTATTATTATTTGCAGCAGGCTTATGGTGGCAGAGCTTGTTTTTATAAATTCACAATATTGAAATCAGCCTATTAAAAATGTTTCATCTAATTAACAGATGAGGGAATATTTTCTTATATCCCGGATCTTAGACCATATAGTCCGGGATCCCTAGTACATTTTTGAAGTTATATGTACTTCTATTGGCGCGTTAGGGAAAAATGATGAGAGTAAATTTTTACGATGTGCACGCACACCGTCACGAAAACAACCGACACACAACAAGAAGTTAGCAACGTGAAGTTAGCTAGCCAATGATGTATTACTTCTTATTTCCACTTGATTACTATCAAGCTAATTTTCCGGGAGTAGCTTCATTTTGATGACACGAACTAAATTTCCTCTACGAAAACTCTCGATTGTGGTACGTAATAGGGGAAGCAGGGGATAGAGCAGCAGTGAGCGTAGGACCGGGATAATGTACCACGCAATTTGTAGGACAATATTACTATTACTATAAAAACAAAAATCGTGGTGCGCGCCTGGCCTTAAAATCGACGTCGTTATGTCGACGAAAGAATAGTCAAGTAAATACGCATTATTAGATATAACTCAAAAAATACTTGTTCCATCGCAATTAAATTGATTAAAATATGACCACTTGACACACACCACCTTAAAAGTTAAGTTAAGAGTTCTCAGGTAACATACATTAAGGAAATAATAATAATAATACACACGAATTGAGAACCTCCTCGTTTTTTAATAGGCGGTTAAATTTATGTGGAATTAAATATTCTTTAATTTAGTCTTTATTTCATAAAGCTAGTTCCGGTACTTTAGGAGATGTGGGGTCGCCGGCCGACAGTCGGGGGACTTCGGCCGGCCGGACGACGTGACCCCACAGGTCTGCGGGGTGGAATTGTTGTGAGCGAGGCCACCCCAAATTTGTGACGGGTCCCGGATGTTTAAACGTCCAGGCCTACCGCCCGGGGTGAGAGGCGACTGCTAGCGCGACCCCATCTCGCCCCACCCGGCCCTGACTAAAAACCACCACGACGGCTCACACGTGGTGGTTTTTAGTCAGTAGGAGTCTGACAGAACCCGCTGGCGCCCCCGCGCCGGAGGGTATCCGTGATGGATTTTCCCCACGTAAAAAAAGGTACTTTAGAAGAGATTGAAGATTTTCTAACTGACTCCTTTTCTTTGCCGTTCAGTTTAGATATAATTAGTCATTGTAATCTTTAGTTATTGATTTTTTCATTTACTTCAGTTTAAAATCTAGCCATCTAGGTATTATTTTTGAATCAGGGGCTAGCTAAAAATAATAGATTTCAACTAGGGTTCAACTGAACCTAAAGAAAATCTTTACCACGTTCTCCCTCGAGTCATCATCATCATCTTGGAGACCGGGAAATACAAGATTATTCTTTTGGTACGCTTTTAAAAATAGGAAAAATTTTCATTAAAAGTTAATCAATTTAATATTTTGATTACGGTAACAAGTACATGGACGTATTTACCCTAGGGCCAAAAGGTTAATGGCCCATAGCGGCACAGAGGGGACGACTCAAGCCGAGCATACGTACTAGAGATATTTGAGAAAAAGTTCAGCCGAAATACAATGGATATTATTAATTTCATCGAGTATTAGGTATATGTTAAAATTACGGAATAGGTGATCTAAAAAAGGTCCGCTAAAAATTTCAAACAGAATATAGATATAGTTCAATCTACGAAGACGTGCCCCACTCATTTCCGCAATCATTTATAGTGCAAGTGTGCAATGTCAAGTACAAGAATGTGAGTTCTATTACTACGCAGAGAGTAACAATGTAGGCACACGCACACAAAGTTAAATGACAGAAAATTTCACAACTGACTGGAAATATGCTCTACTTCATTTCATCTTTACATCATCATCATCACTTCAGCCTATCACAGTCCACTGTTGGACATGGCCTCCACAAGTTCGCGCTCGACATTATGACGCGAACTCATGTGTTTTGCCCATAGTCACCACGCTGGGCAGGCGGGTTGGTGACCGCAGGGCTGGCTTTGTCGCACCGAAGCCGCTGCTGCCCGTCTTTGGCCTGTGTATTTCAAAGCCAGCATGGATGGTTATCCCGCCATCCGTCGGCTTTTTAAGTTCCAAGATGGTAGTAGAACTGTGTTATCCCTTAGTCGCCTCTTACGACACCCACGGGAAGAGAGGGGGGTGGTTACATTCTTTAGTGCCGTAACCACACAGCACCCGTAACCACACAGCACCATCATCTTTACATGATTTTATTGAATTATTTCATCATCTTTGTCTATCAGCATACAGCGTTTAATTTAACCGATTGATGTGTGACGATTATTTATTTATAATTTACATTTATTGTATAATTAAAAAATGATGTGATAGTAGGATGATGTACTTCAACATTATGTCTAATAGGTATATTATACGTAAGTATACCTAGTTACTTACTACTGATAATGTCGACAATACTGATGTCCGGTAAAACCAAATGAGTTTATGTGGCATCTTATTATCAGTAATTATAATTTATATTCTTTCATGTAGATATGTTAATAAAATAAATAAATAAATAAAATCTACTTAATAAAATAAAATATAAGTCGTGATATTATATTTTCTGATGAATTTAAGTTTCAAGTGTATAGAAATGATAGTCGGATATAGATTAAATGACCAGCAGGTACCTGGCATGACGTAAAGTGTTAAACTTTTGGTTAAACTCCTAATATAAAACATGGTGCCGCAAATATGAAAGTTAGGGCAGAGTTTCCTGAAGTTGACATCAGTCCGCTGATAAATTTTCATGGCAACATGGATCATACAATATACAAGAGTATTATGTGAGATCATATAGGTAGGTACTTGCATTTTCTACAAAAAAAAATTCTTTGAGATAGAATTCTTCAGCACGAAAACGACGCAGAATATGTTTCACGTCTTGTAATATACTTTAATCAGAGCTGATAAGTCTTCCTCCTTGACTGAACCTCTAAGTTACTGGACTTAAATTTGATAGAACACCTTTGCCATAACCAAAAGCTTCGTATTGGTGCGAAAATTCACTTAAACAAGACGGAATTGAGACGTGAGTGGAAAAAGATTGAATACAATTTCCCAAAACAGAGAGTAAATATATTAGTTTTCAAACATGCATGTTTATAAAAGAGCGTGTTTCATGATTAATGAAAAATAAAATGTCTAAAAATCTTGCGTAGTAAGGTCCGGCGAACTTGTGAATTACGGTGGCCCAATACTTTTTAACTGAGGTAGGGCACAGCAGGAAATTTCCTGCTCAAAATATGGAGCAGCCCGACTGGGGTAGTACCTCGACCTTACAGAAGACCACAGCTAAATAATACCTACTGTTTTCAAGCAGTATTGTGTTCCTGTTGGTGAGTAAGGTGACCAGAGCTCCTGGGGGGGATTGGGGATAGGGTCGGGAACGCACTTGCGATGCTTCTGGTGTTACAGGCGTCTATAGGCTACGGTCTTACCATCAGGTGAGCCGTACGCTTGTTTGCCAACCTAGTTACATAAAAAAAAAAACTGCACAGCGGCGAAAATAATTTCTCGTGGTAGAAACAAAATATTCCGAAAAAAATAAATAATTTATGATGGTATTTATCTATATCTCGATATTCTTAAATTTCTCAAATGAATAACGAGTGCAGGAATGAAATACTTTATTATATGAAAAAATTAGGGTTGCCCAAAACTTTTGCACGCCACACTTTGTATATAAGTAGATTAGTAAATTGAGAATAGTGCACATTACCTTAATCGACGAACGTTAGAAGTTTTCTAAAATAATGTCTTATTGAGATGGTTTAACTCCGCGAACCACGTAGCATGGGAGTGTAATCCCGTACTGTACTACTTCCAAATTAAATTGACTGTAAGTATTTAGTTTATGTAGATCGAATTCAAAGAGGAAAACCACTATGAAGATAATAATTTGCTAATTAGGAAAGTTTTGTTTGAAAACCTGGTAAAAATAAACTAATGACGTAGTTACGTATTGAAAAGTTATTTCGATCGATCCAAGCTAATTAATATATTTTAATTTATATAGAACTAGCGACCCGCCCCGGCTTCGCAAAGTTGCAAAAACTATCAGTGTTCCTCTACTATATTATGCATGTATTATATATACCCACCTATAAACCTTCCTCTGGAAGCACTCTATTTACTAAAGAAAACCGCATCAAAATCCGTTCCATAGTTTTAAAGGTCTAAGCATACAGACAGCGGGAAGCAACTTGATACATAAACAGACATTACCTATAAATAATTGTGTTTGGTCGCAAACGAAAAAAAACCGACTTCAATTACATCGACAAGTAATAACAACGTAAGTAGACTAAGAAAAATAGTCGAGCAAATACGCGTTATCAAAGATTACTCAAAAAGTTGTCATCAGATCTCGAACAAATTACAATGGGACTACAAAACAAACATCGGGTTTCGATTAAAATAAGAATCATAAAAATCGGTATATCCATTGAGTGAGAAAAGTTATGCGGTACAATACAACGTAGGTCGACGAAAAAATTGTGTAATAAATACGCATTTTTAGATATAACTCAAAAAGTAGGTATTAACTTGTTTGATCTCTATGAAATAACTGATATGAATTTAACTGAGGTAGGGCACAGCAGGAAATTTCCTGCTCAAAATATGGAGCAGCCCGACTGGGGTAGTACCTCGACCTTACAGAAGACCACAGCTAAATAATACTGTTTTCAAGCAGAATTGTGTTCCTGTTGGTGAGTAAGGTGACCAGAGCTCCTGGGGAGGAATTGGGGGTAGAGTCGGCAACGCGCTTGCGATGCTTCTGGTGTTGCAGGCGTCTGTAGGCTACGGTAGTCACCTGTGGTTGCGGGGGCTAATAACATATATGGCAAAACAACGTTTGCGGGGTCAGCTAGTGTTTTAATAAGATAGCATGGGCGACAGGCGTACCCACGTTTGAGCAAGGTGAGGCATTTACCCCTAACTGACTCGAAGTTAATAATCACAAAGTATACTAATAAATCGGCCAAGTGCGAGTCGGACTCGCGCACGAAGGGTTCCGTACCATTGACTAGGTACATTGATTGTAATAACGGGCAAAAAGCGGCTAAAATCACTTTTATTGTATGAGAGCAAAAATAGGCAAAAATGACGTTTTTTGTATGGGAGCCCCCCTTAAATATTAATTTTATTTTAATTTTATTATTTATTATTAAAGTAAAAATACAACTGAGTATTTTGTGAATATTTCAAGTGCCTACCTGTTGCGATTATTAATATCGAGCAAATAAAATAATAATTAAAAGAAAACAAAAAACCCGCCTGCATAAAAAACAACTAATAGAAAATGAACTGAAAAGACTGGAACAAGATAAAAATTCAAAATTACACAACGCTAGCGAAACAAATCGAAACAATATCAAACATTATGTACTATACACTTAAAAATATCAATACGGTAGTCCTTTAAAATTTTATGCAACATCGTACATAATATGCAGTCGGAGACATGAAATTGAACGATAAGTCAAATCATTCTCTCTTTGTGCATGTCTCATTGTCCTCCTGGAGCCTGGTGACAGACGGACGGACGGACGGACGGACGGACAGCGAAGTCTTAGTAATAGGGTCCCGTTTTTACCCTTTGGGTACGGAACCCTAAAAAAGGAGTCCGAACATAGTATTAAACGAATGGTCTCAATTTAGACGACCGAATATTAATTCTAATTTTTGCCCTTAGAGCGAGCCATTTTTCAAGAAGTACTCGTTTAAATCTTTATCAGTGTTTCCACTTTAATAATTTCCTTTACCCACGCCTCATTTGAGATTTCCTTTTCTCAGGAGTTTTTTATTTAGTGACTAGCTGTAACCGCGTCTTCGTCCACGCGTGGAATTTAACAAAATAGTTATTGTTCGGTTTGCAATTTAAAAAAAAAAACTAAAATAAAAGTAGCCAAGTTACACCTTCCTTATTACACCACTCACCAGCTATCGGCCAGTGAAAGACCCGTCAAAATTGGTCCAACCGTTTTAGAGATTAGCCGGAACAAACAGACAGACAAAAATTATGCAAAATGTTATTTTGGTATATGTACCGTTTATACATATACTTATGAATTTAGTAAAAAGCGGTTATTTTAATATTACAAACAGACACTCCAATTTTATTTATTTGTATAGATTTAAAAAATATTAAAACAGATAAACGTAATAAGCTCGATAATGAAACAGTTGGATCAATCCTGTTCGTAAAATCTGGCTTGAAAAGAACGGGAACAACCTTTGTACAGCTAATGAAAAATCAGTTTGAAAAGTACCACACCTTACAGTCCAATGCAACTGCAAGCGAATCTAAAAAAATTAGACTAAGCAAGAATAAAGTATTAAAATTATAATTCAACATTTCGTATTCTTATTTACAGCCTAACCAGAAATATATAAAAATAAAACCTGCAGGTGTCGCCACTGTCTCTTTTATACGGTAACACTAGCTTTACCCATGATTTCCCTCGATTTCCTCTTTTCATGTCTTTCCCCTTTTTCTTCCCCTCTGGACCCCGATTTCCTCTCAAAAGGGAAATTTCCCTTCATTGTAGAAACACTGTCGGTACGTCCTAAATTCAGGCGCAGCCAGTGGCAGAAAAGAGAACTAAGATCTGGCTGTATTATTGTGTACAATGAATACTATGGAAAAACCTATACCGTTCGGACTCCTTGTATCTTTACTTCGTGCTAATAATAATTGACATTTTAGATTCTAAGAAGTAAATTTTAAACATTAATTTTCTCATAGTTATCATTTTTTTTTTGCTTTTTGCCCCATGTTTACAAAACTGGGTACGCCCATGTAAGATAAACATTAATTACCTATGTACTAAGAATATGTAATAAGAAAAGACGCCGCGTTGGCGCAGCGGTCACAGCAATGGATTGCGATTGGCTGTTGCGCGGGCGGTTGCGGGTTCGATCCCCGCACACGACAAAATTTGTATTGGTCATACAGATGATTGCCGTGGTCTGGGTGTTTGTGCAGCCCTTGTGGGTCTCCCCACCGTGCCTCGGAGAGCACGTTAAGCCGTCGGTCCCGGTTGTTATCATGTACACCTGATAGCGATCGTTACTCATAGTAGGGAATATATCCGCCAACCCGCATTGGAGCAGCGTGGTGGATTAAGCTCCGATCCTTCTCCTACATGGGGAAGAGGCCTATGCCCAACAGTGGGATATTACAGGCTGAATCGTGATCGTACTAAGAATTACGCCGCAGTTTTTTAACGATTTTTTAGTGTAGAAACCTCATTTTTGAAAGTGTTTTATTTTTCATAATATGTTGTATGACATGTCAGTGATAGTTTTACTCCGCTCTTTTTCACTTAAAATTCTTTTCAATAATTGTACATATTACACTGAGTCTTTTACAATTAAAAAAAAATGGATTCCAATAAAATAAAATAAAAAAACTTTTATTTTGGTACGAACACTTAATAGTGTAAATCTGCTGAACAAATAGAAGGGCAATAAAAGAAAGACAAACGTTTTAAAAATATTTATTATAATATATAATTACTCTATATCACATGAAATCATGACATCATAAAATTTAATCGAATAATTTCACTTAAACTAATTATCTTAACATTAGCGATGTGATGGAATGCGTTTAACCGAAGGTAATATTGTTTCGGGTCATGGATAATTAAAATCGATCAAAAGCAAACACACCGGGTGCCGGACCGACACCCCGCGCCCCGGCGCCCCGGCCGCCCCTGCCGCCCCGGCCGCCCCGGGCCGCCCCGGCGCCCAGCCGCCCCTGCGCTCAGACAAGCGGGTAGGAGGCAGAAGAGGCGATACCACAGTGGTTGTTGCGGTTGCGCGCCATCTTGATGTATCCCAGCTCGCCCCAGGAGCGTCCCCACGAGTTCTTCACGAGCCAGTAGTCGCCGCCCGCCTCGTCGGTGCCGTACCCCACCACCAGCACCTGGAACACACCCACGTTACATCCGGCTGCTACTGAAACTCGGTTGCTGGTTGAAAACGGTTCGTTTCGCTTACGACCCGTTAAATTAAGAACTCTCTAGCTTTTAAACGACTTTAAAAAAAGAAGAGTGTTCATAACATAATAACTTTGTACTGTGTGGACCGATTTTGATGATTCTTATTATTAATCGAGAATTGATGCTTATCATGTGGTCCCTTTTAAAGACAAGTACTTTTCGAGTTATTTCCAATGATGCGTATTTAGGTACTTGACTATTTTTTTGTCTACCTAGATTGTGTTACTGGAATTGAAGTCGGTTTATTTTATAAATTTGACTTGTCGTCCACCATTTTTTGTCGTTTTCACATCTCCGATGACATAACCATACAATTTTATTTTAGTTAAGTATTTTATTTTATTTTTTAATTTTTAATTTAATATTTAATTTTATTATTTTAATTTAATATTTAATAACATATATAGGAAAATAATATTATTAAAATATAAAGAGCGATAGGCGTGAATTAAAGAGGAAATCAGTCGTGGTTATCGCGGCGACTGCATAAACGTTTAGCAATTAATTCCTTATCGTTAACTAATTAATGTTTTACATTCGATAAACAGTGTCCAGTTAATAGCCTAAATAAAGCTAAATTGGTCTTACCTCATTATGATAAATATTTAATTAGTTATAAATTATACTGTTAATTAATTTTATAAAACAATGCAACAGTGCATTAAAAATGATTATAAAATTAATATTTGGCACAGGAAGGTAAATATTAGATATTAATTTGAAGTTATATTTCGTTATCTCTTGGAGAGGCTATTTTTGAACGTTTGTTGGAATATGTTTTAATTTTATGCACTTTTTCTTTTTTTTTTTGTGTGTTAACGCATAATTATTTATTGGGTGTACTGTACCCTACCTCAGTTAAATTGTTTGTCAAGTATGGAACTGACTTAATTTTTATTTAACTTGTAATCCGTAAATTAGTTATTTGAACAAATGTATGTACATATTACTATTTTAATTGTATGCTGTTAGCAACCACTATTAAAAGAAAAAAAAAACTGACATAAAAGCTATTATGGCGGCCCAAGATACAAGCGTAGCTTAGTTTGGGTCCCACTATCAAATACTGGTGGTCTAAGATCCGGGATATACCAAAATATTCCCTCATCTGTTAATTAGATGAAACTATTTTTTATAGGCTGATTTTAATATTGTGAATTTATAAAAACAACCTCTGCCACCATAAGCCATCATAGGCTGCCATCTCTATGATTGCTACACTTACCTGCAGCCAGGTCAGTAACCTCAGTCAGCAGTAACCTGGCTGCAGGTAAGTATAGCAATCATAGAGATGGGTGCCTACTACAGTCAGGTAAAGAGGGGTGCCTACTATAGTTAGGTAAGAGAGGGAAAAGGAAAAAAAATTTAAGCATTATTATTTGCAGCAGGCTTATGGTGGCAGAGGTTGTTTTTATAAATTCACAATATTGAAATCAGCCTATAAAAAATTGTTTCATCTAATTAGATAACAGATGAGGGAATATTTTGCTATCCCGGATCTTAGACATATTATATGCTAATGTAGTTTACTTGAATAAATAAATAAATAAATAAAAGGGGCCAATCTGTGGCAGTGGGTTGGATGCAACTCACCCCGTGGTCCAGGTTGCTGGAGGAGCAGTCCTCGTCGTAGTAGACTCCAGAGGAGTAGAGCTGGAAGGACTCCTGGCTGGCGTCGATAGCCACCGATACTGGCCCCACGGTAGCCACGGCCTTCATCAGAGCCTCTTCATCACCTTCAGGCACGTCCACGAAGCCCACATCGTCAGCGCCAGAGTTCTTGGGGTTGTATCTGCAGAGCGAAAGTTTGTCTTCATTGGCAATCATCGGCAGACATCGGTAGTTAGTAGAATTACAAGGATAATTTATTTCTAGCGAAGGTAGTCTTAATTATGTAAAAATTTGGTTTATCTATATTTTTACGCTGTGTGGCTTCAGCAATAAAAAATATAGCCACCCCCTCTCTTCATGTGGGTTTCATGAGAGGCGACCAAGGGATAACACAGTTCCACTACCATCTTGGAACTTATAAAAACCGATCGACGGCGGGATAAACATCCAACTGGTAATTTTAAAATATAAAGGCCGAAGAAGAGCAGCAGCTTCTTTGGTACGACAAAGCCAGCCCTGCGGTCACCAATCCGCCTGCCCAGCGTGGTGACTATGGGCTGAAGGAATGATATTTTTTCATAAAACTGATATTTTCAAGAGTTGATTAACATGAATATAGGTGGGCAGTTATTAATTGCTCCGTTTATGGTCCGATACTGTTTCGTGGTCAATTGAGTAAATACAGGTAAAAAGAAGCTGAGGTAGGGATAACAAACAGGATGTCAGGTCGAATCCATATACTATACTACAGTATTAATATGATTAATTTGATAAGTTTCGTGAGTAGCATGTTGTGAAGGTAGATCTTGAAGGTAGGGGATCTTGGAGGTAGGGGGTCTTGGAGGTAGGGGGTCTTGGAGGTAGGGGGTACGGTACCTGCACTTGTCATCAACAGCCTCATAGGGGTAGCTCTTCTCGGTGTCGATGCCTCCATTGTCGCGGATGTACTTGAAGGCGTTGTCCATAAGACCGCCATTGCATCCATTGTTCCCGTACGCCGACGAGCAGTCGATCAGGTTTTGCTCCGACAGGGACACGAGGAAGCCGCTCTTGCGGAAGTGTTGACCCTCCAAGGCGCCCGTCTGCGACAAAGAGTTACTGTTACCTGTCTCTTAAGTCTTGTAATCTGCTGTGTGGTTACGGCAATAAATAATATAGCCACCCTCTCTCTTCCCGTGGGTGTCGTAAGAGGCGACTAAGGGATAACACAGTTCCACTACCACCTTGGTACTTAAAAAGCCGACCGATGGCGGGATATCCATCCAACTGTTGGCTTTGAAATACAGAGGCCGAAGACGGGCAGCAGCGTCTTCGCGGTGCGACAAAGCCAGCCCTGCGGTCACCAATCCGCCTGCCCAGGGTGGTGACTGTTCACGCCATTTTTGGCGCGAACTTGTGGAGGCCTATGTCCAGCAGTGGACTGCGATAGGCTGAAGTAGTCTCTTAAGTCTCGTTAACTAACTTTTGGACAAGAATGAAACGATTCAACCTGTAACACTCCACTACTGGACATGGGCCTCTTTCTCCATGTAACAAAAGTAACTTTAGGACCCCAAAGATGCGTATTTTTAATGATTCCTTCTTATCTATATATATAAAAGAGTTACCCACCCATTGACTCATCACGATATCTCTGGAACCATAAGGCGTAGAGACTTGAATTTTGGTAGGAATATTCCTTTCGCCGAGTAGAGGTCAGCTAAGAACGGGTTTTACGATATTTCACACCTAAGGGGGTTAAACGGGGGTTGGAAGTTTGTATGAAAGTCCTATGTTTTTGAAGTAAGAGACTTGAAATTCAAAATGTATGCTCTATAGATGGTGTTGAGGTGTACTAATAATGTATTTTGAGAAATTAGCCCCCTTTTGGGGTTAAAACAGGGGATGATAGTTTGTATGAAAGTCCAATGAAAAATACACCTACAAACTTGAAATTAGGAAAGGCTATAGCTATGATTTTCCTCAAATTAACGCGGGTGTAACCGCGGGGCACAGCTAGTTATTATCTAAAGTAATAATTTTCTTTGTGTGTTTGCTTTCGATACTTGAACGTTAATTTTTGGAATATGATAGAGTTTCTAAGAATTATACAGCTGTAACAATATATGCGTGGTTTAAAGTTTAGAAACTTATATACGAAAGCTTATAGCTTAGTACTACTAAGTTAGTAGCTTATATTCAAACCAATCGAAATATATAATACTGTCCGTTGCAAGTTTCAGTTGCAAATTAATTTGCGAAACACAAAATTTCACGCGTATTAATCATAATTTCCTATAAACATACGCGTATCGAATGAGTCAGGTATGAATAATCGACAATTGCAAGCCAGACCCTACTCTTGTTACAATAATTGTGTATAATCTTCAAACATGTGGTTTTTTGTTTTCGTATCATTATAAACGCGATGTCATATTATTTTAAACGATTAACTCTGCAATTAGTCATACTCTATACAATAAAATCAGGACAACGTACACTCATATGTTAAATATATAATTTATGTATTTAATTCGACATACACAGTTCACAATGTCCGTGTACCTTTGTGTAACAAATTAAAATGTATTAAGATTATTTACACATGTGTTCTTTTATACAACTAGGTCGGCAAACAAGCTTACAACACCAGAAGCATCGCAAGCACATTGCCCCCCAGGAGTTCTGGCCACCTCACTCACCACAAGAACACAAGACTACTTGGTTGCAGTATTATTTAGCCGTTATGTTCTGTAAGATGGAGGTACTTTTCCAGTCGGGTTGTTCCAGGTTTTGAGCAGGATATATTCTGCTGTACCCTAGCACTTCATTGGTACACAAATCCACAAGTGGTACAAACTTGTGCTAATATCAGTGGCGGATTTAAACAGTAGGCTGAATAGGCTGGAGCCTAGGGCGGCAAATTCTAGGGTGCGGCAATTTTATTTTTTAAACGTTATAATATAGATCCAGAAAATGAATGGCTAAGGCCATGCCCACAAGGTCAGCCAAAATAATCACTTGGCCGTTTTAGAGTGTACTTAGGATATAGGGTATCGAGTTTTAGAGCTTGGTAGGGGCGGCAAAAATTGAATAGCCTACTGGCGGCATATTTGTAAATCCGCCACTGGCTAATATGTATAAATAAAACTAATGGACCAGGCAGATGTTGTCCTGCCCGGAATTTAGCAGCATATAGATTGCTGACATACCGATAGCAGCGCCACTAACCGGGTAAAACTGAACAACCAATCAACCAATTTTCAAACCATCCATGAACCCATTGACATATAGGTACGTACAAAATGTTAACCAAATCGGTAAAGCCTAAGCTCTAATTTTACGCCTCATACGCCTAAAGAAGTTTTACTTCAGAAAATAAAGTTTTAAGATACAACGATTGTTAAAAGCACTATTATAATAATTAAGATAGCTATGTATATATTTGTTTCATATCATATTTTTATCATTTATCCTCTGCGCACAGAACTGTTAACATGCTCGTAATAAGACACGGCTATCGGTTATTTTATGTTTTATAATAAATGACAACATTAACGCATATTCTGATAATGTTGCAGGAAGCAAACACTGATGTTATTCATTTTGCGGTCAGACAACTGACTCCAGTATTCTTATTTTTACATGACGCAATTATATCTTTACATTACGTAGGTACCTACTGTTTTTATTATCTCTTGAATTAAACTTTTTGTACTTTTAAACCATTTGAAGAAAAGTAGAGATTCTAATTTCGACTGTTTTTATGTGACCGTTACCTCATAACCTTTCAACTGGGTGTGCGGTGTGTCGATTTTGATGATTCTTTCCTTCCTTCCCTTTTAAATTTGAACTATATGTGACGAGTAGTTTCGATTTATACCTAACTAGCTTTTACCCGCGGCTTCGCTCCCATTGAATTTTTTTAAAATAAAAAGTATCTTTTGTTACTTCTAATACCTCCAAGAATATGTGTACAAAGTTTCATGATGATCGGCTAAGTAGTTTTCGCGTGAAAGCGTAACAAACAAACTTACATTCACATTTATTATTACTAGCTGACCCCGCAAACATTTTGTCATATATGTTATGAACCCCACTTAATCCCCCCCTTATAACTTAGGGGTATGAAAAATATATGACCGATTCTCACACCTACTCGATATACACACAAAATTTCATAAAAATTGGTCCAGCCGTTTCGGAGGAGTTTGGCAACCACCGCGACACGAGAATTTTACATAGGTATATAATAATAGGGATAATGCGTATATACTTGACTTCGATTACGCGGCCAACGTTCTTATTTTATTACTTATCGATGTAAACGGAAGCAGTTCTCAAACAAACATAATAATTAAAAGTTATATTTATAATATAGTAATATAGTGTGCTGTATGGCTACGGCACTAAAGAATTTAGCCACCCCCTCTCTTCCCGTGGGTGTCGTAAGAGGCGACTAAGGGATAATACAGTTCTACTACCACCTTGGAACTTAAAAAGCCGACGGATGGCGGGATAACCATCCATGCTGGCTTTGAAATACACAGGCCAAAGTCGGTGCGACGGCGCCAGCTCTGCGGTCACCAACCCGCCTGCCCAGCGTGGTGACTATGGGCAAAACACGTAGGTTCGCGTCATAATGTCGGGCGCGAACTTGTGGAGGCCTATGTCCAACAGTGGACTGTGATAGGCTGAAGTGATATTTATAATATAGTAGCCATCACATGTAAATCAGTGTCGGTCTGATGACTTCAAATCAACCACTGGCACGAGGAAAAATCGAAACAGAAACTCATCTGTAGGTACATTTAACAATAACGTAATTACTGTTACCTAGAATAGGTAAATACGTTATTTTTCTTTGTTATATTTCGTTCAGTATACGTAGCATTATGTAAAGTAAGGAAAGAATTAAGAATTGAACTAAATTCTGCTATTTTTGATTATTTATGTTAAGTTTTGAAAAGTTTGTTAATCTACTAATTCAATTTATATTAATACTAGCCGACCCGTACCCACTTCGTTGCGCATTAATTATTTTTAATAATTACTTCTAACGACGATATCTCAAAAACTATTCATCTGATTGATATAGTGTGAAGGGCAATTTAAATCTGCATTAAATTCTTAAGCTAACTAACATATTTATTTTGATAAGGATTAATACTGAACTAAAGAAAATAGCTTTGAAAATAACGTAATGTTTTTAATTAAAAATTTGAACATAAAAGTGGTTATTGTAAGTCAACCGTAAGAGATAGAGATATGCTGTCGCGGACTTTTTTGTAGCATTTTTATAGATTTTGAATTCGCTAGTACATTACTTAACTATATCTTTGCTAGTTTCCGCGGCGTACGCGAGGAAAGGTACCCGTTGGCGAGATTTTTTGCGACCTCTTCAACATTTATCGCCGTATTTCTGTTAATTTACATAAAATCATAATAAATTATATACCTAAAGCTTCCTCAAGAACCACTCTTTCTATTGTTGAAAACCGTGTAAAAATCCGTTCAGTAGTTTTCGAGTTTATTGCGTTCAGACAGACAGGAGGACAGACAGGACGACAGAAAGACGCGGCCGGGGGACTTATTTTTATAATAAGTATAGATAGTAGATTATAAAGAGGTAAAGTTTATAACTTTGTTTGTATATACGGGGTAATCTTCGCAAATACTGATCCGATCATGAAAATTCTTTCACTAACAGAAAGCTACACTATTCATTTATTGAACAAAAAAGTCAGAGAAAAATAATAGTATATAAATGTAAATAAAGTCGGAGAAATGCGAGCGAGATGAAAACTTTACTAAGGATCTATATTTGCATAACAAAAATAATTAACGCCCAACGAAGAGGGCACAGGTCGGCTAGTATAACATACAATCAAATGATACTCACAGTACTGAAGGACCAGCAGGAGCCGCACTTGCCCTGGTCCTTGACGTCGGTGACGGCGCCCCTGGAGCGCCAGTCCACCTGCTCCGGAACCTCCACGTTGGCGGGTGCGATGAAACTAGCTGCGCGCACCTCCTGGCCCTTGCTGTACAGGCCCTTGTTGTGTCTGCGTAAACATTACTTATCAATTATATGGTAAAGTAGGTACAACATACGGTCATAGGTTTTATTTTTATAATTATTCTATCCAATAAAATTTATTATAGTTTAATTTCTTGACTGACTTGACTGAGGTAGGGCACAGCAGGAAATTTCCTGCTCAAAATATGGAGCAGCCCGACTGGGGTAGTACCTCGACCTTACAGAAGACCACAGCTAAATAATACTGTTTTCAAGCAGTATTGTGTTCCTGTTGGTGAGGAAGGTGACCAGAGCTCCTGGGGGGATTGGGGGTAGGATCGGTAACGCGCTTGCGATACTTCTGGTGTTGCAGGCGTCCATAGGCTACGGTCTTACCATCAGGTGAGCCGTACGCTTGTTTGCCCACCTAGTTACATAAAAAAAAATCTAGTATAGTCTTTTATTGTTAGTAACAAATTCTGATTCATATATCCACCAATCTATTGTAGAACAATATAGTGGATAATAAGTGATTAGTGGATTAAACTTCAAACTTGATGAAATAGGCCTTTATTCAGCTCTGACTTAAAAATTATGGATGGAATGGATAATCAGCTATTTATAAAAGACAATTTAGAAAAAATAATATTAATTTACGAAAAAATATGTATATTATATCTACCAGTGCGTAGTACGCTCGACAGTTATTAAAAAAGAATTAAATAGAACGCAATTAGTGATATAATTGCGTATAATCAGTGCGAATTCTGCGTAATACACGTTTCAGATCATTTATTAGTAAAAACATGTCAGGTCAAAGGTTGCACTGTTTTGTCTCGATAAACAAAAACTAGCAATTCACGTTTTAACCTCGAACGGAAACTCATAATCGAAAACACTTACAATATTTCCTTATTTACTTTTCATTCCTACTTTATGAAACAACGAACTTACAGGAAAACAAAATGAAACAAACCGTATTACAAATCTTAGTTATTTTATACTGTAAGTTACGACTCCTCGAAGTTTATGCCGCCATAATTTTTTTTTAATTATCCATTTTTTTTCTTTGTTCTAACAATAGCGAACATAAAAATAAAATTAATCAAACTCGGTATAGCAGTTCGGATGTTGCTTGGACATACATTTCGCCGAATTATTTTTATTCGCTCTTTTAGCGATAAGATCGCCTTTTGTACATGTTTAATGTTTATATTTTCTTTCTTTCGATGTAAAAATTTGCTCTGTTAGTGTACAATAAATAATATTTGTATTGTATTGTATTTAATCTATACACAAGAATAGGTCGTTTTCGAAGAAAAGTTGATAAAAAACAATACCCTGGTGGAAATAGTTGTTGTAAAAAATCTAGTCTTCATAAATAAGATTTAATAAAAAAGACTTTTTTAAAAGAATAATTCAGAATGTCTTTTAAAAAAATATCTGTGTAAAACTGAAAAATATTGATTTTTCTCACGACTTGAAACGAGTCCAAATAATGCATAATAACCTGTTCATTTGTTTCATGTCATTGACCCTCGATCCATCATCGCTTGCTACGAACAACGAAAAACTATAATCAACATGTAAATATTAAAAATTGCTTATTTAACAAAATTATCCTTTCGTGTAAATAACGCCTATACTATATATAAAAATATATTTTAAGAATAACGATAAGTTAAACAAACATAATTATTTTTTCAATAATATTGTCTTATCCTCTATTTAGGGACGTTCCGATACTAGTAAATACAAGTAGGTACTCGATACTTTTCATTTCGATACCAAGTACTAAAAGCATCGAATCAATCTTGCGATACTTACTCGGTATCGAAATAAAAGTACTTGGTATCGAATCGAATCAGACTCACTTATTTAAAATATCCGAACTTCCAAACGACCCAAAAAAAAGAGAATTTCCGAATAGACAGACAGAACGAGAGAGAGCGAAATCTTTTATCCATCTCTCGCTCGGTTATCTATTGGAGAATGAAGCGTGTCAAGATGGGAAGGAGTCCAAACGTAATGTTAAACAAATGGTCTCAATTTATAGACGACTACTAACTGACAACTGTTAATTCTAATTTTTGCCGAAGAGCGCCTGTATTCAACAGCTGTTTATAGGGTACTCGTTTAAACCAATTAATATCAAGATTTTCAACAGCTGATTATAGGTTACTCGTTTAAACCAATTAAAATCAAGATTTGCGAGCTTCTAGCGCAGCCACTAGCAAGTGGCAGAAAACATCAACCAAATTGATCTATTGAGCGAGCCAAACCCGTCCGAACTCCGACTGCACCCGTGTCTGTGGGCAATCTTGATGCTAAAGAGTTTTTAGTTAACATATAATTTTGTTTAATATAAGTAATAATAATAATAATAATACTCTTTATTGTACACAACATCAATCAACACAATAACATATTACAAGTACAAAACAGTGTACAAAGGCGGTCTTATCGCTAGAAGAGCGATCTCTTCCAGACAACCTTTGGGCATATAGGACACGGCATAGTGAAATCGGTAGGGAAGTGTACAATAGAGAAGTGACAAAAATAGTGTGACCTAAAACAATATCAATTATCGAATACAAATACACATACATATACAGCATAATACATACATACAAGGAAGAAAGTAAGTAATTTTTTTAATAACAAAATATATTTTTTGTCAATTAAATAAAAATTACTTAATTAATTACATTACTTTTAAATTTTACCCTCACGAAATTATTTTATTTTGACATTTGCTACCTTAGTTTAAAAAAAAAATCTTAAATTATCGATATGAGTAAGTATCGATACATTAGGAGTATTTATATGAGTAGTATCGATAAATGATTTGAGACTACTTATATAAGTAGGTATCGATACTTTGATGGTATCGGAACATCCCTACCTCTATTTTGACAGCAAACTTGACGGATTTGAAAAAAAAAATGTGTTTATTGTCTCAATATTAATATCCGCCATTTTGATGTCTATAAATCTTAATGTACCTACTACCTACCTACCACAAATGTAGAAAGATGACTAATGAAACAACATCGTAGGTACTTGTAGTAAATGGCTTTGGTAAATGGGCCAAGCTACTGTTTGCATGTACTATAGGAAGGTAACAACAAATATTAATTTCATAAAACTTCGAGTCGAGCACTAATTAAAAAAAATACAATCTTTTAACCGACTTCCAAAAAGGAGGAGGTTCTCAAATTCTCAATTCAAATGTATTTTTTATTTTTTTTATGTATGTTACCTCTGAACTTTTGAACGGGTGGACCGATTTCAATGATTTTTGTTTTAAATTTAATCGAAAGGTAGTGTGTGTCATTTGGTCCCATTTAAATTTATTTGAGATCTAACAAGGACTTTTCGAGTTATATCTAATAATGCGTTTTTAACTTTTTACTTGACAATTTTTTCGTTGACCTACGTTGTATTATTTTTTACTCGGTTTACCGATTTTTATGATTTTTAATTTAATCGAAAGCTGATGTTTATCAACTGGTTACATTTAAATTTCATCGAGATCTGATTACAAATTTTTGAGTAATCTTTGATAACGCGTATTTACTTGAATATTTTTTCCTCTACTTACGTAGTATAACTTGTCGATGTAATTGAAGCCGTTTTTTTTTCGTTTTCATGCAAACACAATTATCAAATATATAAAATTATAAATCGTATATAGTAGCATCCATTGAAAAAATAAAAACTCTTTCGGTCGGATTATAAATTTTAAAAAAAAGAAATCATTGTTTAAAAAAAAATGTAACAGCTTGACGTAATTCGCATCAATTGAAAAACCAACTCGTATAAGTAAAAACGAGTTGCCCGAATCATTATCTCAATAAAAAAAATAAGGTCACAAGGAAACATCACTACTACTGAATAACAGAACACAAAGAGTTCGTTCTACTTATCGATATACAAATAGACCGAATATCGGAATATCAGTTTGTTTGACTTCGATAAGTAAACAAAGACGCGAAACTTGCAAATAAGATTAACTAGAATAACGCGTGACTCACTAGTGACGTACCGACTACCGACATGACATTAACATTTCATTTATTACGCTCTTTATAAATACATTTAGGTGCTGTATCCCTGCGCATGTCCTCAATTAACTAATTACCTACTAATATTATAAAGCTAAAATGTTTGTTTGTTTGTTTAAAGACGCTAATCACAGGAACTTCTGCTAGGATCTGTTTTTAGCCTACTTTAAAAAAAAGGAAGGAAGTATGTTACCTCATAAGAGTCATAAGTAATTTTGACTGGGTGGACCGATTTCGATTATTTTTTATTAATCGAAAGGTGTTGCGTGTCATGTGGTCCCATTTTAATTTAATTGAGATCTGACAAGTACTTTTAGAGTTATATCTAATAATGCGTATTTACTTGACTACTTTTTCGTCGACCTACGTTATATTATACTGTTAACTTTTTACTCGGTGTACCGATTTCGATGATTCTTACTTTAATCGAAAGCTAATACTTGTCTTGTAGTCTTGTTTAAATTAGATCGAGAACTGATTACAACTTTTTGAGTAATCTTTAATAGCGCGTATTTACTTGACTATTTTTTCGTCTTATTACGTTGTATTACTTGTCGATGTAATTGAAGTCGGTTTTTTTTCGTTAGCGAGCAAACACAATTATGTAATTTCTGTTTACATGAAAACATGTTATTTTTTTTTGTTATTGACTCTCACTACCGTTAACTGTGCCAATATTTAATTTTATGCAGACATTTATCGGAATTTGCTTAGTCAACATGAACAGAACAAACACTGAGTTATCTGTAGCGACTTCAGGCCAGATAACAATTTGTTGGTTCAGCGGTCGACTTCTCTGTATTAATCATATAGTCCAGTGGACCATCTAATAAAGATTTTAAAAACTTTGCGTTAAAAACTAAATACTTTTTGTTACAAAGAACTAAATGGTTGTGTTTAAAATATAACGCATATTTTATTCAAGAGATTACTCAACATAAACCTAATTTCACCTAACCAAAATTTTCTAAATTATTATTATTTATTTTATTTATTATTAGACATGGCTTAAGTAATTTTGTTTGTATTAAAATATTAACCAAAGAGTACAACTTGTTGTATGATGGACATATAACGTAACTCATTATATTTTATTAAAAAGATTAAAGATTAACTTAATGTCACCCAACCCAAAGTTTTATAAACTTGGAAATGTTTGGTCAATTTAGTATTAAACATAACTAAACTAAATTTGAAAAATTGTTACAACTTGGGCAATTTACTCAATAATCAAGGTATGATGACAATAAACTCACTTGGCAGTGCGGTTGAAGCCGTTCATGGTGTGGACAAATTCATGAGGCAGCATGTCGGAGTACTTGTTCGGTGCGAGACGGAAGGTCACTTCACCACGCTCGTAGCGCTGGTTGTGCTTGGCTATCTTGTGCTTGTTCTCCGCAAAGATCTTCATACGGAACCTCTCCTCCGTCTCACTTTCATAGGACTTCTTGTGTTCGAGCTGTTGGAAAAGAAGATGATATTTTAGTGAGGTAATGGACAAGTCCCACCTGGAGGTGGGTTGGAACCCATGGCCCTATCAACCAGTCGTGGTTATACGGGCCCAAACATGGGAGTGCGCACCCTACTTGAGGTAGGGACGGAAGACCGTCTAAGGTCCCGGTTGTTATCATATACGAATTTTTGCTTGTGAGGTAATGGACAGGGAAAAGCAGGAAATACCCTGCTCCAGATTGTAATCTGGAGCGGCCTGGCTGGGGAAGTACATTGAACTTAGAGAAGGTCACGGCTAAATTATATTGCTTTGAAGCAGTGATGTATTCCTGTGGTAAGGTGGAAAGAGCTCCTGGGGAGGGTTAGGTCGCCGACGCGTTTGAAATGCTTCTGTGAGCTGTACTCTTCTTTGGCGACTTATTTGTATAAAAAATTCTATTATTTCCAGTTCAGATTTGCACTTGAATCTTTATCAAGTTTATAAAACGTATGTAAAGCATGACTAAATTAGCGTCGCGTGATTTATTGGTATTTAACTTTTTCGATAATTCGTGCGTTAGCAAAAACAATATATAAATCGCTTCAGTAAATGCTTTAATAAGCACATTTAATTTAAAATTATTACATTTAAAAATTTTGTAGATTTTATAGGAATTTTCAGACAACCTTTTTGCAATTTATTTTTGAATATACCAACGCAAATATAAAATAATTTTCATCCATTACACAGATGGGTGAAGTTAGTCTCTAGTTCGGATCTTAGACCATTACCATTTTTTTTTTCATGTCAAAATTAAATTCAAAAATTAAAAAAAAATGTCATGCCACAGCTCTGCTCTTATTTAATATTTCCGTAACTTGTACATACTGGATATCCGTAGTTAATCCACTGAATATTCATTATAAGTTAAAGTGTGTTATGTGTGAGTTTTACCTTGAAGGCGTTCCACTCTTCGCGAACAAGGTCGAAGAAGCTGATGGCACTGACCGCCGCCACAGCCGCCAGCAGCACGACGAGACGCTTCATTTTATTGTCTTAATACCTACGAAATTAATATAAATTTAAAAGTAATAACGGGATAAAAAAAGGAAAAATAAAATTGTGTTGGTCATTACGTTGACGACACTAATTAAAATAATTATAATTTCACAAATGACATGAATATTTGATTGCAATGAATCATATAATTTGCTAGTAATAATTCCAAAATATTAAAAATAAAAAATTAATTTAATTTATGTTATTACCGTCATTCATACACATCTCTTTGTTGTGCTTGGTTTCGACAAAAAAAAAGAAAGTTGGTGGCTAGTTTATTCGTTCGAAAACAACTTGTTTTACAGTACCAATAGTTACTTTTTATTACTTATTGAATACACTTCTAATGGATTACACCATATATAAAAGACAAATTATTATAATTACTTGTTAACATCGATGATACAAAGAAACTACGCATGATACAATTTACAAAAAGAGGGTGTAGTTGAGATCATAGTAGAATAAATTTTACGTACCTTAATTCCCCTTCTAATCAAATTATGCAAAGTATTTAATTATTATAGTAAATAACTTTTATAAATTCTAGTTTTATGTTTAATACGAGGTCAAAACAAAACTGCAAGTCAGACGTCAGTTCTGTTCCACTGCACAAGTAAAATGAAGTTTTTAAAATTGTTGAAATTGATTGAATCATTGAACTATTGAAGAACGAAGATTGAACCTTGTTTACTGGATTTACTCGATTGATAAGATATCAGACATAGGTATCGACTAGTGTACGAACGATTGAGCATCGAGATTATCGAGATAATGAGAGACCGGTTATTAGAACGAATGATCAATTCAGAATTAAGGTTAAGCACGCACTAGTGACTTTTGTCACCGTGACAATAAATTCTTTGTCACTGTCACGTCACCAAACTTTCGTGACTGCGCGCACTTGCAGTGACAGTTTCTTGCATTCGCTAAGATGGATCTCGAAGAGACGGTTGTCTGTATACTCGTTTTTAGAAATAGAAAAAATACAATGATAAAAATTATTGGGTTCACCCGCTTTGGAGTGATAAGCTGATAAGTGGAAAGTTCTACACCATGTTTGCCAACCTATGTACCTACATATCCAGCCAAATTTTTTCGATACTTCCGAATGAGTGTCACAAGCTTTGATGAATTATTACTTTTGTTAAAGCCTACTATTACTTATGAAAAGTATTATTACTTATGAAAGGTAATACAAATCTATGGACGTGGTGACAGTTGCATCACGGGCAAATTGCCGTCCTCCGCGGACAAAAAGTCACCGAATTGTCACGTATCCAAATGCTTTCAAATCTTCGTTAGGGATGATGGACGCGGTGACAGTGACGCAACAGTCACGGTGACAAAAGTCACTAGTGCGCACTTAGCATAAAAGACAAAAAATTTCAAGAGACAAGAATGAACAAATTGGTTTTTCTCGTAGACAGAGGTATTACATGGGTAAAAAGTTTCTTGCATGGGTATTACTCTGTCTACGGTTTTCCTTGTATTTTACAATGGCTACATTTCACTTAACGCCCGCAACGCCGTCGACCACGATCGCTGATAATATAGCCGTTTGTACACCATATTATACTTATCTATGGTTCCACTAACGTAAAAACCCCACGGGCGTTGTAGGCAATATGGCGGCATGATAAAAACATGCAGCTGTGATTAAATATTTCACATGGATTGGAGTAAAATTTAAATCAACATGGATTCTCGTGAATTTATCGTTGCGTTTTTGATGAAACAAATGAGAGATAATTCGAAAACAACAAGTTCTGACGACATTCACAATTTGACATTGACAGTTATGTTTTCGAATTCCACTCTCCTCACCAATATTTGGCGATAGAATAAAATTTCACTTTAATAAAAGGTTCTTGCGTTTTTTTTTTATAAAAAAGGAGGCAAACTAAGCTGTTGGAACCATCCGGTGCTACTACATTGTCACCCATGGATATTTGCACCATTAAAGCAGTTATGGGTGTGTTGCTGGCCATAGGGAAAAAAATATGTTTGTAGGCTCGACGCTTGAAAAACCCCTTCAATATAATGCTCAGGGAAAACCTCAGGAGGAAGGTCATTCCAACGTCTCTACAAATCTTAATGTCAAGACCACGAAGTATAGATACAAGGAGTCCGAACGTAATGTTAAACGAATAGTCTCAACTCAATTTTGACGACTAAATTTTAATTCTAATTTTGCCGGTAGGGCGCATCATTTTTCAAGAAGTACTCATTTAAATCCTTAAGCGGGAAGTTTTGTTGATAGTGACAGCTCTGGACTATTAATTTTAAATAAATAAATTAATAATTTGTATTTAAATAATTAATTTTATTAATAAAATAATAATAGTATCGGTATGTCAGTGGCAGAAAAGAGAACTAAGATCTCTTTTCATTATTGTGTACCATGAATACTATGGAAAAGCCCATACCGTTCCGACTACTTGTATCTACATTATATACCTACTTCGTGGTCAAGACTATGCTAAAATCATAAATATGTTGGTCTATATGTTTTTTTAAAGGAGAGGAACGCACCCATTGTAATGACGTTTGCCTTTGACAGTTGTCAAATTCACTTCGACTGTCAACATTTCGACATGTGAATTGTGAAATGTGTATACGCGTGTTTTTAAATTAAGACTTTAGTTCCTTTATATTATACTCTTGAGTTTTAGGACACTTCCAGATAAAATGAAATATAAACATAAACCCAAGAAGAAAAGAAGCGCGGAAGAAGATGCTGCCATCAAGTATCTTGAAGCGCAGTATGACAGCGTATGTTTGTAACTTCTCAAAATTTTTACAACACGCTCATGTGTTATTTTTTTAATGTTAAAAGCTTGCGTTGTTTTTTTCAGATCGTTCCAGATCAAATCAAGACATTCAAAGATTTTCCTTTATCTCAAAAGACCTTAAAAGGTCTAAAAGAAAACAATTTTATCAAACCAACAGACATACAGAGGCAAGCCATAGGTTATGCTTTACAGGGAAAAGATATATTGGGAGCTGCTAAGACAGGCTCGGGGAAAACATTAGCCTTTTTGATACCAATGTTAGAGTTATTATTTTGCAAAAAATGGACAAGATTGGATGGTGTTGGTGCAATGGTCATATCACCGACCAGGGAACTGGCCTACCAGATTTATGAAACTCTCAGAAAGGTCGGCCACCTGCATGACTTTTCTGCTGGTTTAATAATCGGAGGCCAAAACCTTAAATTTGAAAGGAAGAGAATGGATCAAATGAACATTCTCATATGTACCCCTGGACGACTTCTGCAACACATGGACGAAAATCCGTTGTTTGATTGCTCTCATCTTCAGATACTAGTGCTGGATGAGGCAGACCGATGTCTGGACATGGGTTTTGAGGCTACAATGAATGCAATTATTGAAAACTTGCCCCCAAAGAGACAAACACTTTTATTTTCAGCTACTCAAACCAAATCAGTGAAAGATTTAGCAAGACTAAGTTTATCTTTTCCGACATACGTCGCCCCTCATGAGCAAGCCGCTACCGTCACCCCTGAGTTTCTTCAACAGAACTACATTATTTGCAAAATTGATGAGAAATTTAGCATCCTGTGGTCTTTTATAAAAAATCATCTAAAGCAAAAAGTGTTAGTATTCATGTCAACTTGTAAGCAAGTAAAGTATACATATGAAATATTTTGTAAATTGAGACCTGGCGTCAGTCTCCTGGCTCTGTATGGAACGTTACATCAAGAGAAGAGAGAAAGAATCTATCAGGAGTTTTGCAGAAAATCAAATGTTGTACTTTTTGCTACAGATCTAGCTTCCCGAGGGTTAGACTTTCCAAGAGTTAACTGGGTTATACAATACGACTGCCCAGAAGATGTAGAAACTTACATACACAGAGCGGGACGCACAGCCAGGGGAGTTATGGGCAAAGGGGACGGACTGCTGATGTTGTTACCACATGAAGAAAAGATAGTTGAAGATCTTCAAAAGAGCAAAATCCCTATAAATCAAATTTTCGTTGATACATCCAAAGTTATGATACCTTTAAGAAAAATTGAAAGTCTACTTTCTGATAACAGCGAACTTAAGAAAACTGCACAAAGAGCATTTATGAGCTACATAAAATCTATTTATTTGATGAAAAATAAAGATATCTTCAATGTTCAGTTATTAGACACGGATGCTTTTGCTAGATCTATAGGGCTCATAGTTCCACCGGTGGTCAAGTTTATGTACAAACAGAATAAAAGTGTAACAGAGAACAAAGTGACAGAGGTAGAGAATGATGATATTGAAAAATTACTAACTAAAAAGGCAAATGATGAAAAATCAGATAAGAGTGACCTTGAAGCTGACATTGAACCTGTCTTTGAGGCTATGGAGACCAAAACAAAGAGAGAAGTTCCTCTATTCGATTTTCATAATGTCATAGTAGATAGTGATGAAAAAAATTTATTTATAGTCAAAGGGAAAAATGTGAACATAGACGTTGTTGTACCTCCAGATGAAGATGATCTACCACAAAAAAAAATTGATACACCTTCAACTAAAACCGCTGTTGTCAAGAAAGTACTTGATCCTAAAGTTAAACTTAACAACAAAGTAAAGTTTGGTGACGATGGTGAAGTAGTTGCAGATGAAAAGAAAGATATAAAATCTGACTTAGGCAAACAGTTTGTCGATGAAAGTGTGTTCACTTTAGATCTAGAGAAAACGAGAGAACTCTTGGAGGAAGAAGACAAATTTGATAAAACTAGATTTAGGGAAAGAGTGAAGGCCAAACACAAGGAACAGAAGCGGAAACTCAAGAACAAGAAAAAGGAAGATGATGAAGAAAAGGATGACTTTGGATCACAGTCGGAGTCAGACGGGCCTGATCTATCATGGCTTCCAGATCCTGATAAAATTTATGGGCCAAAAGATGATGATCAAAGTAATGACACGAAATCCGACAGTGAATATTCTGAAAATAACAATTCACCTGAAAGTATGATATCTGAGGATGATCAAGAAGTTCACAGGTTTGTTCTTCATTTATTATAATGATTTTTGTTCTGGATTATTATCTATAATATCTATACAGATAATTCACATAAATAAAATTGGAGTGTCTGTTTGTAACATTAAAATAACCGCTTTTTACTTAATTCACAATATGGATGTATACACGATACATATACCAAAATAACATTTTTTACAATTTTTAACTGTCTGTCTGTTTGTTCCGGCTAATCTCTGAAACGGCTGGACCGATTTTGACGGGACTTTCACTGGCAGATAGCTGATATAGCAAGGAGTAACTTAGGCTATTATTTTTATTTTAAAAATTTATCTACATATTTTATAGCTGCGAACTGATCAATAATTTTTTTTTTTAAATTCCACACTGACGAAGTTGCGGGTCGATCCGATTCAGCCTGTAATGTCCTACTGTTGGGCATAGGCCTCTTTCCACACTTAGAAGGATCAGAGCTTAATCCACCACGCTGTTCCAATGCGGGTTGGTGGATATATTCCCTACTATGAGTAATGATCGCTATCAGGTAATATATATCTGCTAATACGCAGTGAAGCCGCGTGGTCGTATAATCTGCAGTATTTTTTCATAATACGAGACATTCTTTTGCTCAAAGTGGCGGGCACAGCTAGTATTTTATAAACATTTATTTTATGATAGTTTTAAATGTAATAATGATGTTATTGTTATTTCACAGACCGTCTAAACGAAAACAAAATGGTGATATTCCACAAGAAAGTATAAAACCTCGTAAATTGAAGAAGATCCAAGATGCATCCGCATCGCTCTCTGTAAATGAAGCTGAGGCGTTAGCAATGCAATTGCTTAAATCGAAATGATCTTAACAATAAGTTATTAATTTTGGATGTTTTATGAATTTTAATATGATATTTAAGTAAAAAATACAAATACATAGTGCTTTAATTTTCCTAGTTGTTTATGTACATTGTAAAGTTGTATTTTTAACCGACTTCAAAAAAGGAGGAGGTTACTCAATTCGACCATATATATATATATATATATATATATAAATATATATAAGTATGTTTATGAACAGATTTTGATAATTCTTTTTTTGTTGGAAAGGAGATATCCCTAGTTTGGAACCATGATAAGGATACCAGGATCTGATGATGGAATCCCAGAGAAATCGAGGGGAACATTCGAAAATCGTAGTGACGACTAGTGCGTTTTTGACGGGACTTCCAATTAGCAGATAGCTGATGAAATAAGGAGTAACTTAGGCTACTTTTATTGTAGGAATTAATTTATTTTATAACTGCGAACTAAACAATAACTTTATTGTTAATTTCCACGCAGATGAAGTCGCGGGCATAGCTAGTATTTACTAAAATTGACACAAAGTATCACTATACGAAAAGTAATACGTGATGTATTGGTGATGTTATGATGTATTACTTTTCGTATGTGTGTGTGTGTGTGTAAACGTAGAGTTGATTTGAAATTATCTAAACAAAGTTAACAAACGTTTTCCGACCGTCAATTGTTTTGACGTTTTAAACTTTTAAAATTAAAGCCGTACCTACGCCGACCTATACATATATAGACCTATATGTATAGACCAGTGCTTTTAGCGTTTAAAAATGGTAAAAACCAAAGAAATTTATAGTAGAATGAAACACATTGCAAAAGAAAGAGAATACAACGAAAATAATAGGAAAAATAAATTACGGTCGATCTGAGGTCGGGAAGTGGTAGGGAGGGGGGGGGGGGGGCTTAAGGGTAAAAAACAGTTTATCTCGATTTCTGGCTAAACTACAAGTCCTATGGAAAAAAGTTCAATCGCAAAGTTGTAGGTAATAAAAAGATCTACAACTTTTGTATTTACAGTTTTTTCACATAACCTCAAACTTAATGTGAAAAGTTCAAAAAACCAACTTTTTGGTTTTTTATTTTTATCTTTTACAAATTTTTTTTTACGAGGTGAAAACTTACCTATTTATGTCCTAAATACACTGTAATTGTTTTGATTTAAAATATTTATTTTTTCACCTTATTTTGACCACAATATCGAAAAAGTACCCTCATTTTCAATCGAAAATTCTCCCGTCAAAATATTAGCTTTTTTGAAAAAGTCGGTTGCCTTTTTATTCATTGAAACTTCTATTTTCTGATTATGTAAATAAATATACATTACTAAGACAAATCTTCTCAGAACATGCAAAGAAATGCTCAGAAAATGAAAAAATTATGTAATAAGACATTTACAATATTATGAGAAAGTTGTAGAATCTTCTTTTAATTATATACGTAGATGCTTATTTATTGCTATTTTAAGATAGCTTATATACCTAAGTGACCTGCGGGCAATTTGGGCCCATCAAAACCTATTTCATAGAGAAGTGGGGAACAGGCTAGGAGGGTCTGGGCCTTACTACCTGTTATTTCTTAGCATTTTCTGAGAAGGTTTATTTAAAGTAATGTATATGTAGGCTACCTACGCTGTTTTTGATATTTACCTACCCTCAATCATTCTATTATTCGAGTCGTTCTGACGTCGGCTAAGGCATTCTTGGCTCTGGCGTGGCGCGGTGCACTTGTGTATCCTGCTAGTAGCTTAACCTCGACTCTTCTAAAAGTTAGTTTGTGTACACGAATTAATTGTTACTTATTTAGTTAGACAGCGTGGGCAGCTCGAGCAGTGGATGGGGAGCGTTTGATACGTATCTTTGGAGGGCCCTCCTTAACCCTACACTTGGGTCGCAAGTCCCAGGCACTGACTCTGAGCTGTCCCTCTGCCACGCGATAGATCCGGCGCCCGCTCGGTGAGTACATTGAATACTAAGTAACTATCTTGTGTTAAATTACATTGTTAATTAACCATTCTGGCCATCCGTCATCCTCTCCTCACTTCTGATTCCTACATATACCTATATTTTTATACATCATAAGAAACTAGAGATTTCAACAAACAAAATGCTGAGCAATTTTTTAAAAAAAGTTAATATTTTGACGGGAAGATTTTTTTTCGTTTGCGAGCAAACAATTATATTCTAAAACGGGATGCAAACATCTTAGTTTTAAGGGCCCCGTAAACGATCAAATAATTTGTCAAATTTTTGTTTGACAAACATGTTTCTCATGTGCGAGCTTGTTTGATGTGTTTTTTTGATGAAAACGATGAAAACATGAAGTTTGACAAACAAATTCAAATTTGATCGTGTCCAGGGCCCTTTACAATTAGCGTTCTGCGTATTATAATATATTATATTATTATTATGAGAAATCCTCGAGGTAGAGATCTAGTCTATACTCCGTTTTTTTTCGGTACGGACTAAATTGACATAAGCTGTGTTGCTAGTTTTTTGCGAATCATTAATAGTGTGCGTTTTCCAATTACAGAGCATAATGCGACTCAGTGGCGCACAATACTAAACCACTGAGCCACCACTGAGTTGGTATCCATTGCAAGCACGCACACGGAAGCCCTACTTTTGAGAGTGCTCGTTGTGTGAAGCGTAGCTGTAGCTTTGGAACTTTCAACGTTGAGCGTTGAGCATTATACCACATAATGCGCTTTAGTGCTTATATTGGAAAACGCACAGTGATGTGCCACTACCGTAACTTTACGTAATTTACAATATAGTATCGTTTTTCACTAATAATTACAAAAGTCTTTGTCTTTAAAATTTTAGAATGTAGAATACCAAATACCTTATAATGTACCTTCTTGTATGGCTAATATATTGATTTATGATAAATGAAAAACACTTATTTTTTTAAAAGTATTAATTAATCTTAGTAATCACATGCAAATTGAATTAAAATGAAATGAAAACATTTATTTCGCCTTAAGATGATACACACACTTAACGAAAGTAAAAAAAATGTCATTTACAAAAAAAAACAACAATAATAAAAAAAAGTTAAGGTAAATATCAAACAATGAAATAAAATAAAAATATTTTTTTTATATCTTAACATTAGGTACTTTACAAACTTAGGTAATGTACCCAGTGTTATAAGCAACCTTAAGTTAGTCAAAATGTTAAAATATTAAATTACTCAAAATTTCTAATGTCTCGGTAGACATTACCTATCTATTTTATCCTCGGCTTTATTAAATATTACAATAAATAACATAAAGTAATGTCCCTAGTGTAGGCCGAGAGAAAAAAAGCCATAGAAAAAAAAAACTCTCGGTACTCTTTTAAATTTTTTTAAGTCATATACAAAGACAAAAACACAATAGTAGACCATGAAATGTTCAGGACAAACACGAGACAGCCAATCGTGCATCTAACTATTTACAAGGCGGCTCATAGACATAGCCTCATCATCATCATCATCATCACATCAGCCTATCGCAGTCCACTGCTGGACATAGGCCTCCCAAGCTCTCGCCAGACATCCCGGTTTTCTGCAATCCTCATCCAGCCTACGCCGGTAGTCTTACGTAAATCGTCGGTCCATCGGGCCGGAGGACGTCCCACACTGTGTTTGCCAAGACGCGGTCTCCACTACAGGACACGTCTGCTCCAGCAGCCATCGGTCCTGCGACACAAGTGACCAGCCCTCTGCCACTTCAACTTGCTAATTCTGTGGGCTATGTCGGTTACTTTCGTTCTGTCGCGGATAGCTTCATTTCTAATTCTATCTTTGAGAGAAACCCCAAGCATAGCCCGTTCCATTGCGCGTTGAGCGACTTTAAACTTGTGGACCAGTCTCTTCGTCAGTGTCCACGTCTCGGCTCCGTATGTTAACGCAGGCAGGACATAGCCTGGTCGAGCTATATTCAATCCCATGCCTCCATTAAGGTATTCATTAATGTCCAAATTAAAATTAACGTTAAAAAAATTAATGGTCAGAATGGTCAAAAAAAAAAAAAGTTTTCTTCATCGCGCTTACGCGACGAAGTTGAGGGCTGAGCGTCCATTATAAATGGCTCAAACAAAATAACAAAACTTAACAACGAAAAAACAAAACAAACAGACTCAACGAAAAGGAAACAAATTGGAAACAGATTGGAACAAAAACAAACAGGAACAATAGTTGAAATTGCATACGACAACGGGCGCATTCGAACACTTCAGAGGTTGAAGGACGAATACCATGTATTTAAAATGGCGCCGTTTTTTCGTTTTTCATGTCATTGCTATAGTCCACGAAGGCTATAGTCCACGAAGTATATATATAAGGAGTCCGAACGTAATGTTAAAAGAATGGTCTCAATTTAGACCACCGAATTTTAATTCTAATTTTTGCAGGTAGAGCGCGGCATTTTACAAGAAGTTTGAATTGTTAATGTCATTTTTATTCTGCAGAAAAGGGCTATCCATGATATTAACAAAATCTTAAAGCGCGAGTGAACAGGCTACTTCTTGGCGAGCGAGCTCCATCTTCGACCTCGTCTCTGCCCTAGAGCTAGACTGGGGTCAAGAGTAAGCCCATAATTTAATTTTTTTTTTTTTTTTTTTTTTTTTTATGTTACTAGGTTGGCAAACAAGCGTACGGCTCACTTGATGGTAAGACCGTAACCTATAGACGCCTGCAACACCAGAAGCATCGCAAGCGCGTTGCCGACCCTATCCCCAATCCCCCCAGGAGCTCTGGTCACCTTACTCACCAACAGGAACACAATACTGCTTGAAAACAGTATTATTTAGCTGTGGTCTTCTGTAAGGTCGAGGTACTACCCCGGTCGGGCTGCTCCATATTTTGAGCAGGAAATTTCCTGCTGTGCCCTACCTAAAAAAAAAACCTTGTTTTGAAGCTGTAAAACGTTAAATGGTAATAAGATGTAAAATTCGTGGCTGAATTAGTAAATTCGGTGGCAAATAAAAATGAGAAGGACAAGTAAAAATAATTGTTGATCTTTATTTGACGCTTTTTAAAGAATGTTTAGTTGTTTCTATACATATAATAAAATGGTAGAAAAGTCAAAACTGTACATTGAATATTTTTTTAAAAGAATACTTGGGGTGTGATCTACAATCGATACCGAAGCCAAAAATATAGTTTTTAGAATTTTTGTCTGTTTGTCTGTTTGTCTGTATGTATGTCCGGGATAAACTCAAAAAGTACTGCATGGATTTACTTCAAATTTGGCACGAATATTGTTAAGAAGTCTGGTCAGAACATAGGCTATATATTATCACGCTATCACCTACGGGGAACGAGCAGTGAACCTTTATTTCTTCAAATGTATGTCCGGGATAAACTCAAAAAGTACTGCATGGATTTACTTCAAATTTGGCACGAATATTATTAAGAAGTCGGGTCAGAACATAGGCTACATATTATCACGCTATCACCTACGGGGAACGAGCAGTAAACGCACGCAGACGACGTCGCGGGCAGCAGCTAGTTTAATAATAAAATTATGTGGTAAAAGTAAAAAGTTACGATTCATAAAACCGGTATCGTATTCATAAAATCGATATACAACACTATCACTAAAAAGCTGGTATCATTATTTCGAAAATTGACATTTGCATGTGTCAATTTAGTCCGTACCGAAAAAAAACGGAGTATAGGGGCGTTTTTCAAAAAAGATGTACATTGCGAATTTGGGGTGTCACACGACTTTAGCTATTTTTTATATTTTTTTGGTGCGCCGTATTCAAATAAACTGCATATTTATTTAATAGTTACATGTTTAAGTTATAGAATTAACTAAAATATGCGACCCAAATATCACTGTTATTAAAATATCATAAAATTAACATAAAAAAAAGTGTCAAATATTCATGTCACACCTGTATGTTTGGAACTTTCAAGTCTCAGGTAAGATTAGATAAATTAAATGGAGTCACTGTTTTAGGTTTAATAGACGCATATTAAACTAATAAATACGATTTCGAGCTTTTTATTTCGAATTTGCGCTTTTATAGCTTAAAATACTATATTTATTGTTGTCCCAGAAATAGGTAAAACCGGAATTCCGGTATGCGTCACGACAGTTTTTTCGAGTTTTTTCAATATTTCAACGCAGTATTACCAAAAAATATTGTTGTTTTTCGTTTTTGGAAACATTTATCTTGTCTGTAGTGTAACTGCTATTTTGAAACAAACCTCAGTGTCAACGAAGTCTGTGACTAAAGTGTCCGCGTTAAGGTGGTCCCAAATTGGAGTTCTAGATAGTAACAGTATTTTATGAGGTATGTAGCAATTTTTAAAGTTATTTGGCGTAACACAATTACATTTTTGTTTATAAATAATTGTAAAACAAGTCGGTACGAGTCATAAAACGGATGTAACAATCTTGAATTATTGTTAGAAGTTTTGTGGAATGAATTCGTCACATCGGGATCGTCACGTATTGTATAGCCGGTATAGTTTAGTGACGCACTGGAACTATTAGGCTGGGGTTACATTTAATATGGGAATAAAATAAATAATCCTAATGAAATAACTTTTTCGGATTTTATCGCAGTTTATTAGGTTTTTTAAATTCCTGACGTTTCGGATACTTTACAGCAACCATGGTCACGGGAGGACTTAAAAATCTTAATAAACCGCGATACAATCCGAAAAAGTTTAAAAGAAAGAATAATACATTGGAGTCAGATAATTTTACGTCAAAGAAAAAGCTAAAAGTAATTTTACCAATAAAAGAAGAAAAATACATGGAAAGATCACGTAAAAATACAATTAATAGGAAGTTTATATGCCATTTGTGTAAACTGCGTAAACTATATGATACTAAAGACATGACAAACTGCATTGCTTGTAAAAACTGGGTATGCAGATCATGCTGCAACCAACCAGATATTGACTATATTTGCGACAGATGTTTCGAAGACTGATTAGGGCCTTGAGCTATACTTAGCTTACTACATTCCAAATAGCAATAAACACAACCTAATTTTGATAATTAATCGTATTTTTATTTTATTTTTTTTCCTTCCAATTTATACTCAGTAGAGTATAAATTAGAATCACAACTGAATAATTTTCTTTGCATTTTAATTTAATTTTGATTGCATGGTCGTGAGGGCAGTTTCTATTTGGAATGGAAATAGGTACTTACTTGTTTAAAAAATTAGTAAAACTAATAAAATATAAAAAGTTGTGAAAATATAATTCAAAATATATTTATGTAAACTGTGTACCTTAAGATTTGAGTACTTTAAAAATATTTGATTAAATATTACATATATACCAAACGTGTAAACTAAGCTTAACTTTTTCTAGCTAGTCACATATAATTCCAGATAGTCACTGTCACATATTTTACCGAGACAAAAACTTATCTTATTTAAGAAATATTTATTTATCAAATAATATTTATATAGTTGGTGTTGACCCTGAATTTGTTGTTTATATTATTTGTAATCTTGTTCAATTTCATTTTGAGTAGTAGGTAGAAATGTAATGTTTTAATGGTCAAAAGTACCTCTGTGACGATCTCGAAATTAAAATGATTGTTAAGCGATTATTATAGTGATTTATCTATGTTTAAATTTTTTTGTTCAAAGATTTAAAGGTTTATTAAATAAATAGTAAAATAAATTATCGTTACAAGTCATATTTTGCATTTTATTTACGTTTTTCCTTTGTGACGAGCCAGAACAAGTTTCTGTGAACCCTTGCATAAAAATAAATATTGCCTCGTTGTTTTGCATAATTCCGATGTAATTTTTGTTGTTTTTACTTCTGAAGAGTATATTTTACCAAATGAGAAAACAATTTACAGTAAAATTTATATAACACAAAAATCTTTTCCGGTTCGTCACGTGTACATCTTTTTTGAAAAACGCCCATAGACTAAAACTACAAATTCAACTGTGGCAATACAGTATTCAAACGTCTTATTAGACAGATAATACATAATTTCTTATTTGTCATTGTCGGTGTCGGCGATTGTCAGATAGAAAACGGATCGTTGCACTTCTACCCCGAGAAATACTGAATTCTTTGAAATTTAATGAATTTCTATGGATTTAGAATAATTAAACACTTTGTACTTATTCATTTTAATTATGTTTTGGAGCGGTAATTTCATAGCAGTGAGGGAGTTAAAGTTTCTCCTGAAGGAGGAGGTGCGTATTTTGTTGTTGGAATTGATGGTTATGAGTGCCGAGAATATTGAATTTATACAACTATTTATCATTCTATACATTTCAATACGCTTTTTGTATGATAAAACAGTAAAGCACGCAGTAAGTAGTGCTATTGAACGAGTTGTTGGTGGTTCATGTGAATGTTGTCGGTTGTTGCAGAACGTAACGTTAACCCAGGTTTTGGAAGCGGACGATATCTTACAAGAATGCAAGGCAGACAACAAGGCCTTAATACAATTGTAAGTTGACTTTTCTATCTATTCTATCTATTATTGAACCCATATTTCGAAAAAATTCAACAATAATCATCATGCGTTCACATTTTTGTCTTATTATGATTACTTAGTCAAAAATCCAGTTATAATTTAACTTCATAGAAAGCTTTAGTTGTTGTTAAGGTAATAATGTCAAGATTAATTAGATTATCCTTCTTACCCTATTGTGGGTAGTCTGATAATCACTGAATGTTACAATGTAGCCTATCATACCCAATTAATATTTAAATAATATGGATAATATTTTATACTTTTGTTAGACATTTTGAAACTCAAAGACATTTTTGGACGGTCTTACTTAAATTAAATTTTATAGGAAGAAAACTTCTTAATCTTCAAATGAAATTTTGTTCAGATTTCTAAAGTTTCAGAAAATTCTTAAGTACCTACATGTTGCGCCTTTTACTATTATAATATCACTTTAGTCTCATAATGTAGTGTAAGTAGTAATTTTAATTACTCCTACTCTCCTCTTACTCTTTTCCAATTTATTAATTTGCTAGTACTAAGTGTAGTTTACACATCAATAATGTTTATTCTTGGTTAGTTATTGATAAAACTAATTTATCAATTAGAAAATAAACTATTAGTAAAAGTATTTATTTTTTAAATCTAATTTATCAATTAGATTTATCATGGATATCTGGTAATTTGGATTTGTCTATCTTCATAAGCTCGGCTTTCAAATCTGTCCAAATAGTTTTTGTTTTTGAGACTTGAGTCGTAATGTCATGTGACGGATCTTAACTATAGCCTAAAAACTCAATACAAAGTGCGTGACTCTTATCTTCAGATGTTCCGTCGAATAATCGATGTAATTCGTCCCAAACTTCTTTAGACGAGTTAAAGCGCATGATTTTTTGTAGAGTTTCATCTGACATATTTGCAGTAAGCAGTAGTAATGCGGAACTATCAACTTTGTTGTAATAATCGAGGGCAGTATTGTACTTGGAGATTTCATCGTCTTTGGTAGGTTTCTCAGGTTTTTGTAGAGTACCGTTTACCGCATCTAATCCACCGGGCATACCTCGTAGCAGTAACGTTGCCTTAAACTTCCAAGTAGACCAGTTCTTTGCACCTTCCAGGTGACTGATGTCAATTTTGCAACTAGCTGATTGCATTATGTATCTTTGTCTTCCCGGATTGTATCAAAACTTGTTACATTACTCACTCGATTTTTTTTACTGTCACTCGATTTGAGCTCTGCTACCATGATAAAACTAATTTATTGAAGGAAGGAGGAAATCATACACGCTGATGTGTGCCACCCATTCCCTCCTTCCTTCAATTAATTAGCTTTATCAGTTATACATACATATATATAAAAAATTAATCAATATGCAAAGTCTCTAATGAAAGAAATTAGTATTCAAGTCTCTATAGGACCGATTGTTATGTAAATTTACTGGTGCCAACTATTTTCTATGAAAAGAATTAGCAATTAGAATAATCTTATGTTGTATAGTGATGACAATAATTTAAATCATCATTATATTTTACGAAATAATTTTGAGTCAACCTAATGAAAAGTGATGTAACAGTTGATTTCTCTACGTGTTCATCTTATTATTTTTTGTACAAATTTGTGTAAACAATAAATAAATTAGTCTATAGTAGTTGCTGACAGGAAACATGCAACTTCTTCAGAGACCATGGCTCCATCAGATTTTCGCTGATGATTTTGCCAACGACAAGTGCTAAAACTGCTAAAAGTTAATTATAAAATTCCAGACAGAGAATTCGGTTTTGATAGTACAACAGTGGGTTAAGTCGCGGCCAATTGAAGTGGTTATTCAATTCCACTCTTTGGCCAGTACAGTTTCATATCATTGATTTCAATAAACTTAGCTAAAAGTACACTAAAAGAAGTTGGGTTAAGCACGTGTTATCTCCTAACATCCGAATGCTACTCTAGAATCCTATTAACGAAACCTTACATGTGATAAAAAAACACGCAAGAGATATTGCCAAATATGACAAACTATATACACTAAGCGATTCGCTAGTACATTCTTAATGCATACGGCCTAAGAATGGAACTCACTACCAACGTCTGTGTTTCCGGAAAACTATACCCTAGGGATCTTTAAGTCGCGAGTGAATAGTTTACTTATAGGTAAACGTGCTCCATCCTAGTCTCCTAGACCGCATTTTCACTTAACATCAGGTGTAAAAGTGGTCAAATGCAAGCCTATCATAATATTGAGATAGGGCACAGTAGATTTCCTGCTCAAAATATGGAGCAGCCCGACTGGGGTAGTACCTCGACCTTACAGAAGACCACAGCTAAATAGTACTGTTTTCAAGCAGTATTGTGTTCCTGTTGGTGAGTAAGGTGACCAGAGCTCCTGGGAGGGATTGGGGATAGGGTCGGCAACGCCCTTGCGATGCTTCGGGTGTTGCAGGCTGCGGTAGTCACTTACCATCAGGTGAGCCGTACGCCTGTTTGTCGACTTAGTAACATAAAAAAAAAATTAAAAAAAAAAACATCTACATAGCCTTCGCAAACATTGAGTACTACGATCATGAACCATATTAAGTCGAAAATTAAAATCACTATTATAATAATATTGTTGTCCTATAAATGGTCAATTTATTGAAATGTGAAATGAAATGTCATTGCTTGGTTGGTGTTGAGTAGGAGCAAAGAGCTCTGTGGGCTTATGCAAATGTGATAGTGAATAGTTCTATTAATTGTTTAAAGGAAAATAAACATTTCATACATCTAACAACAGTGTAGGGCTATTTGAAGCATTTCAAGCTTGAAGTTTATGCTTGACTGTATGCTAGTGACGCCGCGTTGGCGCAGCGGTCACAGCACTGGATAGCAATTGCACACGACAACATTTGTATTGGCCATACAGATGTTTTTGCCGTGGTCTGGGTGTTTGTGCAGTCCTTGTGGGTCTACCCACCGTGCCTCGGAGAGCACTTTAAGCCGTCGGTCCCGGTTGTTATCATGTACACCTGATAGTGATCGTTACTCATAGTAGGGAATATATCCGTCAACCCGCATTGGAGCAGTGTGGTGGATTAAGCTCCGATCCCTCCTACATGGGAAAGTGGCCTATGCCCAACAGTGGGATACTACAGGCTGAATCGTATGCTAGTAATTAATTTAAATAGCTTAATAGGTAGTAGCATAATCATAGTCTCAATTTCGCTAAAACCATATAAGTCAAACAAATTAAACTGTTATTTAAATTATTTTTTTTCGAGTGAATAATTAATAATAATAATAAATATATAACACACACACACGGTCGTCTGTTCCTAAAGTAAGCAACTTAATGCTTGTGTTATAGGTAATAGCCGACTGGTATAGTTACATATTTTTTTTTTGATAAACAAACATATAAATACTACATATATAAATAAATATATATTACACCCAGACTCGGGGTGGGAATCGAACCCACAACCCCCGGAGCAGAAAGCAGAGTCACTACCCACTGCGCCAACGGGCTAGTCAAATAATATGTAATATTTTATTACAGTCTAACAAGACCAGATATCCTCGCAGAGTTAATAAGTCACGTGACGGAGGAGCCTCCCAAGAATGTGGAGCTTGCTTTACAGTACCGCTACGCGAACACCGCCAGCGAAGTGATCGCCAGCAACATCTCCACCTTAAGGGACCGACTGTCTATCGACGTGGTGCAGATGAACAGGCTGTGCGATTTTGTTAATACGGACAAAACCTTAAACCCTTTGCTGTCATCCTTTTATAGCAAGACTATTGAGATACTTCTACAAAGAAATCCTAAGCAGGTATGTTGTGCGTTGTATATCATGTAATATTATTGCTAAAGGATAGTGTACATATTTATATATAGAAATAGAATTATGCCATAAACCCCATATGAATTGCCTAATCCCTAGTAAGCTAAATCAAGGCCTGATTATTGAAACTGTTTGCCAATAATTTTTATGTATGTGTGGTAGTCAACATGCACTGCCTACACTGCAAAACGTGATTTAAAGCATAATGGCAAGTAATTTTATATTAGCTGTCAATTGCCTAAATTAAAATTTTATGTCCACTTTCAAACGCTATAAGGTGTACATTATAACAACCGGGACCGACGGCTTAACGTGCTCTTCGAGGAACGGTGGGGATACCCACAAGGACAATACAAATGTCTGTCATGTGCGGGGATTGAACCCGCGCCTGCAGCACAATAGCCAGCGCTGTGACTGCTGCGCTGCTCGTCGAAATATATACCTGTGTGCTAGAGATTGCAATCCGGGCCCGGCCGGGCCGGGCCCGCCCGGGCCCGGTGCCCTTTTAGACACCCACCGGGCCCGGCCATTCTTACCGAGCCCGGTCACCGGACCCGGTACGTAAACCGCGACTATACAAGTTTGGTTGTTTACAGTTACAGTACACCTATCATATAAGATTTCGCTATTTAGTCAATTAGTAATAGTAACACTCACTAGTCTAAACTCTTAATAGCCAAAGTTTAAGAAAAAACATACTTTACTTTTAGCAAACAAGAATTTGTTTTGTTTATAACAATTAACAAAGCTATTAAAGTTTATCTATCTATCTAATCTAAGTCTTTATGACACGTTTAGTACCTTAAGCTGCGTTATTACTTATTAGTTTATTATTAACCGACGTCCAAAAAGGCCTCCTCCTTTTTGGACGTCGGTTAATAATATTCTCAATTTGATTGAATTTTTTAAAATGTACCTGTGTTAGATCAGAACTTTTGACTTGGTGGACCGATTTCGATGAACTTTATTTTAACTGAAAGGTGTTGCGTGTCATGTGGTCTCATTTAAATTTAATTAAAATCTGACAAGTACTTAGAGTTATCTAATAATGCGTATTTACTTGACTACTTTTTCGTCGACCGTATATCGTATCGTTATATCGTATCTCGTACTAAACCGCATAACTTTTCACTCGATTGATCTATTTTCATGATTCTTACTTTAATCCAAGGCCAATACTTGTCATGTAGCCTTGTTTAAATTTGATCGAGATCTGATTACTACTTTTTGAGTAATCTTTGTTAGCGCGTATTTATTTGACTATTTTTTCGTCTTATTACTTGTCGATGTAATTGAAGTCGGTTTTTTTTTTGTTTGCGAGCACACACAATTATTTAAATACTATGTTTTCAAATAGACACTATAAGGAGTAAAGAGAAAAACCTGCTTATTTAAACTTATTAAAATGATTAATTACTAATACCTACTAATGTTACTTTTCCGTCCATAAGTAAAAGTAATAAATTCTGTATTAAGTGCGATTTTGAGACTTGAGTGAGGCTGATTATTGTGATAATTGTTCATAAGCCAGTTTGAAATAAATATTAACCTTGAATCATTGTGTTTTTTCATTCATATAGAGAAAATTTTCATAAAATACTTAGGTTTCATTGCTATCACATAACCCGGGTTGGCGACGAATGCCACCGGGCCCGGCCGCGTTGAAAAACATACCGGGTTGCAATCTCTACTGTGTGCCATATGTGTGTGTAGCTCAAACCGATCGTATACTCTCCAGGATGGATACTTACACCACATAGTCAGTCTTCGAGTCCTTGATTTCTTCAAGTCACGGCGCGACTTCCTGCCCAACCTGCTGCGCCACATATCCACGTCGGCTATCTGTGACATCTTCAAAATATTCCTGAGCCTCATGGACCCCTTCAACAAGATCATTATAGAGGTTTGTGAACTTTTATAACCTAGACTAGCTTCTGCGCGCGACTTCGTCGGCGTGGACTCCGCTCCTATTGGTCTTAGCGTGATGACACATAGCCTTCCTCGATAAATGAGCTATCTAACACTGAAAGAATTTTTCAAATCGGCCCAGTAGTTCCAGAGATTACCGCGTTCAATCAAACAAACAAACAAACAAACTCTTCAGCTTTATATATTAGTATAGATTGATAAATTGAAACTAAATCTATCTATATATATATAAAAGAGATTTCCACCCATTGACTCATCACGATATCTCTGGAACCATAAGGCCTAGAGACTTGAAATTTGGTAGGAATATTCCTTTCGCCGATTAGAGGTAAGCTAAGAACGGATTTTATGAAATTCCACCCACAAGAAGGGGCTGCGGGGGCGTTAATAATATATGGCAAAACAACGTTTGCGGGGTCAGCTAGTAT